>JAMZEH010000060.1:647500-975000 GCA_024699665.1 Ostrea denselamellosa
TGTTGTAGCTATACTGTAACTGGAAGATGATTGGAAATTCTCATTGTGAGTCCTTGTAATAGAAGTCGAGTTTTAAATGATGCTGATAGAAGTCTATGTACTTTGTCTATTTTTAAAGTACTATTGAGATAAAACATAGGCACTTTGTACTGCCATATTTGCTGACTGACATTGTGCAATTTGCGGGTTTAGATTCTGTTTGGAAAGCCAAATGATGCGGATAGGAAGAAATGGAGGGGGGGGGGGGGGGTATGTTAGAATTATGTTGACCACTCAATAATACATATACATGTATAGTTATCCAAATTTGCATAATTGCAGTGTATCACATATAGAAGATAAGCTGAAGATAATAAATGACCTGTGGTCAATGTTATAATTGCTATAAAGAATATGTAGTCATAGGGCAAACACAGACCCCTAGACTCACCAGTCTGGTGTCTAGGAGGAGTAAGCATCCCCTGTGTAACTATAAATGATGCCAGGGATTATTTAGTTGGCTGTGTAGTTGGAACACTAGTGTCCTTTTGTCTGATGAGAAAGGGGGACTACTTTGAAATGCAGCATATGTTTCCAGGAGAGCAATTCACATACAAAACACATTGTATGTCGAAGGTGGAACAAAGAAAAAGATTCTTTTTATTAGTATTTATCATTATGAAACATAAAAATTTGGTCTCTTTCTTGACAGGAAACACAGAAGACAACACACATAACGAAATGTCAGTCAGTTTTTAATATGGGATGTTGGGGTCTTTTACTCAATACTCGGTTTAAGGTTATCAACCCTCAGGGATATTATGTGTAAGGCCGCATGTGTAAGTTAACATCAATAGACTCGGAAGTTTGCATGTGAAGACACGATTCTCTCACTGATCAGCATGGTCCGTTGTGGGTATACAATAAAACTCGCCGTACCATCGGAAAATGTGGGGTAAATTGTACACCTAACGTCATAATAATTATATACATTTCTGTCCCAGAATTTAGAATTTTTCTCTGTTAAATAACACCAGCACCTTAGGTTTGTTTGATTCAGGTAAATACGCTGTGTATATATTTGATACTGTGAACTTTTGTTTCTGTACACAAGCAACATTTAAATATCTAACCCAGTTTCCCAGCCCAGCTGTCTTTTATCATTCAAATGATTAATGCAAGTTCATTTGTACAGCCAGTAATGGAAAAACTGGCCTTTTCTCTGTGTATAGGCAGGAGAAATCCCTCAGAATCTGTAATAAAACGGAGCTGAATTTTCAGGTGCATTAGTGTTTCAAATTAGAACCTGCAAGCGTGAAATTAACGACAGGTTGTGGAATAAGTTTGTTTCAGCCATGTGTTTTATGTGGCGTATACAGAGATGCAAAGAAAGAAAAATTCTGTAATCTGTAAAACAAACAGCCCTGAGATGCTAAGTGTAAACTTATCATTGTTCAGCCTAGCTGATGTTTCTAATTCTGTAAACCCCCTGTGTAAATCTGAAGTCTGTGTGTTAGGCCAGGATTTATAAATTTGAAGGGTGTTTTTTTTTTTGGGGGGGGGATGATGTGTGGAAAGTTGCCCTGTTAATGAAAATTAGACTTGAGAGAAGAAGTGTTGATGAAGTAAACTAATTAATTAGTTCCAGTACCAATTTGATGACCGTCCTTCATAATAGAATTGTCACTCAATTGTTCAGCATTTCAACAAAAAGCAAAAAACTCCTGCCACTGCTCGGATTGATTTCAATATATATCATAACCTTTATAATTTATTAAACAATAAATATATATATTATAACCTCTATAAGTTATTAAACAATAAATATATATTATAACCATATAATTTATTAAGTGGGAATATCCCATACATATTTGTTTTCCTTTAAGCAATCAACATGTGCTGTGTTATTTACCTATATTATAGTATATTTACATTTACAATGTTTTAATCATGCATACCAAAATGATTGGTTACATATTCAGTTCAATTATGTATTGATTCACCAAACATGTTTGGCACACAATCATGTTAAACAATATGAGATATATAATGATATACAATTATGTATGTATATATATATATATAACAAGGTATTATTTTATCTCGGAATAATTATATGTTTCAGAATTTAACTAATTGAAAAAAAAGAAAGAAAGAAATTTATTGTTTATTTCTTCATAGTTTAGAAAGGGGGTTTCTACAACATTTCTCAACATGAAAACAGTTTTCTACGATCTACGGATGCCTTTTACATTTATACACATCAATTAGTTAAATTCCGAAACATATAATTATTCCGAGATAAAATAATACCTTGTTATATATATATATATTACATGTACCCATGACGTCAAACTGTATGTATGCAACATTAGTGAAGCAGTCGTATAAAAAATGCAACTTATCTTCAACAGTAGTTTTATAACACTGACAAAAATGACATGCATAGGATAGAGAGCATTCTAAGTTTTAAAAACTTGTGCTCAAATCCCTTTGTAAATTCAAACCAAACCCATAGAAATAGAAAATTCAATGTAGAATGGAGAGTTGCAAGAAAATAAATTGTGTGGGTGTGTATGTTTGTGTGTGTGTGCACGCGTGTGTGCATGTGTGTCTGTGAGTGTGTGTGCTTGTGTGGAGAGAGAGTTGGGGGGTTGCATTGTGGGGGTGTTGTCGTTTGATTTAGGAAGATGGGAATAGGAATGGAACTTTCCACAATGAGTGGATGTATTGCAGTCTGGCTGCTTACATTAATGAATAGAAAAACTCTTTTCTGTGTATTGAATATGAGAGAATCATGGAATTGGTCAGGTTTGGAGTTGAAGCTGATTGGTTAATCAGAAATGGGGGTAAAATTAACAATGGGACACCTGGGAGGAATGAGTCATGCACTGCCATAGTATTCTGTTGTGGAATGTGTGTCTAATTAAATGGACTTCTGATATAATGACATGTATATTGACTGATGAGAGAGAGGGAGAGATGGAGAGAGAGAGAGAGAGAGAGAACAGAGAAAAAGGAGAGAGAGAAGCAGAGAGAGATAATGGAGAGAAAGTAGGAGAGAAAGAGAATACAAGAGAAAGAATTTAAAAAAAAAAAATTAAACCAGCTGGTCTAATTTTATGCAATTTTACTTCTGTGACATTGAAACTGGTTGGTTGTCAATGAATTGACACATTTTAGACCAGAAGTATACTTTGTGGAAAATTTCAAACTTGATTGAATTCGCAGATAGTGATTTTAACAGAGTGAGCGGAAGCTTACTTTTGGTTAACACTTCGCCAGATTTTGTGAAACAATTAGACAGTTCTTATAGACTTGATAGACTTTCTTCTAAGAATATTAAGTCATAAATATCAAATTTGACATCTTTCATTTTTACCCAAATTAACCCTGTTTTTATATGATGTGAATTTTAGCCTGATTTAAGTGCATTGATAGCTGGAAGATATTACATGTGTGTGTAAAATCGAAAGTACGGCTGTCTGTGTGTTGACACAGTAAAGTGGACTATAGTCCTGTTTACACTGAAACAAATCCTGTGGAGTACTGAAAAAAAAATATTGAGGAGACCGAGTGTTGGATGACATGACCAACAGCCAGTTGGGCCATTGATCAAGAAGCAAACAGCCTATACACAATGTGCATCTATTGAGCAAATGAATTAATTTGGTGTGTACAGGGACTCTGAGTAAATTTGTGAATTGGTCAGGTAGCCCTGACTGACCCAGAAGATGCCTGCATTTGATGCACTTTTTGATAAGTGTGATGAAAAATGAAATAAAATCTTCCAGTAATGGGGGACAGTTAAACACCAAGATTTGTTCATTCTTGTGATTTCACACAGCTCCACACTAATGACACTCTGAGTAGGACCAATTTAATGCCTTTATACGGACCGTTGTCCATTCTTGTCCAAATAGGAGTGAGGACAAAGACATTCTTGCTTTCACAGCGTACAAAAATAAAAGTTATTCAAAGATGGCAGGAATGTATTAAATTTTAGAGGTTACAAAAATCAGCCCCTCCCTCAAATGTTCATCCTCCATCATACAAGATTGTGCTTTGATAAAATTTCAGTGGATAAATTCATGTATGCAGTTGTCAATTTTTAATTATCAACATCCTGCTGTTCCCGAAGCACTACAGTGTTATACATCTATTAAAATTAATCACCATTGACCACTTTTACATTAAATTGGACGCACTAAATTTCATTTGAGAAAATAAAAACCCCATATACAGACAGGTGCCCCTACCTGTGTACAGACAGGTGCCCCCACTGCCCATGTACAGCAGACAGGTGCCCCCCCCCCTACCTTAAATGTCTCTTTGAAATCTACACATGCTTAAAAAGGTAGAGAAATCCAGCACACACGCAACACATGGAAGAGTGTCCTCCCTTTATGAGAAGGATAGTTGTGAGAATCAGTGACAGGTTTAAATGCAAGCTAATGAAATTATAGAGGATTATCCCATGAGATTAGGGTAGGATTAATGTTCATGTTTTGTCCTAGATCATTATTGTTGTAGTTTGTTGATCAAAGGATCCCTGAGGCTTATAAGTATACAATGTACATTGCATGCAAATGACAGAGGATTTATGTAAACATGTAGCTATCAGAGAAAAAACCCAGCTGTGACAGAAGTAAAATTTAAGTAAACCAAACACTATAGTAATTGGATCAACTGATGTGTGAAGTAGTGGATAATAAAAAAAACATTGTTATCAATGTGATCAGTGCTTGTTTTTTTCTTTTCTTTTTTTCTATCGCAAGTGATGGGATAATAACATGTTCTATTATCACTGGCTGTCTTTAGAAAGAATGCAACCAATCGTAGTAGTTCAGTGTTAGAGTGTTGGCTTCAGAATTGGGAGGTCGTTAGTTCGAGCCCAGCTTATGCCACGTAAAACTTAAGACGTAAATACAGGCTGTGATTGCTCCTTTGTTAAACGCTCAGCATTTAGAAGTGAAAATTATTGGGTCTTTCAGATATGACCTTAAAACAGAGGTCCTGTGTTGCTGCAGGCAATGGAACATTAAAGAACACTCACTGCTATGGCTCTGAATGCTAAGCATATGTCTAAATTTGTGGTACTTCACCTATAACTGGTGATATCTCAATATGAGTGAAAAATTCATGATGGAATGTAAAACAAACAACTAGAAACATGGTACATAGAAAAATCTGTATCTAGTATTACCATTTAAATCTTATTATTCTGAGTCAGTTTTCTCAGTAAGTAATGAGATGGTTATCTCAATAAGTGATAAGTTGTTTATCTCAATTGGTAGTAAGTTGGTTATCTCAGTAAGTGATGGGATGGATATCTCAGTTAGTGATGAGATGGTTATCTCAGTAAGTGATGAAATGGTTGTCTGTAAATTCCTAATTATATATGAGTAATTTATTATCGCGTAATTTCATGAGACGCATCACTCACGAAATAAAATTATTCGCTTCTACTTTTAAATTACTATAATACATATAAAAACTTTTGATCAAAAGAGCACTCGTGAATTTATGTTCTCGCGATTTGATGCGTACAAGTCATTTCGCTATATTAAGTACTCGCATAAAATAAGTTCTGGTTCTGTGTCTGTCACTCTCTCTCTCTCTCTCTGTCTGTCACTCTATCTGTGTCTGTCTGTGTCTTTCTGTCTGTCTGTCTGTCTCTCTCTGTCACTCTGTCTCTGTCACATATCTAGGATTATTAGGAACATTTGAAATTAATTTTAGTAGTTATAGTATTTAGAAATCAACTAGAAAACTGGACTCATTTTCTCTAGTGGATGTTGTATGTGGGGAAACTGGACTCATTTTCTCTAGTGGATGTTGTATGTGGGGAAACTGGACTCATTTTCTCTAGTGGATGTTGTATGTGGGGAAACTGGACTCATTTTCTCTAGTGGATGTTGTATGTGGGGAAACTGGACTCATTTTCTCTAGTGGATGTTGTATGTGGGGAAACTGGACTCATTTTCTCTAGTGGATGTTGTATGTGGGGAAACTGGACTCATTTTCTCTAGTGGATGTTGTATGTGGGGAAACTGGACTCATTTTCTCTAGTGGATGTTGTATGTGGGGAAACTGGACTCATTTTCTCTAGTGGATGTTGTATGTGGGGAAACTGGACTCATTTTCTATAGTGGATGTTGTATGTGGGGAAACTGGACTCATTTTCTCTAGTGGATGTTGTATGTGGGGAAACTGGACTCATTTTCTCTAGTGGATGTTGTATGTGGGGAAACTGGACTCATTTTCTCTAGTGGATGTTGTATGTGGGGAAACTGGACTCATTTTCTCTAGTGGATGTTGTATGTGGGGAAACTGGACTCATTTTCTCTAGTGGATGTTGTATGTGGGGAAACTGGACTCATTTTCTCTAGTGGATGTTGTATGTGGGGAAACTGGACTCATTTTCTCTAGTGGATGTTGTATGTGGGGAAACTGGACTCATTTTCTATAGTGGATGTTGTATGTGGGGAAACTGGACTCATTTTCTCTAGTGGATGTTGTATGTGGGGAAATGATCTTTGGAGTATTTTTAAGCATTATGTCCTCTTTATATATTTATTTTTATATTTATTCTGGTAAATTTCTCTGCTAGTGAACTTCCTTTATTGATTTGGACAGAGTTTTATGGTTGATTGATTGATTGATTATTTATTGGGTGGGGGTTGAACCCATGACAAAGGAGTTTTATCTGTTTAACTGGACGGGGGGTTGAACCCATGACGAAGGAGTTTTATTTGTTTCACTGGGTGGGGGGGTTGAACCCATGACAAAGGAGTTTTATCTGTTTCACTGGGCGGGGAGTTGAACCCATGACAAAGGAGTTTTATCTGTTTCACTGGGCGGGGAGTTGAACCCATGATGAAGTTTTAGCTGTTTCACTGGGTGGGGCTTGGACCCATGACAAAGGAGTTTTAGCTGTTTCACTGGGTGGGGGGTTGAACCCATGACGAAGGAGTTTTATCTGTTTAACTGGGCGGGGGGTTGAACCCATGATGAAGGAGTTTTAGCTGTTTAACTGGGCGGGGGGTTGAACCCATGACGAAGGAGTTTTATCTGTTTCACTGGGTGGGGGGTTGAACCCATGATGAAGGAGTTTTATCTGTTTCACTGGGCGGGGGTTGAACCCACAACCTTAAATGTTAAGACACAAAAATATTTAACCACTGAGGAAGTTCAACTTACAACTGAACTAGTTACTAACTTGAGATGAACTTCTTTGGAGCCAGGTTTAAGTGCAGCAGCATGCTATGTATTGTAGATAAGGAACTAATGTTTGAATTTGTTAACAGTACATTATCATTTAGGATCTGCCTTCACGATTCAGTTGTTTACACGGATCTGATGACCTATATTTTGTTTCCAGTACTGTGATAGTTGTTGGATAGTATACAGCTTTACAATGTTGATCCCGAAACATGCTATGCGGAATACTGAAGGGAAATAACTCAAAATTAAAAAATAAAAGTAGACTACAAATAAAAAGGTCACCTGATTGAGTGGAGTTTATTGCAATCTGTAGCATCCTGAATCAGTTATCATTACAGGTGATATGGTGACTAACCTGTCATCTTCTGTCATGTGTTAACATTTGAACACAAATTCTTCTCAGAAAGACAGTTTTTCCTCAAATTTGGTATTGAACATCTTTGGGGTAAGGGAAACTTGCATTGTGAATTTCATGGTTGCTTCAGCCCCGGGGCCAAAAGAAAAAGGTCAAAACCTTAAGAAATGATGCAATGTTAATCTTAAAAAATCTTTACATGAGATGCGTCTAGCAGATCAGCAGATTGTGCATATTAACAATGATACCATATTTTATATTGAACGCCTCTACCAGAAATGTCAAATTCATGACCCCTGAATCTCCTGCACGACATAATGGGCATAAACAGAACATGATATGTCGGTGTACTTTCACACGATCCAGGCAGTCACACAGTAACTAGTCTGGAGATTTTTTACCTCAGTGTTAATCAATACATGCAGCTACGGACTTCAATGTAAGGGACAATACAACTGAAGAATCTTACCTCATCAGTGAACACAAGCCATGTTATAATCAGACATCACACACATCCAGTGGGAGAACTTGAAGAAAGTCAGAAAGACTCGGTACTGTGAACAACCATGTTATAATTGGACATCACGTATCCAATGGGACCCCTAAGGGAGGTCAGAAAAACTGGGTACTGTGACAGTTTTTTAGCCTACTATACTGTCAGGGCAGTCTCACATTTCATCCTGTATCAAGTGCAGTATTTAATGAGGCTATCATTTTTTACTATCTAGACTGTGTAATACGCCTTTTTCATATCAGGCTGTGTGTGTAGTTTTGTTTATAGAGTTTGGTGACACCTGCTGTAGAGTTTGTGAAGACTTGCTCAGTGTGTATATAGTAACATGAATGGGATTAGAATATCTGAGGCATATACCTATAACCATGGCAACTGAGGTTTGTGATAATATAAGGTCATTTTTAGTTACCTGTGTAGAGGCCAGATGAGATGAGTGTCAAACATTTAGTATAAAGGTATGTGGATTGTCCAATGATACTCTCAATTCATAGGAGCATGTAGTAGCTGCACACAAGAAGTTAAAGACTATAAATAGAAGCTTGTTTGGGATGTTCACTTGTTGAAATTGAGTAAATGCAATATCATATATCTGATGTGTATTGTGACTATATATACTCTGGCAGGTGAAATTGTAGAAATCTGTCTTTTATGCAGTAAGTTATAATGCGGTTCATCAACACAACAAGTTGGTCTGTTCATAAAGTGATTGATGAAGTGCATGAATATTATTGATGTAAACTTACAGACTGTAATACACATAAAGCTATACCTTGCTTTGGTTTGTTTATGTTTACAAATTTTAATAGAGACATGATACCTGTAAAATGTTTACACTAACAGTCAGATAATTTGAGCTTTTAGATTCAGAGACACACATACCTGTATTATGAAATACTTTACTGGCAACATAAGAAATTTCAGTTTGTACACCTTAAGTGTGATTGTTGGGTGGTGGACATATTATGTGTCTGTGTAGGAATGGTTACCTGTAGGTATAGATATACAAAATAAATTAGTTTGGCTTTGAATGGAAACGGAAAATGCCAAACTGACTCTAGATTTGAATTTGACATTTCAATCACTCAGAAAAGGCTCTGTTATCAGAGGACATTCCATGAATATCACGGCCTTATTATTGTTAATGTTCAAGGAACAGTGTATTGTTGTAAAGGCAGCAGACACCTTGATGCATAAAATGAAAGTCAGTCGATTCTATATATACTCTATGTCCTTTTAAATCTTGTGATCCCAGCAGTTCAATCTGATGTGTAAGGCTGCACTAGACCTGGAGTGTCAGTCAGCAGGCACACAGGGAGTTCAGTTCTTTTTTTCTGGCGACTTCATTTTGAACAGAAATGCAGTTTTTCGATAAATAGTCTAATTAAATTTTGAAGTTTACAATCTCAAAATATCATCATGTATGTCACAAAAATTTAGCTGTCTCATACAGTTTTCCATACTCTATTAATTTTGTATTTCCGTGTTAATTTTGTGTCTGAGACTGGTACAGTTTTCCTTACTGTGAATGCTTAAGCTGCAATGCTTCATGCCAGCATACTTTTCATGAAGTGCTTAAATGCTTGTTACAAAACCTTTCTTGGTACCACAATATTTGACCTCAGAACCTTCAGACTTTGGGGTTTGGTCTACTTTTGAAAACTAGGTCTTTCATTATTCACATGTATATTCCTTGTGCCAAGAGCTTTCTTTTCATACAAAATATATATATTGACCTCATGACCTTGATCTGGGAGTTTGACCTACTTCTGAAAAATATTAACCTTGGCCATAACTTTTGAATGGACAGAACTTCCACCAAGCCTATGCAATCCTTGTGACAAGACCTTTCTTAAGGCACCCCAGAATTACTTTTGTTGCCTTGCGGTGATATCAATGTCACATCATTTTTTTTGTTTTTTGTTTGTTTTTTTGGTAGTCGAATGACCACTGGGTTTCAGTTCACAATCTACGCACAATCAACGATGGTGGAATCTTGGACCCGGATGACCAGCTCAATGATGTGGTGGATGACCGAGAGCAGGTATGTCAGTGATGTACTCTATAGCTACAGTTTACTCGTAGATCCCCCCCCCCCCCATATATATATATATATAATAGGTCCTCGGTGTCCATTGCTTGCTGTAAGAGGCTACTAAATGGGACTCTTCATTGGATGAGATTGCAAATTCTGGGGCCTCGTGTCACAGCAGGTGTGGCATGATAAAGAATAAATTTCAATTTTGAAAAATACATGAGGTGTATAAACTGCAATCCTCTAATGCTGTAAGTGCCGAGCATAGACCTAAATTTTGAAACCCTTCACCGTTAATGGTGACGTCCACATATTCATGAGTGAAAAATTCTCAAGCTGGACTGTAAACAATATAGTGTATAACCAGTTCAAAGACATACTATGTGATCTTGAGCAGTCGATCTGACCTGAAACCAGCGTTCTCATCCAGATTTTTTTTTTTTTTTAAATTTTTTATTTTAGAAATCTCTTGTTGTAATGGTTCCTGAATTTCACCTATTTACAGTTGATAGCAGATTATGAGGAACAGGGGGGACAAACATATCAGCCACACAATGGGGATGGAGCCAGCCAGAGTTCAGCCGGAACAGCCAGCCCCGACATCTTCCAAGGAGGGGACACTAGTGGTCAATTAAAGACTATTTCTGTGTTCCAGCCCAGTTCTGAACATGATGTGGTCGTGACATCCAGGGACATAGAATCTCACGGTTAGTATTAAACTTAACATTAGTGTAGAGAATGTGACAGTCAGTGATAAACATACTGTAGAGAATGTGACAGTCAGTGATAAACTTACTGTAGAGAATGTGACTGTCAGTGATAAACTTACTGTAGAGAATGTGACAGTCAGTGATAAACATACTGTAGAGAATGTGACTGTCATTGATAAACTTACTGAAGAGAATGTGACAGTCAGTGATAAACTTACTGTAGAGAATGTGACTGTCAGTGATAAACTTACTGTAGAGAATGTGACAGTCAGTGATAAACTTACTGTAGAGAATGTGACTGTCAGTGATAAACTTACTGTAGGGAATGTGACAGTGATAAACTTACTGTAGAGAATGTGACAGTCAGTGATAAACTTACTGTAGGGAATGTGATTGTCAGTGATAAACTTACTGTAGAGAATGTGACAGTCAGTGATAAACTTACTGTAGAGAATGTGACAGTCAGTGATAAACTTACTGTAGAGAATGTGACTGTCAGTGATAAACTTACTGTAGAGAATGTGACAGTCAGTGATAAACTTACTGTAGGGAATGTGACAGTCAGTGATAAACTTACTGTAGGGAATGTGACAGTCAGTGATAAACTTACTGTAGAGAATGTGGAAGTCAGTGATAAACTTACTGTAGAGAATGTGACAGTCAGTGATAAACTTACTGTAGAGAATATGACAGTCAGTGATAAACTTACTGTAGAGAATGTGACTGTCAGTGATAAACTTACTGTAGAGTAAGTAGAGAATGTGACTGTCAGTGATAAACTTACTGTAGAGAATGTGACAGTCAGTGATAAACTTACTGTAGGGAATGTGACAGTCAGTGATAAACTTACTGTAGGGAATGTGATTGTCAGTGATAAACTTACTGTAGAGAATGTGATTGTCAGTGATAAACTTTCTGGAGAATGTGACTGTTAATAATAGAACATTTTTAATGTCTTCATGATAACTTCCATTCCATTCCTTTTCAAATTTGGAATCCTAAAGCACCTTTCGGACAAGAGGGAATTATAAATTCCAGGACTCTTGCACCTCTGGTCCTTGGGGCAAAAACTGCCAAAATTTGACCAATTTTGAAAAAAAAAATTCTACAACTTCACATGTGTAAGGAAATCTAAATGAATGCATAATGATGTATGTAAATTGGGAAGATCACTGGTAAAATTGTAAATTTCATGATTCCAGGGGTAGAGGTTCTTCTGATGTGTGGTGTGTGTGTGTGTGTGTGTGTGTGTGTGTGTGTGTGTTAGACTTTGTAATGTGTAGTATTGTGTATATGTGTAAAACATTTAGATAATATCTCTTTTAAAGCTATTGATGCTAAACTGAAACTAAATAGATAGTTAGGAGTAGGTAGTACTTTACCAAAATTGTAAATTTCATGATCCTAGGGGATAAGGGTTTGATTCCAGGATGGAGATAAAATTATTATAGTGATTATTGTCTTTATCATCTGAAAGACTTCTTGAAATTTGCTGATGTGGTATAAAGACTGAATGCATATTTACGAAAAGCAAGAAAGGATGTACCAAGATTGTGAAGTTTGCAACCCCAGAGTATTTACTCTAGGACGAGTCCAAATTAGTCATATCGTGTTAGCATTGCATATATATGTAAGGTCTTTCATCATTACAGACACTGTCAAGGGCATTTAAAATAAGATACATTCTTTAAACTTATATATGCACTTTTGTTGAATATTAGAATTTCGATAATCAAAACAGGAAATTTTATTCTATATTTCATAGCCCTTGGGACTAGGGATACTTTTACACTAATACTCAGGTGAGCGATAAGGCCTGTGGGCCTTAATTGTTTGAAATGTCCTGCTCAATTTTCATGTTATGTTTGGCTATGAAATGTTTGGAAATGTGATTTTTTTACATTCAGGCTCCAGTTTAACAGTGCGTCATGGCAGTGAGCCTACCCTTAACATCTTGGATGGTGATAAACCAATTGAGAGTAAAACATTGAAGGCGGTAAGTTGACACGGAGAACCAATTTATTTGAAAATGAAAGTACAGTTTCAGATTTAATGTGAAAATGATAATGAGGCAGACTGTCTTCAGATTTCATGTCATTTTTATTTCAAAATATTTTTAAGAACACATAGTTTGTATACAAATTTAACTGAAACATTCAAAGAAAAAAACTTCAATGCTTTATTATTTAAATACTGTAATGAATATGCTAATTGGTATGGGTGTAATGATATCTATGAGGTGTTGTATTACGAGATTATACTCCATGGTTCAGTTCACGATGTGTTAGACTGGTATCGTGATTCAACCAGTTTGATTGTATCAGTGCAGTTATAAATGGCTGGGGAAAAAAAGGGATGTAACAATTCAGCTATGTACAAATAAAAAACATGGCAGTATTTTGAGTTCCGCATTAGATACAGCAACCAAACAAACCCTGTTTCAAGTATATCTATACTCACATGCTCAAAGTATGTTAATTTTTATAAGATTTACTATAACTAGAATTCTGAGAAGTGCGTTTATGTGTTTGATTAACATTTACGACCTGTGGTTGTGAAGTGTTTAGAAATTCACCTTGGCATTTTATGGAAAAAAATTTCCTGATGGTATCCCATCATTTTTTTGCCCCAGCAATTACCTACTGGAAATTCACTTTCTGGTTTTTCAAAATTAATTAAAGTCATGTATGACATTAAATCGTATATAACATTGAATTTTCCACATGCGTTTCATTGACAAAAACGCAAATTGAAAAAAATGCTTGGAGCAATTTGTCCAAAACTGACTTCAGATCCCTGTACTGCAGCCTCGCTAAATGACATCAGAAAGTAACTAAGAATAATACTGAATCGATTGATTATTATTATTATTGATTATTTATTGCTTTCCGCCACACTCAACAATTTTTCAGTTATCTGGTGGTGTCCAGTTTTTGTTGGTGGAGAAGAGAACCCAGATACAATGTACCTGGGAAGAGACCACTGACCTTCCACAAGTAAACTGGCAAACTTGCTCACATAACGCCACGGCCGAGATTCGAACGCGCGCCGACAGAGGTGAGAGGCTTTGTGATTTTGAGCCCAATGCTCTAACCACTCGGCCAAGGAGACCCCCAATACTGAGTTGAAAGTTTTATTCAAGGTGTAAACAAAAACATTATGACAGTCATGTTTAGAAAAAATTGACATATTTTGATATGTGAGTGTATAGTATTCATGATATGTCCAAACAATAGCAGAGGCATATTTGTTGACAAGACAAAATGTCACGCCATAAATCATATTCTTAGCTGACATGTCATTACGCCATAGGTCATATTCTTAGCTGACATATCGTCATGTCACAACTCGTATTCTTAGCTGACATATCGTCATGCCACAAGTCATATTCTTAGCGGACATATCGTGCCACAAATCATATTATTAGCAGACATATTGTCACACTACAAATTGTTTTATTAGCTGACATATTGTCATGCCACAAGTCATATTCTTAGCTGACATATCGTCATGTCACAACTCATATTCTTAGCGGACATATCATGCCACAAGTCATATTCTTAGCTGACATATTGCCACACTACAAATTGTATTATTAGCAGACATATCGTCATGCCACAAGTCATTCTTAGCTGACATACCGTCATGTCACAACTCGTATTCTTAGCTGACATATCGTCATGCCACAAGTCATATTATTAGCTGACATATTGTCACACTACAAATTGTTTTATTAGCTGACATATCGTCATGCCACAAGTCATATTCTTAGCTGACACATTGTCATGCTACAAGTCATATTCTTAGTGGACATATCATGCCACAAGTCATATTCTTAGCTGACATATTGTCACACTACAAATTGTATTATTAGCGGACATATCGTCATGCTACAAGTCATATTCTTAGCTGACATATTGTCACACTACAAATTGTTTTATTAGCTGACATATTGTCATGCCACAAGTCATATTCTTAGCTGACATATTGTCATGCTACAAGTCATATTCTTGGTGGACATATCATGCCACAAGTCATATTCTTAGTGGACATATCGTACCACAAGTCATATTCTTAGCTGACATATCGTCATGCCACAAGTCATATTCTTAGCTGACATATCGTCATGCCAAAAGTCGTATTCTTAGCTGACATATCGTCATGCCACAAGTCATATTCTTAGCTGACATATCGTCATGCCACAAGTCATATTCTTAGCTGACATATCGTCATGCTACAAATCATAGTATTAGCTGAATATTTTGATTTACAAAGTGAACAACAGTCGCCGGATAGCTGAAAAATTGCTCAGGCGACTATAAATAAAACAAACAAACAAACAAAAAACAAAGTGAACGTATCATTGCAGCTCTACTAATTAGTAATAGTTGTTGTGTAAATATTTGTTTTAGCTAAAAGTCAAATTGTATGCCCCAAAAATTAAATATCGGGGTATATATATTGTCTATATCTGCAGATTTTCTTTTAACTATACAAAATGTAAGTCTTTACACTGCATGAAGTTAAAGGTCATGAACAAAGGTTTGTGACATAAAGGTCAAGGTCAAAGTTATGTGACAGATAAAGGTCAAGGTTAAAGTTAGGTGACATGTATACATCACATTAGCCAGATTTGAATATCGTGTTCCACAAAAACATTAATGTTTTGGTTAGAAAAAGATGTTGAAAACTCTATGATGAGGTATCGTGAAATATAGATTTAAAATTTTTGTTGTTGACTTGTTGCTATAGAGAGAGAAAAGTGGGAATATCAACATCATCAAATGACAAACTGATTTGAAAAGTGAATATGATTAAATTAATTATCATTATTAAAATATGATTAAGGTTAATTATGGAGTATATTTCTAACATCTTGTAGTAGAGGTCAATAACGAAATTCCTCCAAAACAACGATAATGAGAACCAGCTCAGTATTGTGTCAATTTTTCAGTTGTCCTCGTTGATTCTTTTATCTGTGGTAATGTAGAATTCAGAGATTTCAATAATATAACAATATACTTACTTCTTATTGGACACTATTTTTAGTATCATCTATGGTGGACAAATTTTCATGGATTTATACGTGTTATTTTGCAGAATTTATTTTTAGCTTGCTGGGATGACTGTTAAGAGAGCTATAATGGTTATGGTCCTGGGGTCAGCATCACACTTTAGGGAAAAAACTTTCTATTAACCCGGACTATATCTTTTGAACCAAGGGGGAGAGGGACCATATGAAGAAACCTTTGGTATCAAACTTCTTACCTAGTGACCTTGGACTTTGACCTGTTTTTCAAAAACTTGAAACCTAGGCTATATCTTTTGAACCAGGAGCAATAGAGATCTGATATTTCACACATAGCCATGGACATAGATGTCACATGATCAGGCCTTTCATATGGTACCAAGACTTTTCACATAGTTACCTTGGACTTTGACCTACTTTTCAAAAACTCTTAACTTTTTTGAACTGAAGGGGTAGATTAAGTAGAGTGACATTTCCCGGCAAGCTATGGTGCCTTCGATAATACTGCTTCTTTAGGTAACCATGGTAACAATTCATTATTTTATGTCTCTGGGAGAAAATTTTTATATTGAAACATAATGAATTGTTATGATATAGCAAGAGTTATGACATGTTATAATGCTGCTACATATATGTAACCATGGTAACAATTCATGAACCATGGCAGTAAATAGTAAACTGACTGCATTCTGGAGGAGATATTTATCCAACCATGAAAAATTGACCACCACATGAACTATTACCACCAAATGTTTAATTTATATCATCAGAAACATTAACCAATCAATAACAGGATGGATTCTATATTCAGGGCAACTTTTATTTGTGTTTTGTGATTTATATATTCTTTGCATGTAATCATTAATCATGATCTATATTTATAATTGTATACTTTACAAATAACCTGTATAATGTTGATATATATCCTTTGGAAACTGTTGTAATATGTAGTCTACAGTTTTATTTGGTATCCATGCAGATAAAGATATATATATATATATATATATATATATATATATATATAGTCTAGAGAGAGTTTTATCTAGCAAGCCCAAATGCATTATCATTGGACATTTAAGCATATGTTTATTATGTATGTACCCTTTTTGATACACACTATCTCGACCATGTAGATAGTTTAATTCTTATATGTACATTTTTTGTATATAGGTATTTATGCCATGCAAAATTCAGAGTCAATCTTTATTAGGTCACCCAAGTTACTTACCACCTCTGGGGCCTCAGGGGTGGGGCCTTAGGGGCAAGGCCAAATATGCTAAAAAATGGCTATATTTTCAAATGTGGGAGAAAACCTAAATGCATGGTTATGATGTCCATGAAACCATTTATCAAAATTGTGAAATTCATGGCCCCTGGGTCAGGGGTTCAGATGCTAGTATGGCCATATAGTGAAAGTGCTTTAAATCTTAGAAAATCTTCTTCTCTACTTCCATATATATTTGAGAAAAACTTCTGCATGATAATGATGTCCATGAAGCTCTCAATCTAAATTGTGAAGTTCATGGCTTCTGGGCCAGGGATTCAGGTCGTAGGGCGGGGTCAATATGGCCATGTATTGAAACTATAAATCTTGGAAAATCTTCTGTACTTTGACATTTGAGAAAAACAAAATGCATGATTGTAATGTTCATGAAGCTTTCTTCCTAAATTGTCAACCTTTGTAGATAAGAAGGGGGCGGGGGTATTTATGCTGTTTTGTTAGAAAGCAAGAAACAATTCAAAAAAAAAAAAATAGGCTAATTAATGTACACATACCAGAGCTGTGTTGATTCCTAAGACTGAAATAAACTAGGCTTGATATTTTAGTCACTTAGTGCACAGTTTAAATCTCTAATTTTTCTTGCTTTGTTTTTTAATTACACTGAAGTGCGCAGGCATTGTACTAGAGGATTTGTACGTCAGGAACAGTGCCAGATTTTTTTTTTTATATATTTTTTTTCTCTTGACACAGAATGTTGCACTGAATGAGTGAGGGCTTTTTAAATGGAGAATTTGATTATATACAGAGGTCGTTGTGTAATTTTGACTGCTGAAAGGGAAATGAGTTTTCTTGTGAAAAGATATTGGATACATATAGTATACAACCAGTAGAGATAAAGAAAGTGTTACTTGGACGATGAAGACACTGAATGATGGAAACAGACAATGGCAGCTTTTAATTACTGGATTAGTTTATTAGTACTTGGATGTGAATTTAGTACAGTGAGGGATGTCCAAATTTTGAAGTGTTTCTAAATGGTCAGTATGTTGGGATAATCAACCTGTGGCTTTATTGATATTGTGATATCATGGAGTTTTCAAAAAATGGTTTTAAGTTCATACAATCCACTCATCAACGTGCTTGTTAGTGTCTGTTACGGGGCAATAATTTCACTTGTTTTGTATCACATAGATTTGACATGCATTTCAAACTTTCAGTCCAATGTGTTTTGACATGTGAAAAACAATAATATATATATATATATGTGAGTTTGCAGAGATGATGAAGAGAAAGAGAGTAATGTATTTCTTTTTTTTTTATCTGTGATGGTGGATATGTAGTACAGAGAATTATCTAAGGTTAATATGAAATTCACTGTCATCAAGTGATGAGAAGCAGGGATTAGAAAATGTCAGAAACAAGCACCTGTTGTGTGATACAGGTAGTCTGGTATGTACTCATTTATAAGGCAATCAACTCTGAATTCAGCAACATCAGAAATCAAATTCTTAGCAGATGAAGTATCTCGGTCTGCTGTAGAAAACCAGGTCTCTTGAGAACTGCCCAGTCATTTATTTTAGAACACTGGGAGAGTGTTGTTTTGTACTCTGTACATTTTGTTATCGGAAAGTAATAGCCACTCCCACTTTCGACTAAATCTTAATTAGCGCTCTTTAATGCGGGGATCACGTAAATGTTAATTGTCAGTTTTCCTCACATTTGCTGAAAATGAATTTGGGTTCAATGCAGATAGGCATATTACCAGACAGGTAGTCTAATTAGAATGGGGCATGCCTAAATATTAGAAGCCCCCCCCCCCCCCCCCCCCCCCCCCCAGTCATGGTAAATGTAGACAGGAGAGAGGACCCTATATGGCTAAAGCTTTGAGCACCATGAGCATGCAAAGATCAAACTTCTACTACAGCGCTAGTAATGAATCTGTATTTGAGTTAAGAATTCTGAATGGGAGAGATAAACAGATAAGGGGAGGGGGAGGTGTAGTAATTATGTGGCATATATATATATATATATATATATATATATATATATATACTCTTAATTTACTAGTATATACATATAAAATCACACTTGATGATACCTGTTTTCATTGTTATTATTGACGTCTCCATATGAGTAAAAGATTCTCGAGCGGAACGTTAAACAATATATAATCAATCAATCAATTATTGTTATTATTGAAAGTTTGTAGGTAGATAATGCATGAAAAACAATTTTTCTTTAAACTTTGACACAGAACCTCAGAAAAAAAAAATGGGTTAAAATCTGTAAAAAGTAAATCATGACAAAAATAAAAGAATCATTCACAAACAAAAGAGGAATTTTAGGGCTGTGGGAAACTAGTTTGTGTCTTTTGAAATGACAGGATTGGAGTTTGGTCCCTATCATAACTGATACTCAGGTGACTGATAAGCTTGGAATGAGCTGGCTTTTTGGCTTGTCCATAGACAGTCAGCCATCTGTCTTGAATTTTTGGAACTATGCATATTTCCCAATTTTTCTGTTAAAACTGATGAACCAAGTTCATTATGATACAGAGGAGGTAATGTAGCCCAGATTGTTGTGATATTTTGTGATATTACACAGCATGGATTTATTCATTACTTGTACAGATCCAGATTTCTCTGATTGGCCACAACTTTTACTGTTTTTTCAAATAAACATGCATCTTCATCATGATGTATTGATTGCAGGCATTAACAATCTACAACCATCATTAAAATCTATGAGCATTAATGTGTTTCTGTTGCGTCTTATGAATTTGAAATCTTGTTCAGATTCTTGGTGTAAATATATGGCTGTGGTTGTTTTAGGCCGAAGAATCTTCCGATTCGGAAGACTCTGAAGTACAGAAAGAAATGGCGCCTCTGGTGATGGTGGCAGAGCTTTGATGAGTCGATTTTCCAGAGACACTTGGAGGGCAATCCTTGGGAAACCGTCCAGACATGTACAAATGGCTGGAGGCCCAGGAGAGGCAACAGGAAAGGCTTCAGAGTCCAGTACCCCAGGTATGAAAGGGAGATGTGGATCTAAGGGGGGTGTACACAGTAAAGAGACACTGGTATGTGTGTTTGGGGGAGAGAGGGGGGCAGGCAGTGTGCATTGCTTTAAATGTACTAGGTATGATAAAAGAGGGGGTATGTAGTATATCTAGTAGTGGAGATATTAGTTTATATTCTAAGTAAAAGCCTGTTCTTATTTAAAAACAATGGGAGGTCAGTCAAAATCAAACAAAAGTCTTCAAAACCTCAGTGGAGTTTCAAGAGATTACAATAGAACTCTCTAGAACCTAATTGGCATTCTGAGAGAATTCTTCAGAACCTCAGTGGATTGGTTGGGAGTGGCTCAGTGGTAGACTGTTTGCTTGGTGATCAGGATGTCGTGAATTTGGGTCTCGCTTGTGCCATGGGTGCATAAAAACCTAAGACATATTCATATTGCTCCCTTGCCAAAGGCTCTTCATTTAGAAGTGGCCTGGGTATATAAGGTGTAAATTTTGTGGTACTTCACTTAAAGCTGGTGATGTCTCAGTATGAGTAAAAAATACTCCAAAAGATGTAAAACAAACATGAATTAATCCTTGGTTGGTTGTATATTCTTTTATGTCCGTCTCTCAGATCTTTCACTTATATGAAGATGTCACCATTGCCAGTGAAAGGCTGCAAAATTTTTAAGCTTGGCTTTGAGCAGGGAGGGATCTTTATCTTGCCACACCTGCTCTGACACGAGGCTTCAATTTTTACATCTCATCCAAAGGGTCGCCCCCATTTATTTAGTCACCTCTTACAGTTGCAGAAACATTCTGCTTTACCATTTTTCCATTCGCTCACCGTGTGTTCATTGTTTGTTCAGTGTGTGCTCACTGTGTTCACCACTTTTGTTCAGGCGTGCACTCACTGTACATTCACAATTCACAAAATGTTCACCGTGTGTTCACTGTTTGCTCATCATTCAGTCTTGGCATTCTCATTCAGAACATCAGTGTGAAGGGGGCCTCCGTGGCCGAGTGGTTTAGAGCATCGTGCTCAAAATCACAAAGCCTCTCACCTCTGTCGGTGCGCGTTCGAATCTCGGCCTCGGCGTTATGTGAGCAAGTTTGCCAGTTTACTTACGGAAGGGTCGGTGGTCTCTTCCCGGGTACATTGTATCTGGGTTCTCTCCTCCACCAACAAAAACTGGACGCCACCAGATAACTGAAAAATTGTTGAGTGTGGCGGTAAGCAATAAATAATCAATCAATCAATCATAATCACCAATGTGAAAGGAGAAATATTCATTGCAAGGACAAAAATGAAAAAGGAATGTGTACAGAAGTAACTATCAATCATACAGGTAGACGGAATTAATTGCTGATGTAATATGTCGCATCACTCAATACTTCTCCAAAACAAAATAACATTGGATCAGGATGCCATAAATCTTTCATAAATATTTTCTAGACAAAATATCACTAAAAGCAAATACTTTTGATAAATATTGCAAAATTATTTTACAATGTTTCCTTAAGTGGTATAGCTATAAATAAACAATCAAATTGCATTGAATTATGAAATTTTAACAGATTATTCTAGAGTACTATAAAGTACTCTAGCAAATTCTGTTTTAGTAGTACCTGTCAAGAATTCTACATATGATACCAAACATGCATTTCTTTTCTACTTTTTCAGATACACATGTATTTCTATATGTTATACTACACACAATGTACATGTGTAATTTGCTTTTGTTTGTGTGTGATTGCTGCATGCATTGATGTAAAATTATGCTCATTTCATGAGAAATATACATTCAGTACTTGTACAAAAATCTAGTGTGTTTTGTTTAGACTGAATACATTCAGAACTGTTGAACATACACTTTCTCGATTCCATGTTATTCTATTATTAATTTGTTGAATAAATATACGTATCATTTTTCTTATCTGATTATGAAATATTCCAAGGAAAAAAAATCCACTACACTCCAAGTAAATAGATTATCTTGCATTCACAGTGTACTCAATGTTCACTTTGTGTTCACCGTGCATTTACCGTTTGCTCACCATGCATTCACCACTCAGGTGGGAAAGTAGAATGTTTCTGGGACTGTTCGGTACTGAGGACCTGTTTTAACCCGGATCCCCACGAGACAAGCAGTCATTGGAGTTCCAAGAGAACTCTTCAGAACCTTAATGTTATTTCAGGAAAATTCTTTTCTATTAGGTTATGTGTAAGGGTGTGCATGTTTTGTCTTGGGAATATTGATTAAAATTTTGTGTTATGCACAGATGGAGAGACGAGAACCAGTTGGGGGAGTCAGTACAGAATTGGGGACCGACTCAAAGTTTGAGAACGTGAAGACATCCAGGTCTGTATACGACTGTTTAAGTTTCTACATATAATGTTCTGGTATCATGAAACACAGAAATGTTTCTATCATTGTGGTATCATGAATCACACAGAAACATTTCTATCGTTATTGTATCATGGAACACGAAGAACCTTTCTATCATTACGGTATCATGAAACACAGAGAAACATTTTGTAGTTCGTTTAAATAAGTATGCCCCTACCCTAGATCTCTTATCTGAGGAATCGGGGTGAGTTATCACTTCTGACATTCGTTTATTGTATTTATCTCATCAGGCAGATCAACAATAACTTGACTACCCATGTAAATATATAATGAAAGAGACGAGCACCAAAGTCTTGCATCATATCTAGGAATCTGAATGTGACGTGATGTACAGTTGGAAAAACAACAAACAAACATTATCTTCCGCGCAGTCATCACTTTTTCTTTTGTTTTTTTGTACACATAAATTGATTGTTAATTTAGGATGACATATGGTCATGTTACTGAGTAACTACTAAGTAACTGAGTGACTACTGAGTAAATACTGAGTGACTACTGAGTAAATACTGAGTGACTACTGAGTAAATACTGAGTGACTACTGAGTAAATACTGAGGGACTACTGAGTGATTACTGAGTAACTACGGAGTTAAAACAGTTGATTTTGTGTGACAATAATTCAGACCTTTGTTCTGTCTCTCAGTGGCCTTCTAATCCATCTTCCTAATGACGGCGGACCGCTCGGGATCCATGTCGTACCTGATTACGATGACTCAGGAAAGTAAGTAACTTATAAATATTGTTAACCTGAAAGGTATTTATAAGATACAATGTTTTTTTTTTTCATCCATACTTCTTTCTTTTGCAGCAATGTTTTCTTTTTCTTGTTGGTTAATGTAGCAGTCCCTGTACTGATGAAACTAATGCACTTAAGGATATGAATTTTATCAAACATTGTAGTGTACATTTAATGTTAAACCTACCTCTATTTCCTCAATGTAATGTTACAAACAGCAACAGAATGTTACAAAAAGCAACAACAGAATGTTACAAACAGCAACATAATGTTATAAACAGCAACAGAATGTTACAAACAGCAACAGAATATTACAAACAGCAACAGAATGTTACAAACAGCAACAGAATATTACAAACTGCAAGATAATATTACAAACAGCAACAGAATGTTACAAACAGCAACAGAATATTACAAACAGCAACAGAATATTACAAACAGCAACAGAATGTTACAAACAGCAACAGAATATTACAAACAGCAACAGAATATTACAAACTGCAAGATAATATTACAAACAGCAACAGAATGTTATAAACAGCAACATTGTGTTATAAACAGCAACAGAATATTACAAACTGCAAGATAATATTACAAACAGCAACAGAATATTACAAACTGCAAGATAATATTACAAACAGCAGCAGAATGTTACAAACAGCAACAGAATGTTACAAACAGCAACAGAATATTACAAACAGCAACAGAATGTTACAAACAGCAACAGAATATTACAAACAGCAACAGAATATTACAAACTGCAAGATAATATTACAAACAGCAACAGAATGTTATAAACAGCAACATTGTGTTATAAACAGCAACAGAATATTACAAACTGCAAGATAATATTACAAACAGCAACAGAATGTTATAAACAGCAACAGAATGTTACAAACAGCACAGAATGTTATAAACAGCAACAGAATATTACAAACTGCAAGATAATATTACAAACAGCAACAGAATATTACAAACTGCAAGATAATATTACAAACAGCAACAGAATGTTACAAACAGCACAGAATGTTATAAACAGCAACAGAATATTACAAACAGCAACAGAATATTACAAACTGCAAGATAATATTACAAACAGCAACAGAATGTTACAAACAGCACAGAATGTTATAAACAGCAACAGAATATTACAAACAGCAACAGAATGTTATATACAGCAACAGAATATTACAAACAGCAACAGAATATTACAAACAGCAACAGAATATTACAAACTGCAAGATAATATTACAAACAGCAACAGAATGTTACAAACAGCACAGAATGTTATAAACAGCAACAGAATATTACAAACAGCAACAGAATGTTATAAACAGCAACAGAATATTACAAACAGCAACAGAATGTTATAAACAGCAACAGAATGTTACAAACAGCACAGAATGTTATAAACAGCAACAGAATGTTACAAACAGCAACAGAATATTACAAACAGCAACAGAATATTACAAACTGCAAGATAATATTACAAACAGCAACAGAATGTTATAAACAGCAACAGAATGTTATAAACAGCAACAGAATGTTACAAACAGCACAGAATGTTATAAACAGCAACAGAATGTTATAAACAGCACAGGATGTTACAAAAAGCAACAGAATGTTTGAAATACAACATCTATTAATAAATCTTTAGTGAAGAATGAAAGTGTTTCCCATTTAATGAAATAAAAGAATAGAAACTAGTCCCAGACATGGCATTAACCAGTGAATAGTGTTGATATATTGGGGGGGGGGGGGGTGTTATATTGGTGGGTATAAAATTTGGGAAATTTAGTTATAATGGTATGTCAGTAATCTAATTATAAATTTTTGGGGGATATTTAAATATTCAAAATCAATTATTCTTCAACAATTTTGAATATTTTGGGATTTGGTGATTTTCTGGTTTTGTTTCACAGAGAGCTAGGATTGTTGGTCCAAGGAGTGGAGGACGGAGGAAGGGTGTTCAAAGATGGTCGACTCCGTGAAAACGACCGCATCATTGAGATCAACACCCAAACATTAGTTGGAGTCAGTTTCTCCAAGTAAGGACAACATGTACATTAAAACACAGTTATAGTGAAGTAAAGGTGACATCACTCTATCATGCACTGTAAACCACGGTTAAAGTGAGGTAAGGACGACATCGCTCTATAATTGATTGATTGATTGTTGTTTTCCGCCACACTCAACAATTTTTCAGTTATCTGGTGGCGTCCAGTTTTTATTGGTGGAGGAGAGAATCCAGATACAATGTACCCGGGAATAGATCACCAACCTTCTGAAAGTAAACTGGCAAACTTTCTCACATATATCGGCGCAAGCAAGATTCAAACCCGCGACGACTAGAGGTGAGTGGCCTTGTGATTTTGAGCGCGATGCTTTAACCACTCGTCCAAGAAGGCCCCCTCAAATCTAAAACTGTTATGGACCGATACCTAATTTACATGTCAAAAATGAAATTGCATGCACGATCACGCACACGTGAATTCGACAATGGAATTTTTGTTCAGACCACTCAATAGGCATTTGAATCATAAGCCCACAAGTAAAATCTCAGCTCAATTTAACTTTTAATTTGAAAGTTATGGCCATTTTTGTACCTAAAAAATGATGGAAAATCAATGCACATGCGTAAATAAAAACTGGACGCCACCAGATAACTGAAAAATTGTTGAGCATGGCAGAAAACAAACAATCAATCAATCAATCATTTTTAGATTTGAATGAGTGGTTTTGAAATTGATGTTGCAAATATGTATTAGGACTCTCTATTCATTGGTGTTGCCAAAATCACTTCCATGCAGGCGCATGCATGTGCACTCAAATTTGATTAACTAGTATTTAAATACATTTATGTAGCTCATGAATATGGTATATTCAATGATAATGAGATGATATGTACACACTACCAAAACCTAAATTGTAAGATCATTGGATATGCAGATATACACTCGCATGCGCGTGTATGCACGTGTATTGTTTCAGGTGTTTGTAACTTCTACTTGTGTTAGTTTCTCATTTGTCATTGACTTGTTTTTGAAATTAATGTTGTAGTTGTGTAGTTAGACTCTTAACATATTGACATGTTTATGTTACTCACCAACACTTTCATGCACGAACACTGAATTTTGATTGGTGAGTTATTAAATGTTGATAACTAATTTGTTTAAGTATGAAATGGAGTGAACATTATAAAATAGTTATATATTTAGATGTTATATGGTTTTTTATAGTCCAAATCACTTCTCCTGAAACAAATGACAACACTTCTTACTTGGGGGAACATTTTGGGAACATCTGTAATGGTCCCCATTACAATGAGTACTAGTTTTGATTGCAATCAGATATTGAACAGGATATTGCAGCAGGCATTATTAACTCCGCGTTACTGTAAATAGTCAATATCAAGAATTTAAAGTGGATTCTATGAATGTATATACCATGAAAGATGAACATAAAGTATTTTTAAATAAAACTTAAAGATGTAAATTCAAGATCTGTATTAAATTATTTAAAAGTTCATTTTTAAAAAAAAATTACATTTTTGATAGGATCCAGGGTCTTTCTCTCTCTAGGAAGATAGAAATCACATATCTATTTGATATAGCATAGGCCATGGTCTTTTTTTAATGCATGAAGTGGCTGTCTCCTGTGTTGTTGATTGTAGGACATAGGATAATTTTTTTGATGAGAAAGATGGGATTGACTTTAAATAAGGATATTTTCCACTCTTGAGGAAGATAAAAAAAATTCAGTACTTTCAGTACTATGATTTTCTATTGTAGGACTCAGGATGTTTTACACAGTTGAGGAAGATAAAATTCTTTTAGTACTTTCAGTTTTTAGATTTTCTATTGCAGGGCTCAGAATGTTTTACACTGCTGAGGATGATGAAATTGTTTCAGTACTTTCAGTACTTTGATTTTCTATTATAGAGCTCAGGATATTTTCCGCAGTGCTATGAGGGACAATGACATTAGACTGCGAATCATCAAAAAGCAGACTCCCCCACCCCTCCCCAAGCAACCTCCTCCTGTCATGCCAAAACCCAAGAACCACACCCCAATGAAGCCATCTCCTCTCAGTCTGCCACCACCCCGACTCAACGAATCAGATCTCTCAAGTCCCACAGGGCCAGAGCAGACCAGTACACCTATAGTATCCCTACAGAACAGCAGGTCAGTTGATTGGTTGTATATTGTTTAACAACCTACTCGAGAAAATTTTACTGATATGGAGACATCACCATTGCGGGTGAAGGACTGCAAAATTTAGGCCTATGCTCGGTGCTTATGGCCTTTGAGCAGGGAGGAATCTTTATCATGCTACACATGCTGTGACACAGGGCCTCAGTTTTTGTGGTCTCATTCAAAGGACTACCCCATTTAGTCACCTCTTACAACAAGCAAGGGGTACTGAGGACCTATTCTAACCAGATATCCCAATGAATCTATATTAATTGTACATGAAACAGTACAATAGTCACTGTCCAGTCAGCCTGTAGTATTTATACAGATGGTCAGTGTCCAGTCAGCGTGTAGTATTTATACAGACGGTCAGTGTCCAGTCAGCCTGTAGTATTTATACAGACGGTCAGTGTCCAGTCAGCCTGTAGTATTTATACAGACGGTCAGTGTCCAGTCAGCCTGTAGTATTTATACAGACGGTCAGTGTCCAGTCAGCCTGTAGTATTTATACAGACGGTCACTGTCCAGTCAGCCTGTAGTATTTATACAGTCAGCCTGTAGTATTTATACAGACGGTCTTTGTCCAGTCAGCCTGTAGTATTTATACAGACGGTCTTTGTCCAGTCAGCGTGTAGTATTTATACAGACGGTCTTTGTCCAGTCAGCCTGTAGTATTTATACAGACGGTCAGTGTCCAGTCAGCCTGTAGTATTTATACAGACGGTCAGTGTCCAGTCAGCCTGTAGTATTTATACAGACGGTCTTTGTCCAGTCAGCCTGTAGTATTTATACAGACGGTCAGTGTCCAGTCAGCCTGTAGTATTTATACAGACGGTCAGTGTCCAGTCAGCCTGTAGTATTTATACAGACGGTCTTTGTCCAGTCAGCGTGTAGTATTTATACAGACGGTCAGTGTCCAGTCAGCGTGTAGTATTTATACAGACGGTCACTGTCCAGTCAGCGTGTAGTATTTATACAGACGGTCACTGTCCAGTCAGCCAGTTTGAGGTCAGTGCTTCTTCTTTAACTTGGTTATAGGTACCATATTAATGGACCGAATTTTTCCTCGATGTTTGTGGCGATTTTGTATCTAGGCCACATTTTCTTGTTGTCAACCATATCCTAATTCTGTACACAAGGAAATGTTTTCTTCAGTTTTATTTTTGCCCTTTTATCCTCCTCATCAGTGGATGAATTAAAGACTGGGCAAAACTTTTCTCCCTTGCGTCTCTTTCAATGCAAATATCTGGGCAAATCTATAATGGCATGAAGCCCACAAATAACAAGGGGCAAAAATTACTAAGGA
Organism: Ostrea denselamellosa; assembly: GCA_024699665.1. Lineage (NCBI taxonomy): Eukaryota > Metazoa > Mollusca > Bivalvia > Ostreida > Ostreidae > Ostrea > Ostrea denselamellosa. Next base: position 676,218 of record JAMZEH010000060.1, read on the forward strand.
TATGGTAGTCTTGATGTTAATTTAGTGTATGTGTGCATAATCACTTTACGTACTTCAATATTGAGATATATCCTTGCTTGTCTGTATGCGTGCATTTTAGTGTAAAAACTCAATTACGAGAACAGTTGGTTTTTTTACTGTACATTTTATTTTTAGACATTTTGATTCATGCATTAGTGGACTTTTTCTTCTCTTGCAGTAGCAGTAGCATTGAGGGACTCGCCCCCTCCACTGTCAAACCAGCTATTCCAGCCAAACCTGCCTCCCCTACGAAGAAGGTGCCACCAGCCGTCCCCACACGAAATCCCAACACCGCGCTGTCTGCCAACGTTTCCAAAGAACGCAACAAACTGGTGGCCCCAACCAACACCAAGAAAATCGGCAAAAAGCTGGAGATTGTGCTAGTGAAAGGTAATAAAAGATTTTATGTCTCTAACCATCTGTTTTGAGTTGTTAAGTACATATTCAAAACACTGAAACATTTGTGTAATCCAGCTCAACTTGATGTTTTATTTTTGAAAAACAATCTTCGGAGTATGAAAACCTTCTATAATAAGGGATTTCCCTGTACGAAATAATCACATATTCTGTTCGATAAAGGTTTACCCTGTACAAGATAATCGCACGTTCTGTTTTATTAAGCTTCTTTTTCCTCTCCGAGATAATCACACATTCAATTCTACTAAGATTTTTTTCTCTCCGAGATAATCGTCATACATTCCATTATCTTGCAGGACCGGTCAGCCTCGGCTTCAGTGTAACGACTCGAGATAATCCAGCAGGAGGGGATTCCCCAATCTATATAAAGAACATTTTACCTCGAGGGGCAGCCATCACAGATGGAAGGTTAAAGGCAGGGGACCGTCTGCTAGAGGTAGAGAAATGAGAGCCCAAGGAAAATACTCTCTGTTGTATTGTAAGGGGAAACAATTCTCTGTTGTATTGTAAGGGAAACAACTATTTGTTGTGTTGTAAGGGGAAACAACTCGTCATTGTATTGTGAATAATTTGCATAGAGCTTTTGTCTGTGTGGCATGGGCTGTGAAAATAATCAATTTAATTGAAATTATATCCTTGATCCGTTATCGTACGATCAGTACACGTTGCGTAGCAATTTGTAGGTGAGCCCATCAGAGGCTCAAATTTTAATTTGATTGTGAAAGTTTTACACCAAATGTCATCCTGATTTTCCTTGTTATAGTAGCATTACTTGGGAGTCACAAATTATTGGCAAATCCTTGCAAATTCTGATAGATTGCGAAAACCAAATTTGATATTACATAGCCTGAATTAATGAGAGTTGTCTAAGTGAATTTCACTGTGGATGAAAAAAAAAATACAGCTTAAGATTTATCTTAATAGTAGCTCAAATTACAGAATAGTATAATGTTTAGTGGGAATGGGGGGTGTGGGGTGTGAAAGGGTAAGGCAGGAGGAAGAAAAAGGGATGGTGGGGAAAGAGAGAAAAAGGAGAGTGAGTAGGACACCCCCATGTATTCTGACCCACCCCCCCCCCCCCCCCATGTGAAAATTCCTCCCTTTAATGTAGCTCTTCTGAGACCCCCCTCCCCCTACACCCTGTGTGAATCACTTTCTATAATTGATCTCTTCTGACAAACACCCCCCTTGTATACTGCTTCCTATAATGGAATTCTTCTAACCGTCCCATGAATTTTACACAACATTAAGAATGTAAGAATGAGGTTCATACTGCCCAAATTTTCCAGGTCATTCTACTGTTACTATTTTGTAAGCCCTGTATGTGATTGAATATGTATTTAGGTCAATGGGGAGGATCTGACAGGGAAAACGCAGGCGGATGTGGTGGGTATGCTGAGGAACGTTACAATGGGGAGTTCCGTACGACTCGTCATCTCTCGGCAGGAAGTGGTTGATGAAAAGTTCCAAGTGCCACGGGAATTGGTAATTGTGCAGCACAAAATAAGCATGGAAATTAACATCGATCTACACAAGAATTCAGCTTTTATTGGGATATTGTTTGTTCCCATATTTAAAATGTTGCTAACTTGATTTTCAAGGGGAACATTCACATTTTCATCAGGGAAAAAAAAAATGCCATGAAAATAAGTTTTAAAATAACATAGATGTACACTGTAGTGATTAATTAACTAAAGGCATTTACACTCTGCTTAATGTTAAAAATCTGTTTGTTAAAAGACAGCTTGACTTTGATCGTCCGTTGTTGTTGAAGTACTGAGATGGCTGTCCATGAGTACGGTCTATAAGTACTACCTGTTGTCTGTTAGTCCTGAATGCTTACTGTTGTGAAGAACTTTTTTTTTCTTTATACTTCTGACTTTTTATTCTAGTAAGTTCATTGAAGAATATTTTATAGACTGGTCCTCTTTGCCTGGTTTCCCAGTGATGTGTGCTTCTGTTTTGTCATTTCCTCCCTATAATCACAGCTAGACTAAGTCTTGTGATTGGCTAACTTGCAGTAACAAACAGACTGACTTCATGATTGGCTAACTCACATTTATGCTAGACTTATGATTGGCTAATTTACATAAGCAAAACGTAGGATTTCTCTCACTCTTAACTAGCTAGACTTCAGATCTGATTTACTTATATTAATTTTACTCTGTAAATAATTAATATCTTGCTGGGGGTTTTCTGCTCTTGACTATCTTCCATAATTTGCGCTACACTTTTATAGCCATGTGATAATTACGTAGATACATCTCATTTTTATGGTCTTATTGATTACTAAGCTTGATCAGAATAAAATAAGTTTCTCTTTTGTAGTAGCATACTCAATGTAGTATTGTATTGCTCTTGCTTTTTTGCCATCCTAATTGTCACTCTATATCAATGATGTCATATCTTCTCTCTCTCTCTCTCTCTCTCTCTCTCTCTCTCTCTCTCTCTCTCTCTCTCTCTCATTTCCAGGTTGCTGTTTTGTATTAATGGCTCACTGTAGCCCTCTCTCATTTTTTGTTATAGATCCAAGCCGATTTGTACATATAGTTACACTACATAGTCCACACTATAATTTGCTGTTTTAGGATCAGCAGTTTATAACAGTGTTATATCTCTCTATATATCTTGTGTGTGATATTGACTTTTGTAGTAACCATTTCATTAAGTTCTTAAAAAGAATCATGCATGATCAGGGTGGATGAAAGCATAGGGTAAGATACGGATCAAAGCAGAGGGGATGCTGAGGTGGGGATTGAGGGTGCTCAGATGGGGGGGGGGGGGGATGATTCAGTGGAATGCATAATTGGAACTTGAAAAGGGGAGGGAGAATGGTGATTGGTGTTAACATTGGAGGTTTCGTAATAAAGTTCAAAGGGTGGGGGTGGGTAGGGGGGGGGGGTATTGATATGGATCATGCCTGGTTTTAAATCAGCTCAGGTTAGTGTGTTACTTAATAAATCTGTCAACATTTTCCTTTACTTTTACATTTTGTAGCTTAAATTCTCTTTGATGTGCTCTATGTTTACTAATAGCATATAAATTTTCATTTTTTGAAGAAAAAAAATTAATTGTGAAAAATGTGTTATGATTGAGAATTGCCTAAATACTGAAAACACACTCATCTGATTGAATTGACACAGTTTACTTACATTGCTCGTGATTGTGTGATGTTAGAAATGGGCCTGTATGTTAAGTCATCCAGGAAGTCTGTTTATAGGGAGTATGTATGGAATTCATAATAGCACTGACTCAGAACAAATGTAGGGGTGTAGGTATGGAATTCATAATAGCATTGACTCAGAACAAATGTAGGGGTGTAGGTATGGAATTCATAATAGCATTGACTCAGAACAAATGTAGGGGTGTAGGTATGGTATTCATAATAGCATTGACTCAGAACAAATGTAGGGGTGTAGGTATGGAATTCATAATAGCATTGACTCAGAACAAATGTAGGAGTGTAGGTATGGAATTCATAATAGCATTGACTCAGAACAAATGTAGGGGTGTAGGTATGGAATTCATAATAGCATTGACTCAGAACAAATGTAGGGGTGTAGGTATGGAATTCATAATAGCATTGACTCAGAACAAATGTAGGGGTGTAGGTATGGAATTCATAATAGCATTGACTCAGAACAAATGTAGGGGTGTAGGTATGGTATTCATAATAGCATTGACTCAGAACAAATGTTAGGGTATATTTTTTCGAAAGTACAGTATTGCAACTTTAAAAATAATACTAAATGTTACAGGAGCAAAAATAAAAAAAAATAAAAAAAACCAAAAATCCCCAATAAACAGAAAGAAAGAATTCGGTATATTGGAGGGAAAATAACAGCCTAGTGAAACTTGGAACAGTCTATAGATTGCTTAATGCCCTAGACAAACAGATGATGAATTATAAAACAACAAAGATTATATGTCTTATTTTGTTATATTTGCCACATTTGTAATTCTCAGTTTGTGTAAATTGTGACAGAGTGTTATTTCTACTTGATATTTGTCACCCTTACTGAGGTGCCAATTCATAGTGCAGATGATCAATTCTCCCAAATCTATGATCAGTATCGTTAGTGTATTTCTTAGTTCACTTTAAAAAAGCAGATGTGTAATCTTAAGCAATTAGCTGATAATACTATGTACTTGATTTACCAATGAAAAGAAATACTTCCTGGATGAAACATTCGGAACCCCTCTAGATTCTTGACTGGCATGTGTGTTTATGTTGTGCACTCACTGGGCCCCCTCCCGATTTCAGCGAGATGATTCCATCTCTGAACCACGTCCTGTCTTGCAGCCACCAGAAAAATCAGGGGACACGGATGGTTCCCTGACTGCCGGCCGAAACAAGGAGATCCTGCGGTTGGACATCCCGCTGTCGGACACAGGGTCAGCCGGTCTGGGAGTCAGTGTCAAGGGAAAAACCATGTCCACGGATCGAGGCACCAGGGACTTGGGAATTTTTGTCAAGTCGGTTATTCATGGAGGGGCTGCATCTAAGGTAAATAACAACAACGAAAACATTTAAACAACAACAAGGAAGACAACAGCTAACCTGAAAGTTAAACAACAAAAACAAAAACATTTAACAACAACATATAGCAGCTGACTAAAGGTAATCAGAACAAATATTGAACATAAACATTTAAGGTAGACAACACCTTAGGTAAACAACATATATCTAATGTAAGCAACAACAGACAGTCAAGGGTAACATACAGCAACAAACATCTAAAGTCAACAACATACATACCAAGGTAATTAAACATCTAAATTAAACAACAATAACAACAAATATTTAAGGTAAACAACGCACATTAAGGGCAAAATACGACAACAAACATCTATAGTCAACAACATACATGTAAAGGTGATTAAACATTTAAGTTTAACAACAATAACAACAAACATTTAAGGTAAACAACATCACCTTAGGTAAAAAACATATATCTAATGTAAGGAACAACAGACAGTCAAGGGTAACATACAGCAACAAACATCTAAAGTCAACAACATACATGTAAAGGTAATTAAACATTTAAGTTTAAGATGCAACACAAAACTTATAAACATAAATGGCGACAAAATTAAATCGGAACATTGTATACGATACTTAGGAGCATATTTAGATGAAACTCTAAATTTTAAGGAACACATCAAAAGAAAATGCCGCACAGCAATGATCAATTTTCTCAGTATTAAAAGTATACAACAAGGTATTATTTTATCTCGGAATAATTATATGTTTCGGAATTTAACTAATTGATGTGTATAAATGTAAAAGGCATCCGTAGATTGTAGAAAACTGTTTTCATGTTGAGAAATGTTGTAGAAAACCCCTTTCTAAACTATGAAGAAATAAAGAATAAATTTATTTCTTTTTTTTTTTTCAATTAGTTAAATTCTGAAACATATAATTATTCCGAGATAAAATAATACCTTGTTATACGTAAATATTTGACAAAAGAGGCAACAGAAATTTTGGTTTTATCATTAGTTATTTCTCATTTGGACTACTGCAATGTGATTTTATATGGAATAGCACAGAGTGAAATAGGAAAGATGCAACGTATTCAAAACATGAGCGCGAAACTTGTATTGAATCGTAAGAAATTTGATAGTTCTAGGGAAGCTCTCTATGACTTACATTGGTTACCCATCAAATCCAGAATACAATTCAAATTGTTGACTTTTATTTATAACTGTTCTGTTGGCGAAGCACCATCATATTTAACCGAACTTTTAACAAAACAGGTAATAGACACAAGACGTTCAGTGATAAAAGCATCGGAACCGTTGGTCCTCGACTTTGGAATGATCTACTTCTAGAGACAAAACAGTCGAAATCACTGAACAGTTTTAAGGCGAAATTGAAAACTCATTTATTTAGAAACTTTTAATATACAATTTAAAAAAAAAACAACCCATTTTAGAATTGTACTAGACATTGATTCAGTTTTGTAGAATGTATGTACTTGTATGTTTTATTTACTTATTTACTTACCTATCTTATGCTTCTACTATTACCTTTTATGCATATCATCTCTTTTACTATTTTATTGTACAACGCCAGTGAATACATTTATGTAAAATTAGGCGTTTTAATCAAATAAACTAGTTTCAGTTTTTTAAGTTTAACAACAATAACAACAAACATTTAAAGTAAACTAGAAACATCTAATGTGAACAACAACAAACATCAAGTGTCAACAACATAACATCTAAAGGTAAGTATCAATAATAATCTGAAGTAAATGACAACACTTAGGTAAATGACAACATGTAGGTAAATGACAACACGTTGGTAAATGACAACAGGTAGGTAAATGACAACATGTGGGTAAATGATAACATGTAGGTAAATGACAACACTTAGGTAAATGACAACAGGTAGGTAAATGACAACACTTAGGTAAATGATAACACATAGGTAAATGACAACACTTAAGGTAAATGATAACACGTAGGTAAATGACAACACATAGGTAAATGTAACATGTAGGTAACTGACAACACTCAGGTAAATGACAACACTTATCTAAATGACAACACGTGGGTAAATGACAACACTAAGCTAAATGACAACACTTAAGGTAAATGACAACACTTAGCTAAATGACAGCACTCGGGTAAATGATAACACTTAGGTAAATGACAACACACAGGTAAATGACAACACTTAGGTAAATGACAACACTAGGTAAATGACAACACTTAGGTTAATGACAACACATAGTTAAATGACAACACTTAAGGTTTATGATAACACTAAGGTAAATGATAACACTTCGGTAAATGACAACATGTAGTTAAATGACAACACATAGGTAAATGACAACACTTAGGTAAATGACAACATGTAGGTAAATGACAACACTTAGGTAAATTATAACACTGAAGTAAATGACAACACTTAAGTAAATGACAACATGTAGGTAAATGACAACACATAGGTAAATGACAAAACGTAAGTAAATGACAAAACGTAAGTAAAGTTTTACATTGAACAACAACAACAAATATCTGAAGGAACAAAGTTTTACATTGAACAACAGCAACAAATATCTGAAGGAACAAAGTTTTACATTGAACAACAACAAATATCTGAAGGAACAAAGTTTTACATTGAACAACAACAACAACAACAAATATCTGAAGGAACAAAGTTTTACATTGAACAACAACAACAACAAATATCTGAAGGAACAAAGTTTTACATTGAACAACAACAACAAATATCTGAAGGAACAAAGTTTTACATTGAGCAACAACAACAAATATCTGAAGGAACAAAGTTTTACATTGAACAACAACAACAACAAATATCTGAAGGAACAAAGTTTTACGTTGAACACAACCAGAGACATCTGAAAGAAATGTTGACAAACATTTTATAGAATTAAACATTCTTTTTTTTGAAATATAAACTCTAGACGTTTTACTGACAAGCTTTGCACTTTTACTCTGTGAGTAAATGTCCAGCGTTTGATTCTTATAATTCCTGTCAATGATCACTGCATTAAAGTTGTACGGTCCGAATTTCAACAAATTTTTATCCACCTTGTAAAAACACTGTTAGATTATCACACATACATATTCATGAGGCTGTACGATGTGGCATATATTATTTCACATGTTTTAATCAGAATTATTTGGTTTTAATTGGTGTGTACAGACAATCATTACTCGGCAAATCCAATGACAGTCACATGTTCAGTTCAGACTCGCAGGCCAGGGGAAGTCTTATTTTGTTAAGCTGTGTATTTTGTTACTATAGTAACGTGCCATATGTTTAAGGGAAATAAAAACATCAAATACCTCTTCGTAATTCGTTGTTTTAGTCAATGACATCCAAATTATATTTATATCATTTTGAGATTCTCCAATGCGAGATGGGCTATTTATAGATGCCCAATAGACTTAACGTATAAATATGGCTTCACTGTATTGTTACCTTTTAAATAATCTTCTCACCATTTTCTTTTAAATGCAAATGTTTTCAAGCATGCAGTTAAGGTACAGTTAATGATAATTCATCTCCTATAAAGTGATTTTGTACAAGAAATAATAGCTGAACATCAGACCATACAGCTTTGAATAGTTTCAGAGTCCCCACTTAATGTTATGTGTTTTCAAGTGTGTATGAATACATCACATTTTCAAATTTGTTGATTAGTAAATTCTCGTTAAGCTTTTTTTTTTTTTGTCCAGTCAAAACATTTGCAATAAATAACAGTGAAATTATAAGGTAAACAACTTCAACACATGTGATGTAAACAATGATGATCTACCTGTAAACTGACTAACGAAGATCAAAGGTTAACGAAACAACAAACATCTAATGTAAACAATAAAAGCAAACATAAAAGTAAATAAGAAACATCTAATGTAAACAGAAACATGCAAGGTAAAGAACATCTAAGGTAAAAAGGTGACAACAAACATCACAGACAAACCTAAGCTACGAACATCACAGACAAACCTAAGCTACAAACATCAGACAAACCTAAGCTACAAACATCACAGACAAACCTAAGCTACAACCATCACAGATAAACCTAAGCTACAAACATCACAGATAAACCTAAGCTACAAACATCACAGACAAACCTAAGCTACAACCATTACAGACAAATGTAAGCTACAAACATCACAGATAAACCTAAGCTACAACCATTACAGACAAACGTAAGCTACAAACATCACAGATAAACCTAAGCTACAAACATCACAGACAAACCTAAGCTACAACCATTACAGACAAACCTACGCTACAAACATCACAGATAAACCTAAGCTACAAACATCACAGATAAACCTAAGCTACAAACATCACAGACAAACCTAAGCTACAAACATCACAGACAAACCTAAGCTACAAACATTACAGACAAACCTAAGCTACAAACATTACAGACAAACCTAAGCTACGAACATCACAGACAAACGTAAGCTACAAACATCACAGACAAACCTAAGCTATAAACATCACAGATAAACCTAAGCTACAAACATCACAGACAAACCTAAGCTACAAACATCACAGACAAACCTAAGCTACAAACATCACAGATAAACCTAAGCTACAAACATCACAGACAAACCTAAGCTACGAACATCACAAACAAACGTAAGCTACAAACATCAGATAAACCTAAGCTACAAACATCACAGACAAACCTAAGCTACAAACATCACAGATAAACCTAAGCTACAAACATCAGATAAACCTAAGCTACAAACATCACAGACAAACCTAAGCTACAAACATCACAGATAAACCTAAGCTACAAACATCACAGATAAACCTAAGCTACAAACATCACAGACAAACCTAAGCTACAAACATCACAGACAAACCTAAGCTACAAACATCACAGACAAACCTAAGCTACAAACATCACAGACAAACCTAAGCTACAAACACCAGACAAACCTAAGCTACAAACATCACAGATAAACCTAAGCTACAAACATCACAGACAAACCTAAACTACGAACATCACAGACAAACGTAAGCTACAAACATCACAGACAAACCTAAACTACGAACATCACAGACAAACGTAAGCTACAAACATCACAGATAAACCTAAGCTACAAACATCACAGACAAACTTAAGCTACAAACATCACAGATAAACCTAAGCTACAAACATCAGATAAACCTAAGCTACAAACATCACAGACAAACCTAAGCTACGAACATCACAGACAAACCTAAGCTACAAACATCAGATAAACCTAAGCTACAAACATCACAGATAAATCTAAGCTACAAACATCACAGACAAACCTAAGCTACGAACATCACAGATAAACCTAAGCTACAAACATTACAGACAAACCTAAGCTATAAACATCAGACAAACCTAAGCTACAAACATTACAGATAAATCTAAGCTACAAACATCACAGACAAACCTAAGCTACAAACATCACAGACAAACGTAAGCTACAAACATCACAGATAAACCTAAGCTACAAACATCACAGACAAACCTAAGCTACAAACATCACAGACAAACCTAAGCTACAAACATCACAGATAAACGTAAGCTACAAACATCACAGATAAACGTAAGCTACAAACATCAGATAAACCTAAGCTACAAACATCAGATAAACCTAAGCTACAAACATCACAGACAAACCTAAGCTACAAACATCACAGACAAACCTAAGCTACAAACATCAGATAAACCTAAGCTACAAACATCAGATAAACCTAAGCTACAAACATCACAGACAAACCTAAGCTACGAACATCACAGACAAACCTAAGCTACAAACATTACAGACAAACCTAAGCTATAAACATCAGACAAACCTAAGCTACAAACATCACAGATAAACCTAAGCTACAAACATTACAGACAAACCTAAGCTATAAACATCAGACAAACCTAAGCTACAAACATTACAGATAAATCTAAGCTACGAACATCACAGACAAACCTAAACTACGAACATCACAGACAAACCTAAGCTACAAACATCACAGACAAACCTAAGCTACAAACATCACAGGTCAACTTAAACTACAAACATCACAGGTAAACTTAAGCTACAAACATCACAGACAAACCTAAGCTACAAACATCACAGATAAACGTAAGCTACAAACATCACAGATAAACGTAAGCTACAAACATCAGATAAACCTAAGCTACAAACATCAGATAAACCTAAGCTACAAACATCACAGACAAACCTAAGCTACAAACATCACAGACAAACGTAAGCTACAAACATCACAGATAAACGTAAGCTACAAACATCACAGATAAACGTAAGCTACAAACATCACAGACAAACCTAAGCTACAAACATCAGACAAACCTAAGCTACAAACATTACAGATAAATCTAAGCTACAAACATCACAGACAAACCTAAGCTACAAACATTACAGATAAACCTAAGCTACAAACATCACAGATAAATCTAAGCTACAAACATCACAGACAAACCTAAGCTATGAGCATCACAGATAAACCTAAGCTACAAACATTACAGACAAACCTAAGCTATAAACATCAGACAAACCTAAGCTACGAACATCACAGACAAACCTAAGCTACAAACATCACAGACAAACCTAAGCTACAAACATCACAGACAAACCTAAGCTACAAACATCACAGGTCAACTTAAGATATAAACATTACAGGTAAACTTAATATATAAACATTACAGGTAAACTTAAGATATAAACATTACAGGTAAACTTAAGATATAAACATTACAGGTAAACTTAAGATATAAACATTTGAAGTAAACAATAACAAAAGTATAAAAAAATAACCATCAAATTTAAACAAGATCAAGAAATGTCTGCAGTAAACAAAAACAGAAACCAACAACATTTGTCTGTTCAGGTCTCTGTTGTTGTAGTCCATTGTTTTGAAAGCAACACATCATTTACTTTGTGCCGAGTAATTATTTGTAACTCGGTCAAAGTCTGTTGTTTTTTGTTTTTTTTAAAATTTATTTGACATTATATTATTCACTAAGAATTAACGAAACACAGTTAGGTAATTTGTACTTCAAACTTGGATACCTATGATTATAGGATGGCCGACTTGCAGTGAACGATCAGTTGATTGAGGTCAACAATGAGAAGTTGATGGGTCTGTCCAACACTGATGCTATGGAGATGTTGCGGAAAGCTATGCAGTTGGACGGGCCAATCCCTGGTCACATCCACCTGGTCATCGCACGCAAAATCGGGGCACCTTCTCCATCGCCATTCACACAGGAAGCCTCTGCAGATGCTTTTGTTTTTGGTGCTGATAATAAAATGGTACGAGAGACAGATCATGTTAAAAACTTGCAAAAAGTTGACCCCCCATGGGAGCCTCCTCGAGGCCTGGATTATATGGACGGAGGAAGTAAAGCACGGAACTTCTTGATTGACCGTCTTACTAATGGCGGACTGCGGAACGAGTCGTATACAAAGGCAACAAGAGAAGATTTAGATGATAGTGCTGTGTCACATGACCAAGGGGAGGGATTAAGAAACCAGTCATACAGTCTGGCTCTTCGTGGTACTGGGAACATTCTGTCTCCAGGGATTTCACCATTCAAACCTTCACAGAAAAGCACACCATTAGTGGGTCCCAATGTCATGATAGAAAATGATGAGGAGGTGGTAAGTTCAGAAACAGAATAACTGACAAAGATGTCAGAAAGTGTCGCTAATGCCTCTGGAAACATTACTGAAAATAATAGTTCATGGTAGTATGTAAGTTGACCGATAAAGACAGTCTCAAAGCTCAGTAAAAAAATCTTGATTCTCGGTCACCATCCCATCAAACCGAAAGGAAGATACTGAACTTTGTTTTCGTAGAATATAGCATGCTACATAAAGCGTTCTGTGATGTAATTAATGCTCGACCATATTTGTTTAAAAGTCATCCTAAAAATAAGATAATGTATTAATTTAAGGAACATCCCTTACAATGAATTACGCTATTTGTGTTAGATGTATATTTGATTATAATTTAGTGATAAGTCAGTAACATACTTTGCTTTTCCTTCCTTAAATAATTTATCTGCATATTATGTATACTATTGTAAAGTCTGTATTGTACTGTGAAATCATTCGAGTCATTTGACCTTTACCACTGCCAAATCATTTGATTTTAGGTGTATTGTTGCAAAATCATTTGAGTACTTGTCATCAAAATATTTTTTATTTCATTAGGACTAATTTTTCATGGATTTCTTTGGTATTCCTGTCCTGTAATTTTCAAACCAAATTGAAATATAAAATTTATGTAATTTTTATATGTATAGAAAAATATCCAGAAAAGAACATCCCAGCAAAACTATAGAATCTCGATCATCCACAAAAATTGACCACCATGAATTAAAATAACTCCACTGCATTTACATAACCCCTTACTCTCTATTTATACCAGATGAAATGTTTTGGACACTATTTACAGGAGAGCAGACGACGAGTCCGACCTCACTCCACGATTGGCTTTCTGCACCAACATTCCAACAGCTCCAGTTCCGAGGATCTCAACCAACAGCCAGTGTGGCTGCAGGGCGGGGATTGGGGACCGCCAGGAAATTCAGGAGGGGAGGAGTTGTAAGTGGGAGGGAGGGATCAAACAAATGTTGTAAGATATCAGTTGCTTTTTGTGGGTGGATCAAAGACTTTTCAGATTGATGTATGTATAATGAAGTAATTGTCTTTTGGTTTTGGTTTTTTTTTTTATGAGAGAGAGAGAGATATTAATGTGAAAAAAAAATGACAGAGATGTTAAATAAAGTTTTTATCTGTGTTTATAAATGAGTGATAAGATACATATAAGGAAATGTTATATTTACGATGACTGGACTATTTAATGGTCTCTCTTATTCTCCATCAAGGTCACCCACGAGTCCCTTAGGGGAATTCAAGCGTGAAGGTTTTGGGCGACAAAGCATGTCCGAGAAACGGAAGGGACATATTGATCCAAGCCGAAGCGAGATTTACCAGCGTGTGAAATCCAGTAGGCAAAAAGGTCAGTGGAGATCACAGTGACATTATTATGTCACAAAGATTCAGCTGAAACTTTATTTATTTATTTTTTTCATATAGCTTAATGGCATTTCAGAATATAAATAACATGGTATTTTTTAAGTATATTTTGATTTTCACAAGTGTGTATTAATTTTATTAATAGGAATGATCAATGATTTAAAAAAAAAAAAACAAAACAGAAATTGGCATGCGATAAATACGAAAACATCACAAGTAAAAGTTGCGTTTCATTCTGGAGATTACAGGCGTGTGCAACTTCTTGTGTTCATTCTATCATCAGCAAATTGTTGTTGACAAAACTGATTGGTTTACAGGAATTGGAGATGGTCGACGTGCGGCGTCATTTCACGTAAAGGGTAAAATATTTTGTCATGATCATCGCAGAATCTTGTTGCATTCCTCTATCAAGGGATTTTGAGCATCCTCAATTTTCAAAATTCTGCACATTTTAGAGGACTGAAGTGTATGAATAATGGAAAGGCATGGTCTCCTTGTTCCAAACTGTTCAACTAACAACATTTTTTCAATAGTAACAGGTGTCAAGTTCTTCACAGAGTACGGAATCTCTGACTTACAAATTAACACTAGAACTCTATGTTTTTAAATGTTAGAAATTAGACAGCCTTTAACATTGTCTTATCGTTATAATCATGCTTTAATCCCTAAATAATTAATAACTTAGTCATGATTCTCAAATTAAGAAGGAATAATTTAATGGGTTTTTATTTTTGGTTTTCTTTTTTATTTTGAATTTTGTTAGCTTTTCCTTTCGTCATTTGTAGAAGTTTGGAGGTTGGAACTTTTAGATTATATAGTGGCTGCCTATAGTCCTAGGTTGGGACTGTGTAGATATATATACAGATTTCTAGAGGGGGGTGGTTGTGATGAGGACTAGATTAAAATATAAGAAGTACTTACCGGACTGGATAGTTTAAAATATACATAATGACAAAAGCTGAAGTATATTGGAAAATGTGTAAGGAAATCACAAGGAAGGATCTGAGTAACGGAGAATTCATCGCAAATTTCAAGACTCGATGCTGAAAATGTTTTCAAATAGAATTCTCCTAATTCCACATTGAAAGAGATTACCTCCATGATCACCACAAGATTCTGTTGTACCTATCATTGCTATACAAGAGAGCACAGAAATAAAATTGTATATATACTGGAAATCTTACGTTAGCCACAGAGCACAGTAATATATACTGGAAATCTTGTATTAGCCACAGAGCACAGTAATGAAATTGTATATATACTGGAAGTCTTGTATTAGCCACAGAGCACAGAAATTAAATTGAATATATACTGGAAATCTTGTATTAGCTGCAGAGCACAGAAATGAAATTGTAAATATACTGGAAATCTTGTATTAGCTGCAGAGCACAGAAATTAAATTGAATATATACTGGAAATCTTACGTTTGCAGCAGAGCACAGTAATGAAATTGTATATATACTGGAAATCTTACGTTAGCCGCAGAGCACAGAAATGAAATTGTATATATACTGGAAATCTTGTATTAGCCACAGAGCACAGAAATGAAATTGTAAATATACTGGAAATCTTGTATTAGCCACAGAGCACAGAAATGAAATTGTGTATATACTGGAAATCTTGTATTAGCCACAGAGCACAGTAATGAAATTGTAAATATACTGGAAATCTTGTATTAGCCACAGAGCACAGAAATGAAATTGTGTATATACTGGAAATCTTGTATTAGCCACAGAGCACAGTAATGAAATTGTAAATATACTGGAAATCTTGTATTAGCCACAGAGCACAGAAATGAAATTGTATATATACTGGAAATCTTGTATTAGCTGCAGAGCACATGTATTCATAGAAATGTTGATCTGCACTGTTCTCTTGTTTATTGATTGCCAATAATGGGGCCTTTATTTATAGATGGATTTTATGAAATAATTTGTCTGATACTGCTGGAGATGTTTGAAGTAGGCAAATCTCTGATCCCAGGGATAAATTGATTACAGGTGTAAATAGTTGTCCTCTATGTGTTTGTAGCGCCCTCTGTATTACAAACTGTTACTGTAGGTGGAGGCACAGGAAGTCTGAAGCGTGTTGGGTCTGCAGAATCTCTACTGAGTCGAAACTCTCGAAGTCGACCCCGTTCATCCCGATTACCTCCCCTACCAGTGCATGGCCAACGTATTAGTATGTATCCTTCTTGTCTTCAGTCATCACCAAAGTCACCACATGTACATTCAGGTAGAATCAAAGACTCCTCATGTACACTGGAGTAGTAATCTTCAAAGTAAAGTCACCACATGTACACTCGAGTAGTTACTGCCAAAATCACGACATGTACACTGGAGTAGAAATCTTCAAAGTAAAGTCACCACATGTACACTCGAGTAATAACCACCAAAGTCACCACATGTACACTCGAGTAGTTACTGCCAAAATCACCACATGTACACTCGAGTAGTTACTGCCAAAATCACCACATGTACAATCGAGTAGTACCCGTCAAAGTCACCACATGTACACTCGAGTAATAACCACCAAAGTCACCACATGTACACTGGAGTAGTTACTGCCAAAATCACCACATGTACACTCGAGTAATAACCACCAAAATCACCACATGTACACTCGAGTAATAACCGTCAAAGTCACCACATGTACACTCGAGTAATAACCACCAAAGTCACCACATGTACACTCGAGTAGTAACTGTCAAAGTCACCACATGTACACTCGAGGAGTAACCACCAAAGTCACCACATGTACACTCGAGTAGTAACCGTCAAAGTCACCACATGTACACTCGAGGAGTAACCACCAAAGTCACCACATGTACACTCGAGTAGTTACTGCCAAAATCACCACATGTACACTCGAGTAATAACCACCAAAGTCACCACATGTACACTCGAGTAGTAACCGTCAAAGTCACCACATGTACACTCGAGGAGTAACCACCAAAGTCACCACATGTTCACTGGAGTAGTTACTGCCAAAATCACCACATGTACACTCGAGTAATAACCACCAAAGTCACCACATGTACACTCGAGTAGTAACCGTCAAAGTCACCACATGTACACTCGAGGGGTAACCACCAAAGTCACCACATGTACACTCGAGGAGTAACCATTTATGTTATCTGATGGTGTTTATTTTTGGACACATGATTATAAATTGGTTTATGTGGCCATTAAACAAGCATTAATTAACAAAACTCATATATCTAATCATGACATAATTTTTCAGTTCATTCCTCCAGGTTTTTTAACCATATTAGGGTCATTATTTTACAAATGTCTCTGATCTTGAGAACTGGGACAAAGGGTAATGGTATAACTAACTCTATTCTTCAAGCCAGGAACTTTCTGTTAATTGTTTTAGAAATGTCTTTGATCTTTAGGTTAATGCTTCTGGTGACTTTCGTGGTGACTGCATGTCTAATTGGTGAAGTAACACACCAAATGTGAAAGGCTTCTGTGACACAATTTAGTTTCCTTGCAATTTTGGATGACTCAATTGACATGAAATGTAGGTCATATGTGGTGCAGTCAACAGGATGAGTGTGATGACCCCGATAACAGTGAAAGTAGATCTTTTGACACATTAACAGCAAAGAAAAAAGATGGTTCATGTTTGTATCCCAATTAAAAAAAAAATTAACTCTGAAATCGTATTAACAATCAACCCTGATTGTGTAGATTTAAATTACAGTCAACCCTGATTGTGTAGATTTAAAATTAGCCGGCCCTGATTGTGTAGATTTAAATTAGTTGGCCCCAATTTTTTTTTTTATTTAAATGTTAAGTGGAACTTTATTTTGTTAATTTGAATCATGCCCGATTGTATAGACTTAGTTAAAATATAAAGATAGGGCAAGAATTTCAATTTAATCATAGAAAATGGCTGGACAGGGAGTATACAGTTCTGGAGATTGTTTAGTTTGGTTCACAGAGGGTGTTAAATCAATATCATGTAATCTGTTGTCAGTGACAGAATCAATGTGTATTGCATTTTTATTAAAAATAATGCTTTTTATGAAATGGAAATCGTCCAGTGCTTTTACTAACTTATAGACATTAAGTAGAAAATTCATTATCTAATACTTCTATATACAGAGCCATTGTTACATTTTGAGATGTTAGACCCTACAGCACACTAATGTCTTACTTAATCTTTCTAAGTTTTCCAATATAAGTGCGCTATAAACAGAATGCTGAAGTTTATTTAGGTCTACAGAATTCAATTTACTGGTTATATGTGAGAAAGTTTGCCAGTTTTCTTTCGGAAGGTGGATACATTGCATCCACCTACAAAAACTGGACGCCACCAGATAACTGAAAAATTGTCGAGTGTGGCGGAAAACAAACAAACAAACAATCAATTTACTGGTAGGATATTTATACTTTCATGTCAGTTTTAAACACTGTATCCTCATATAGTATGCCCCAAAATTAAATTCATTCCTTATATATATAGAAGATATCTATATTGTGTGATTTGATATTTGCTCCATCCACCTCATTGAAATGGTGCTCAATTTATTCGCTTGGCCTTTTTCTTATTCTAGTGATGAATCACTGACAAGAGTTATCTTTCTTATTTTAGTGATGAATTACTGACAAGAGTTATCTTTCTTATTTTAATGATAAATTACTGACAAGAGTTATCTTTCTTATTGTACTGTAACTTTGACTATGGAACAAGATGATGTAATAAAGTAATCAGGAATGCCTGGTACAGAGGCAATTCTGGCTAAATTGAATAAGGCTTTAGACCCTTGATTGTTTCTTACTTTCTACAAAATGTAACATACATGTTATACTGTGCTGTACAAGACAAACATGGAATATGAATGTTTTGTTGTCCTTGTGAATACATATAAATAATGCCTCAAACTTGTAAGTGTTTGTTTTGTAACTCAGTGGATCGACCAGCTGAAGCCCCTCAGTCTAACTTGAAGCGGTTCAGCTCTTTGGAAAACCTGGCCCAGGTGACTACTGGGGACACGGATGACAGCCGAGACAGTCTGGATGCTTCACATGAGAGTCAGGAAGATGTCCACAGGCCGGTCAAGCTCGGCCGAGGACGGGGGTGTAACCTTAGCTTTAGGGCAGCAGTTGATCGATCATATGACCCCGTGCCTCAGGAGCTTAGTACCATGGACCCACGTAAGTATAGAGAAAATGTTTAAAGTAGTGAGGAGTTGTCTCAGAATTATTAAAGTTAACATTGTGAATTATGGATATGAGGGGTTGTCTCAAAACCATAAAAGTTAGTGTTGTGAAGTATCAGTATGTGGGGTTGTCTTAAAAATATAATAGTTAACATTGTCTGTTATTAGGGGTTGTCTCAAAACTATTGAAGTTAATTTTGTGAAGTATGGGTATGTGGGGTTGTCTCAAAGCTCTAAAAGTTAACAATGTATGTGTATGAGGGGTTATCTCAAAACTGTTAAAGTTAATGTTGTGAAGTATGGGTATATGGGGTCATCTCAAAGCTCTAAGAGTTAACAATATATGTGTATGAGGGGTTTCGTTAACATTGTGAAGTATGCATGTGGAGTTGTCAGAGAACTTTTAGAGTTGATGTTGTTAAGTAATGATTATGAGTGGTCGCAAAACTATATAAAAGCTAATGTAGTTAAATTGTGTTGCTGACATCCCAAAAGTTTCAAAGCTGACAGGTTTTACCTATGATGGAATTTTTTTTTTTTATATATAAAGTACTGTTCAATTGAACTAATTCAAAAATTGTAGGTACATATTTGCTTTTGTAAATTTTTTTGTTTTTGTTGGGAATGTCTCAAAATTTATATTATCTGTACATGTTTATCTTTGTGATTGTGTGATGGACAGTTTGATCTTAGATGATTCTGTTCTACTAAAATGTTAGGAGTTGATATGAAATTTTGATCTCCTCTGTTTTCTTTGTGAGAAGTTACTACTAGCTTGTAAGTACAATGAGGTGCTTTATGTTTTTTATTTTACTTTCTCCAATTTCACCTGCTGCCCTCTAAATTTATGGAGAACCTTAATGTACTTGATGCCTCTATGGCCCTTCTGGCCTGAGATGTTATAATGTATTGGTCTAACTCGTGAAGGATCTTGCAATTTTTAAATTTTGTTTATACTTCTGTAAACCTCAAGATTCTTAAGAACAGTAAGTACTTGGTTGCTGTGCAGTACATGATACGAAATCAGTTCATGAGTGATTTTAATTACGATCATTGCAGTTGAATACACTCAGTTAAAACCTTGAGGAGCATATTGACCATTTAGTGTGAAGTGAAGCTGTTATATCATATTGACCGTTTAGTGTGAGGTGAAGCTGTTTGGATGGATACAGATATTAAACATGATATTAAAAGTTGACAGAAAATATTACGAAAATTATTTTGTAAATATCATGGCATTTATTCAGGTTCCAATATGAAATTATTTTCACCCCTATGCATGGAAACACAGTTTTGTTCACCATAGAATTCTCCTTTAGCTGTTTTCACTATGCATTTATTTGCCTGTTTAATGTAAGCCAAAATGATGATGATGATGATGATGGTGATGATGATGATATGAAGCAGTAGACTGTAATTATTGTGTGTTAGTTACCGCCCACTGTTAGTTATATGTTCATAGCCATGTGAATTTCACCTATCTCACCTGTCAATACTGAATTCGGTTCATCATAAATCAGCAGAGTTAATCTTTTACAATCTGATTTAATTTTTAACTCTGTGAATTTATTTTTTGAACATCTTGTGTCGTAGAAGTCTCAAGTCAAAATCAAGATGACAGTCTGGACACCAGCGGAGGTTTCACTGTAGCTGGACAGCAGGGTACAGAATTATATCACCATGACAACCCATCCTTCAGCCAATCAGATTCTGTAACCAGCTAACCCAATACCACCTGTTTTTGCTTTTTTTAAAAGTTTAATTCAAATTAGTTTTATGTAGATTTACAATGTCTGTTTTAGTAGAGTATTGTGATATTTACTAAGTATATCTTAGCTTTTTATCTAAAATTAGAGGGCTCAATCAATATAATTTCTAGCTTTTTGGAAAGATTTAACAAAACATAACATACACATTTAAACAGAAAATCATAGAATACATTCATTATTGTCGTTCTGTTAGATAATTTGAATTTATTTCACTCCATTTCTCATCAATTCACATTATTACGTATGCCTTCAAACATCATGCCAAGTAGTCAAGTATACTGATGGAGTTAGAGTTACCATGGTAATTAGCAAATTCAAAGGTTTAACAATCTAGACAGAGTAAGTCATTGAGAGGTCAGAATGTATCGAGTCAGTGGCTACTAGCTGGTATGTAGTAAAGGGTTAGAGTAGTGAGTCCACGACATGGTTTCAGGCCTATTGAAAGCTTCGCTGTGGTGGTTTATCTAAGGGAATTCAGCTGGATACCAGAGGTCATTGGCATGAGGGGTCGGAGGTCATGGGATCATAGCATGGACAGATTTTGTTGTTTCACTTCACCCAAATTTGTGTAATCATTGCATGAAAAATCTGTTCTGTTTTACTTCACACGAACACAAACACAACTGGCATGGGCAATAAACTTCGCAGTGTTCACATGCTATTGTTTCTGCCGTTTGCATATCGTTTTTCTGTGTGCATGTGTTGCATGTTATTGTCGTTGTTTAGAGTTTATCTGGATGTCTGTCTATGTAGTTGTTGTGTGTAGTTGTTCAGAGTTTGTATGTTGTGTCAGTGACGTTGTTTAGAGTTTATCTGGATGTTGTATCTGTGTTGTTGATGTCACTGTTGTTCTGCTGTAGGTTTGTCAGTACATTGTTGTTTGTTAGCATGCCTTGTACATATAACAACTCCCCGATTTTATCTTGTAAACAAGATTGTGTTGTGTTGTTTGTTTCTAGATCTTATTGTTGGCAGCAATGTAAGCGTCAACGTGTTTTTATTTTCATTGTTTTGTTTTTGTTATTTTTATTGTTGTCATAGTTACAAAATGATATATACTACCCTATTGAATGATTGATATAGACTGAATGATATAAAGATATTGACCGATTGATTTATATTAAATATGACATAAGATATTGACTGATTGATGAAAAATGATATAAAGATATCAACTGATAGATTTAGATTAAAGATGATATAAAGATATTGACTGATTGGTTTAGATTGAAGATGACATAAAGATATTGATCGATTGATGAAGATTGAATGATATATAAAGATATTGACTGATTGATTTACATTGAAGATGATATATAAAGATATTGACTGATTGGTGAAGATTAAATGATATAAAGATATTGAGTGACTGATTTAGATTGAAGATGATATAAAGATATTGACTGACTGATGTAGATTCAAAATCATATAAGAATATTGACAAACTGATTTAGATTAAATGATCCGAGGATATTGACCTATTAATTTGATAACATCTCTATATAAGTGAAAAATTCTCGAGCGGGATGTTAAACAATATATAATCAATCAATCATTTTGGGATAGCTCAGCTGTTAAGTGTTTGTTTACAACTGACAGGTCTTGGTTTCGAATTCCACCCATGCCTAAGCTGCAGTGAGCAAGTTTGCTAGTTTACTTGCGGAAGGTCGGTAGTCTCTTCCCAGGTACATTGTATCTGGGTTCTCTCCTCCACCAACAAAAACTGGACGCCACCAGATAGCTGAAAAATTGTTGAGTGTGGCGGAAAGCAATAAATAATCAATCAGTCAATCAATCAATCATAGAAATCAGTGGTCACTACCTCTTAACCACGTGCTTTGTGTGAAGAAGAGAGTCTGTGTTGTTTTGGATATGACATTGAAAACCGAAGTCCTGTATCGAGGCAGGCATTAGTTTGGCCTATTAAAGTACTGCCCACAGCTATGTTTAAGGACGTGCTTGGGCGTAAACTTTGGGCACTTCACGAGTACAACTGGTAATGTCTCAATGTGCAAGAAATATTCTAAGAGCAAAACAATCTCATCTTGAATTTTGAATATCAATATTTTATTTATAGATTGAAATTTTGACTTAAGTTTATGGTGACAGAGTGTGGAATTGTAATTCCCCATCTGGGACAGTCTTGATGAGCTGTACAAAATCACTTATGTAACTTAGATTTATTAAATTAAGTAGTTTGGTGTAATGAAGGATGCATCCTCTCACTATGACAGAAAATTGTAGCAACACAGCAGTAAGAGTAATGTCAGACATGAAACATTGAATGACCGCTGTGTTTTCTTCATCTTCATTCTCAGTGTGTTACAACATTACATTTTTATTCTCAGTGTGTTACAACATTACATTTTCATTCTCAGTGTGTTACAACATTACATTTTCATTCTCAGTGTGTTACATTACTACATTTTCATTCTCAGTGTGTTACATTATTGTATTTTCATTCTCAATGTGTTACATTATTGTATTTTCATTCTCAATGTGTTACATTGTTACATCTTCATTCTCAGTGTGTTACAACATTACATCTTCATTCTCAGTGTGTTACATTATTGTATTTTCATTCTCAATGTGTTACATTATTACATCTTCATTCTCAGTGTGTTACAACATTACATCTTCATTCTCAGTGTGTTACATCATTACAACATTACATCTTCATTCTCAGGGTGTTACATTATTACATCTTCATTCTCAGTGTGTTACATTATTGTATTTTCATTCTCAATGTGTTACATTATTACATCTTCATTCTCAGTGTGTTACAACATTACATCTTCATTCTCAGTGTGTTACATCATTACAACATTACATCTTCATTCTCAGGGTGTTACATTATTACATCTTCATTCTCAGTGTGTTACATTATTGTATTTTCATTCTCAATGTGTTACATTATTACATTTTCATTCTCAGTGTGTTACAACATTACATCTTCATTCTCAGTGTGTTACATCATTACAACATTACATCTTCATTCTCAGGGTGTTACATTATTACATCTTCATTCTCAGTGTGTTACATTATTGTATTTTCATTCTCAATGTGTTACATTATTGTATTTTCATTCTCAATGTGTTACATTATTACATTTTCATTCTCAGTGTGTTACAACATTACATTTTCATTCTCAGTGTGTTACATTATTACATCTTCATTCTCAGTGTGTTACATTATTGTATTTTCATTCTCAATGTGTTACATTATTACATCTTCATTCTCAGTGTGTTACAACATTACATTTTCATTCTCAGTGTGTTACATCATTACAACATTACATTTTCATTCTCAGTGAAAAGGCAAAGATAACTAACAGTATTCAATTCTTGTAATTCCTATAGAAAATACAAATCAGTGTGTTACATCATTACAACATTGCATTTCTTGGTGTGTTACATTATTACAACATTACATTGTCATTCTCAATTTTTTACATTACAATAGCTGATATTGTGTTAACCACGTGTGACAGAGTGATATTGATGATGTGCAGCATGTAATCATGTAAATATGCATCAATCAGAATAATTCACTACATTTTTTGCTTTGCTTCTTTTTAATCAAAACAATTGCTGTTAATGTGCATATACAGTAAAACACAGTCATAGAGAAACTCATTGCCAGTACAGAGCAGTTTGTAGTAATCAAACTTCGTTATATCCAATTCAATTTTCATTTTTCTTCAGGGGGAGTGAATATGACTTCGTTATAAGGAGGAATTTGTAATATGTGTGTTCGATACAAGCGTGTTATACTATAAATATATCTTTATTTATGTTTGAATATTTAAAGCAGATACTGTAACTAATCTAGAGATATATTTTTAAGTGTTTTTCTTTTTTTTTGTTGTTTTTTTTTGTTTTTTTTTTGTTTTTTGTTTTTTTTTTACATGAGTATTCTCATTGAGTGTAAAGTATGTAAGTATACTGACAAATATATAGGTATACTGATAATTATGTGTGAACTTTGGCATCACAGTGTGGCATGCATGCTAAAAATATACTATACTTTTAAATAAGGACTTCCTTCACATGTAAATAATAATGAATAATTTTATAATGTATAAATAATGAACAAATATTACATTTTGCCTAAAATTAAGTATTGCTGATAAATTACAGCATTGCCAAGGTTTTTTAAATCGATTAAGACACACTTCATTTATTGTCCAATCAGTCGTTTCATTTTCTTATCTATAGTTTAAAATTGATGGTCTTCAATATTCATTCTATTCACGTAACTTGATGCAACCAAACCAGACATTGTATGAGATATGTGACACCAGCTTTCTGGTTTCCGTGTTTGTTTATGAAGTTCTGGTTGATTATGGATTCTCGTTGTGTCATATATATAACTATATATATATATATATATATACATGTATATATGTATATATACATACATATACACATATACATATAATTTGTAAAAAAAAAAAAAAAAAAAAAAAAAAAAATATCCAGTAATTAATACGGCTAATATATCCAATAATAGAAGTCAAGAAACACAAAACTGGAATTAATTACATGCGGCTTTGATGCCTCTACAGATAGGTCTCTGACACAATGATTGTAGCTGCGGTAGTGATACTATCAGAGAAATTTAATTATATCAGGTGAGAGAGAGAGATCGAGATCGAGAGATCGAGAGATCTGCAGTATTGATATTGCTTTAGTGGGTGTCATGCCATTTGATAGTACCTACAGTTTGATAAAGTGATGGAAAAATTAATGGTTACACTGCTGTATCTCTTAGTTACATGTTTGTGTTTTTATGGTTATATTTGATGTGTTTCTATGGTTACATGTTTGTGTTTTTATGGTTATATTTAATGTGTTTCTCTGGTTACATGTTAGTGTTTCAGTGGTTAATTTTTGATGTGTTTCTATGGTTGCATGGTTCTCAATGATATTTGCTATGTTTCTATGGTGAAATGGATGTGTGTGTATGGAATATTGTTATGTTTCTGTGGTTACACTTCGGTTTCTATGGTTACAGTGGAGGAGGAGAGCAGTGAAGGCGGATCAGTGACACAAGGAGCAGTCACTACATCTGGTCATTCCTCCATGAGTAGTGAGCCAGAGGACCCCCGAAAAGCCAAGAAGAAACCAGCCAAGGAAAAAAAAGGCCCAGGGGGCATATTTAAAGGCCTGCTCCGGTAAGAAATTGTGATCTGTGAGGGAACATTGAATTCCAAAGAATAATGTTAGGAAAATTCCTGCATAGAGAATGAAGTATGCAACATATGTATTCAGAGAGATTTACAATGCTATTATTGATAGATTGAGAAAAAACAGGACAAATCAGCAAAACACACCATTTACTGAAAAAAGAGATGGATAGTTAGATCTGATTAGCTATTCATCATTTACTGATATTTTGATGATAGGGATTTTTTGGTGAACTTTCAAACCATCAGTTATTCAAATTTGACTGATTATTTTAGACCTGTTGCTAAGTGGTTAAAGTGTTTGTTTCAAGACTAGGAGGGTTCAAAGTCCCCTGTGCACATACCAGGGAACCACTAACAGATTCAACCCTCACTGATTCAGCCCTGAGCACTGTGCATAGGGCTGAAGTTATGGCACTTCACCCACAGGTGGTAACATTTAAATATGACAGAAAACGTGAAGAGTATATTTCAACAACAACAGACATATAACATAGAAGTGTATTTCACAATCAAAAACAGACATATTACATAAAAGTGTATTTCACAATTGACAACAGACATAGCATAAAAGTGTATTTCACAATCAACAACAGACATATAACATAAAAGTGTATTTCACAATCAACAACAGACATATAACATAAAAGTGTATTTCACAATCGACAACAGACATATTACATAGAAGTGTATTTCACAATCGACAACAGACATATAACATAGAAGTGTATTTCACAATCGACAGCAGACATATAACATAAAAGTGTATTTCACAATCAACAACAGACATATAACATAAAAGTGTATTTCACAATCGACAACAGACATATTACATAGAAGTGTATTTCACAATCGACAACAGCCATATAACATAGAAGTGTATTTCACAATCGACAGCAGACATATTACATAGAAGTGTATTTCACAATCGACAACAGACATATAACATAGCAGTGTATTTCACAATCGACAACAGACATATAGCATAAAAGTGTATTTCACAATCGATAGCAGACATATTACATAGAAGTGTATTTCACAATCGACAACAGACATATAACATAGCAGTGTATTTCACAATCGACAACAGACATATAGCATAAAAGTGTATTTCACAATCGATAGCAGACATATTACATAGAAGTGTATTTCACAATCGACATTTAACGTAGAAGTGTATTTCACGATCAACAACAGATGTATAACATAGAAATGTATTTCACTATCGACATTTATCATAGAAGAGTATTTCACGATCAACAACAGATGTATAACACAGAAGTGTATTTTGCAGAAGGAGCAACAAGAATAAGAAAGAGGGGGTAAAAGTCCATGAAGAAACTGTCAAACAGACTGGGACTGAGGAACTGTCCAAGTTATCCGAGGCTGAGCAGGATAGGTAAAAGTGGTTTATTTTACACTGTATTTCAGTTTTCTTCATCATAGTTATATGCAGGATTACTTTGATTAGACACAAAATATTGCACAGTAACTGTTTATCAACACTTCAGAGCACTAGGCAAAGCTCTTTTGATAAAGATTTGATTTGCTTTGTAATAACCCTCTAGATAAACTTATTTCAGTTTTAGGGACTTGTTTGAGGAAACAGAGGATGAAAGGTAAACACTGTGTTCATTGACCTTTCACCTTGACCATTCACCTTGACCTACATAGATTACTGAAACAAAGTTCACATGAATGCACATAATCAGACTCACTGAAGTTAGGAGAGGAGAGTTTTTGCGTGTATCAATAGTAATAGAAGTAGTACACCTGCTCTACATCAATAATTACATTGTTGAAGATGCAGGGCACATTGTTCGAGGTCAAAGGGTGCAAGTTCTTTTGTATGCCAGTGTGTTGTTTAGTGAAAACTTTGGAACACTTTAGCATCTTCTACAGAATCACTGGTTTAATTAGAACAAATGATATTTAATTTCATGATCCCTGGGGTAGAGGTTCTGATTCCAGGGTGGGGCCAAACTTGACATATATATTGTTTTGTGTAGAACATTTAAATGCATCTTCTTTAATGCTATTGATAGTAAATTGAAAAAAAAATGGATATTTAGATGTCCTATAGTAGCATTGTAAATTCGATAGTTTTTCATTAATGGGATAGCACACATCGCCCCACCTTGTGATAAGAATGAATTGTCTTTTTTTTTATACAACATGTTTATGAATTGAAGTGTAACTGGGACAAAGTGTTCAAGTCCTTTAAGAGTAAATTGACATTGTGTAATATGACAGGGAAATTAACATCGATTATATGCAGGATGCCGCTCTTAATGCTCACATTTGAGGAGATGAACATAAGGAGTGATCAAGGTTGAATTCGGACAATTTATATCTATCTGAACTCACAGTAGCCAAGTAACAGTTGATCATGAAATGTTTTTGGGGGTGGGGTGGGGTGGGGGGGGGTGTAAAATTGAGAGGGTAGATAAGGTAAAGAAAGAATTTGAAAAAATCCAATCCATATATGTTATGTCAGTTTTATTTTCTGTCATTTACTTGACTGTGTTTTCTAAAAGTGTTTGAAATATGCTTGAAAAGTGCTTGAAGAAAAATTATGTCCCAGTACAAGCCCTGGTGATGATAAATTTGAAGCTACAATGTATATTTGAGCATTGATAATTGTGATTTCTGATTCACAGGATTCAGGATGAAGTGCGTCAATTACAAGAACAGCAGAGTAACGCGGCATTCATCAGACTGGAACAAAAATACTCAGACAATAATTCACGCTTCTCAAGGAACTCGCCGCAACTCACTCGAAACTCCCCGCAACTCTCCCGAAACTCACATCTACAAGACAACACCATAATCACCTCATCACAGGTCACTGACACCCCATCATGGATCACTGACCACCAGTCACAGTTCAATGATGCTGACCACCAGTTAATTAAGTCTGCGGAGGGTCCAGATTCCATGTCGAGAGCGGAGTGGATCCAACAGTTGCGTCGTAAACACCAACGTCGTCACCAGGAACGGGAGGGTCAGTACCCATTGGATGACACAGAAGAACAATATGAACAGGAAATTCAGGAGGAGGAGACAAGGGTAGGGATTCCTTGGCACAACGCTAACCAGGTTAGACAGCTTCTCCTTAACCCTGAGAAAAGTTCACTTCATAGAGGGAAGGGGGAGGGGAACCAGGTTAGACAGCTTCTTTTTAGCCCAGAGAAAAGTTCACTTCATAGAGGGAAGGGGGAGGGGAACCAGGTTAGACAGCTTCTCCTTAACCCTGAGAAAAGTTCACTTCATAGAGGGAAGGGGGAGAGGAACCAGGTTAGACGGCTTCTTTTTAACCAAGAGAAAAGTTCACTTCATAGAGGGAAGGGGGAGGGGAACCAGGTTAGACAGCTTCTCCTTAACCCAGAGAAAAGTTCACTTCATAGAGGGAGAGGTGTTCCTTTTTGCTCATGTTCAGTGATTGTTTATTTCTGCAGGATTTCTTTATGTCAAATTAGAAACATTGCAAAAACAGCGATGACCATTCATGTATGTAGATAATCAGACAATTTATGAAGCAGTCGTTCATTCTTTGCTTGACAAACTTCAAACTTGGTACACTGGTACCCTCCAAGGAGTTTGATGACACTAATTACTATTGGGCACAAGGTCAGGGGTCCATTGCAAATATTCCGAGACATAAAAAAATGTCCATTCAGTATCTTGTGAACTCTTTCTTTAATAGACCTGCTATGCTGGTATGGACTTTTTTTTTTTTTTTTGTTTGCGATCATTATAGTGATTGTGAATTTCGTGTTGATTCTTCTGTACTGCTTCATTCTAAATGATTAACATTAGTCGTTGTTGTTCCTATCTGAAGCACTGGGCATCAGAAGTGAAAAACTGTGATGAACTTTATCTTTTATCATAAAGATAAAGTTCATCACAGTTTTTCACTTCTGATGCCCAGTGCTTCTTTTTATTTAGATAAACAGACAATTTATGAATTGACCATTCATTCTTTGCTCAATTTTTCAAATTTTGTCTTAATGATCATATGAAGTGAACTTCTCTTAACAGATATCACTGTAGTGTTGCTACTTCTAATTTACAAATGGCAAAAGACAGGATAATGTAACTGTAAATGTTTTCATGGGAATATTTGAAAGATTAAAAAAGAAGAATATCTTTCTAGCTTTGTCATTAACTTTATGCCACATATTTGATTGTGGTTACTAATGAATAAAGCATCATTTTACAAGCAGTAAACAAACAGGTATATAATTTTTTTTTTCTTTTAAGTAATATATATTATGTCAGTCTCAGCCATTCTAACAGCATTCAAATACTACATGTGATAAAATTCCGGTATCTCTACTACAACAGAAAAATAAACGTTTAACTCCTGCTTCTCTCCTTTCCCGTGCTAACCCCCCCCCCCCCCCCTTCTTAAGTATTATATTTCTCACATCCATGTTTAATATGCTACATTCAATATGGCTGCCAGGTTCTGCTTGAGTTCTTCTTATTGTAATTATTACATTGCTGTATTATTACATTGCTATACTGCATTATTACATTGCTATACTGCATTATTACATTGCTATACTGCATTATTACATTGCTATACAACAAACTTTAACTCACAAACACATTACATTAAACTCCCTGTGTGGATCTGGGTTGTTAGAATAGATCCTCAGTACCCCTTGCTTGTCCTAAGAGGCGACTAAATGGGGCGGTCCTTTGGATGAGACCGCAAAAAACCGAGGTCCTGTGTCACAGCAGGTGTGGCACGAAAAAGATCCCTCCCTGCTCAAAGGCCATAAGTGCCGAGCATAGGCCTAAATTTGCAGCCCTTCACCGGCAATGGTGACGTCTCTATATGAGTGAAAGATTCTCGAGCAGGACGTTAAACAATACACAAACAAACAAACATTACATTAGATTATAATCTGCAGTTGGGGGATGAATGCTGTCACTCAATATTTGTATCTGTACTATATGGAAGAGTCATTTTAAAATTTCTAGAAAATTTGTTTCATTTCCTACCAGTTCCACAATTAGTAGTAAGGCCTTTCCTTATTACTCTTAGTTAAGGATTTGCCTTGTGAATTGCAAGTTTCCCAAATTTTCAATCAAAGGGACTGATTCACAATTTCACCCCAAAATTTGTTTGTCACTTTCAATGATCAAAATCTGCTGACTAATGTGTTTAGAAGGGTTCACCAAAAAAATTTAGGTTATACATCATGACAGAAGATCATTGTGGAGAGTTTATTGTTTGTTATTTAAACATAGACAGCTGTGAAAACAGTGAGTTCTGCACGGATTTTTTTTACATATTGTGACACCAACTCTGTCCCTCTGCTGTATTTTTCAAACATTTTGAAGATGAATAACAGTCAAGAAAATCAACTGCAAATAGAAAAAAAATTCCAGTTTGAAAATTGCAGATTTTTATTTTATTCATATATATTTAGGGCCATCAGCAAAAATGTAGGTAGGGTTGGAAAACCAGAAACACACATATATTTGACTTTGTCTCAAGAAATAAATCAATTTTCAGTGTCATGCGAGATTTGGTCTTTTTGTACAGTCATGGTACTGTAATTGTTGTAAAACAACCTGTGTACTGACAACAAGATGGAAGCCATATGGAGTTGGCCTTTGCTGATAGTTACAGATTTTTGTTTGTTTGTTTGTTTGTTTTTGTTTGTTTTTCTATCTCCTTATTATGTTTAGATTAAAAAAGTAGAAATTTAAAGTCAATCTCTAAATCTACATTTTGTTTTAAGTAATGTATTAATAAATCAAGTACAGCTTTAAAGTATTAGAAAATACTGGTTCAATATCATTTTATCCTAAACTGTGTCCATCCCTAATTGCAGGATGAATAAAGCATGTATTCTTATATATAATTATATATACATGTATGTAACTATAAAGCACTAAAACAAGCATGTATTATATATAATTATATATACATGTATGTAACTATAAAGCACTAAAACAAGCATGTATTATATATAATTAAATATACATGTATATAACTATAAAGCACTAAAACAAGCATGTATTATATATAATTAAATATACATGTATATAACTATAAAGCACTAAAACAAGCATGTATTATATATAATTAAATATACATGTATGTAACTATAAAGCACTAAAACAAGCATGTATTATATATAATTAAATATACATGTATGTAACTATAAAGCTCTAAAACAAGCATGTATTATATATAATTATATATACATGTATGTAACTATAAAGCACTAAAACAAGCATGTATTATATATAATTATATATACATGTATGTAACTATAAAGCACTAAAACAAGCATGTATTATATATAATTATATATACATGTATGTAACTATAAAGCTCTAAAACAAGCATGTATTATATATAATTATATATACATGTATGTAACTATAAAGCTCTAAAACAAGCATGTATTATATATAATTATATATACATGTATGTAACTATAAAGCACTAAAACAAGCATGTATTATATATAATTATATATACATGTATGTAACTATAAAGCACTAAAACAAGCATGTATTATATATAATTAAATATACATGTATGTAACTATAAAGCTCTAAAACAAGCATGTATTATATATAATTATATATACATGTATGTAACTATAAAGCACTAAAACAAGCATGTATTATATATAATTATATATACATGTATGTAACTATAAAGCACTAAAACAAGCATGTATTATATATAATTAAATATACATGTATGTAACTATAAAGCTCTAAAACAAGCATGTATTATATATAATTATATATACATGTATGTAACTATAAAGCTCTAAAACAAGCATGTATTATATATAATTAAATATACATGTATGTAACTATAAAGCTCTAAAACAAGCATGTATTATATATAATTAAATATACATGTATATAACTATAAAGCACTAAAACAAGCATGTATTATATATAATTATATATACATGTATGTAACTATAAAGCACTAAAACAAGCATGTATTCCTATATATAATTAAATATACATGTATGTAACTATAAAGCACTAAAACAAGCATGTATTCCTATATATAATTAAATATACATGTATGTAACTATAAAGCACTAAAACAAGCATGTATTATATATAATTAAATATACATGTATGTAACTATAAAGCTCTAAAACAAGCATGTATTATATATAATTATATATACATGTATGTAACTATAAAGCTCTAAAACAAGCATGTATTATATATAATTAAATATACATGTATGTAACTATAAAGCTCTAAAACAAGCATGTATTATATATAATTAAATATACATGTATGTAACTATAAAGCACTAAAACAAGCATGTATTATATATAATTATATATACATGTATGTAACTATAAAGCTCTAAAACAAGCATGTATTATATATAATTATATATACATGTATGTAACTATAAAGCACTAAAACAAGCATGTATTATATATAATTATATATACATGTATGTAACTATAAAGCTCTAAAACAAGCATGTATTATATATAATTAAATATACATGTATGTAACTATAAAGCACTAAAACAAGCATGTATTATATATAATTATATATACATGTATGTAACTATAAAGCACTAAAACAAGCATGTATTATATATAATTATATATACATGTATATAACTATAAAGCACTAAAACAAGCATGTATTATATATAATTATATATACATGTATGTAACTATAAAGCTCTAAAACAAGCATGTATTATATATAATTAAATATACATGTATGTAACTATAAAGCACTAAAACAAGCATATATTATATATAATTAAATATACATGTATGTAACTATAAAGCACTAAAACAAGCATGTATTATATATAATTAAATATACATGTATGTAACTATAAAGCACTAAAACAAGCATGTATTATATATAATTAAATATACATGTATGTAACTATAAAGCTCTAAAACAAGCATGTATTATATATAATTAAATATACATGTATGTAACTATAAAGCACTAAAACAAGCATGTATTATATATAATTAAATATACATGTATGTAACTATAAAGCACTAAAACAAGCATGTATTATATATAATTATATATACATGTATATAACTATAAAGCACTAAAACAAGCATGTATTCCTATATATAATTAAATATACATGTATGTAACTATAAAGCACTAAAACAAGCATGTATTATATATAATTATATATACATGTATATAACTATAAAGCACTAAAACAAGCATGTATTCCTATATATAATTAAATATACATGTATGTAACTATAAAGCACTAAAACAAGCATGTATTCCTATATATAATTAAATATACATGTATGTAATTATAAGTGAACAGTGACAGTTTGTATCGCTGACCACTGTAATGTGCATTTTTTATACAGTAAACAGCACACTCTATTTATAGATCCAAAGGTATTGAATATACACTTTATTTTTGTATAGATAAATAAATACACAGGTTATTTTATAAGGTATATGAGAAACATGATTTGTAAAGCTGTTTTTTTTTGGGGGGGGGGGGGTGTTTGGGGGATAAATTTGGCATATTTGGATCTACAAGGCATACCAGTAATTTTAGTGACTAAAATTTTGGTTAGCTCATACTTGAATTTAGTGATTTTTATGTTGGTGAATGTTTGGAGATAGCCAAATTAGGCAAAAATAATATACTGGTCTGCCCCCCCACCCCCACCCCCCCAAACACAAACAAAAAACAGCCATACAGTATTTAACCAAAATACAATCTCTTGTTTACTTAGTATAATAATAAATGAGACGTCTCTCCTTGTTAATGAGATTTTTGTGTCCATGATAAGATAGATGTTCATTATCTACAGCAATGTTCAGAGAAAAGACAAAATAAAGATAATTCAAAACAATAAATTGTGTATCAATGAATTATACATATATTTCTATGAGAAATTCTATGGGATGATTGAGATTTTTTTTTTTTTTTTGCCCTAGCCTTGTAGGGAGCTTCATGTAGTAACATTCTTTGTTTACAGAGATATGGGAAAAGTGCAATACCAGAAAACATACTGTATCCACAGCATCCATCTGTTGTCCCTGACAACAGTTACCATAGATACCAGGGTAACAGGCCACAGAATGTAGGACAGCCTTATCCTGACAGGTAAGATGTTGTTGCAAACTGACAGTGGAGTCAAGGATTAAGGGGCATATAGACTTCTTTGTTTTGTTTTTGTTTTTTCCTTTTTATCTGTCAACAGTTTTGACTTCACAGGCTGTAGCCACAAGAGGTAGAGACTTTGTGATGTGTAGATGTAATAGAAACCTTACACACTCAAGTTTTTTATTGTCAATATGGATATGTAAAAGTTTAGTACAAGTAAATTAGAAATAAATAATGCTCTTTTTACTCTTAAAATACAGTGAAACACACTTCAGACTAACAAACATGCTAAAAACAAATTCACGTTTATGACAAATTCACGCTTAATTCGAAGTGATTCTCATTCCTTTACGAGAAATAACAAATTTTGTTATATATAACAAAATTTAGTGATAACAAATCATTTGCTGGCCTCCGTGGCCGAGTGGTTATTTATTGCTTTCCGCCACACTCAACAATTTTTCAGTTATCTGGTAGCGTCCAGTTTTTGTTGGTGGAAGAGATAACCCAGATACAATGTACCTGGGAAGAGACCACCGACCTTCCGCAAGTAAACTGGCAAACTTGCTTACATAACGCTGTGGCCGAGATTCGAACATGCGCCGACAGAGGTGAGAGAGAGGCTTTGTGATTTTGAGCCTGATGCTCTAACCACTCGGCCACGGAGGCCCCGTCTAGCAAGAGGAGGGTATGAACTTATTAGGATAAGCAACTTCAGCCCAAGCTCTGCTGTTAATTCCTTTCATGTAAATAAATACAATGTGCTGACACTTTACAATGATTTTATTGCTATATTTAATTGCCTAAAAACAAAGAAATGTCAACAGCAGCACTTGAATATTTTTCCTCCCACTTTCTCTAATTTCACCTGCTACCATGTAAGTCTTTTGAGAACCCTGATGAATATGATATTGCACTCGATGCCTTTGTGGCCTTTCAGGCCTTTGATTATTTTTAAAATCTGGGTTATTTGATTTAGAAATTTTAAGAATTGATACATGTAAGTTGACCAGACATCCACATCTTATTTTAAGTAGTGAACTATCACTTTCATTTCCACATCTCTGTGTCAAATTATGCTGACACAAATTTGGCTTACCTGAAGTAAATAATTTTTAGCCCCAAATGAAATAACGTTTTAAGGAATAATGACATAGGGGATAAATAAAGAAATAACATAATTTGAGTTTTGGTTCATTTTGTTCTGACTTCTTCTTATGTAGACCTCTTAGCCGACCAGCCTATCAGGAGCCTTCATCTTATCACCATAACTACCAGTACCATGACAACGTCATCCATCAGCGACAACGCAGTAATGAATACATTCCTCATCGACAGCAAGCCATCGAGCACTTCCATCAGCGACAGAACAGTGACTTATCTGAACAACACACACAAGAGTTCTACTCACGGAGACTCCCACCAGCACGTCCGTATACACCTCGAGAACACTGGCAGAACACGGAAAGTGCTCCCGCCCTGTTGAGACAATACCCCCATCCCCAACCTCCCCCAGGTCCTGCCCCTCAATATGGGGACCCTATTTTTGCCTATAGAGACCCAATTTACACATCAATGGCAGGTAAACGCTCAGTGCAGTCGCTTTCACAGACAGGCTCAGCAAAAGTTTGACAGAAATGAATCACAGACAGGCTCAGCAAAAGTTTGACAGAAATGAATAGGTTGCCTTTTCGATCATTTCTGTATTTGACATTGAAGAATGATGATGTCATTGATCTACACAATTTTGTAATGCCAACATTCTGTGTATGGTGGAGTTTTGTAATGTCAGACACAGCATCTAAAGATGCAATTTTTTCTCTACCACCAGAAGTTGTAGAGCTCAAGAAAGAGACACCCACATGGCTCCATTGTGGAATTATCTGAGTAACACATCTTTTGTGTATTTCATCTAAGACTGAAAACCAACCACTGAAAAAATGTGTACTGTTGAATGGCTTGAACCTTCAAATATAGGCCACATTTCCTGTACCGAGTCAATGTGTGATGTACAATTTGGACAGTATGTGTATAGTTGTGTTTGTGTCTTCTGTGCACAGAGTTGAGGCGGAGTCTTATTCAGAAAAAGATGTGTGACCAGAGTACATTATGCAGATGTCATCTAATAAAATATTATCCAATCATTGTCCAAGTATACAGATATCATCCAATCATTGTAAAGATAAAGAAGAAAAATTATCCAATCATTATAAATGTATATAAATGTCAACCAATCATGGTGAACTTCATGATATGTGTGTGTGTGTGTGTGTGTGTGTGTGTGTGGAATTTAAATATGACTTACGTCATGTGTGTGTTTGTGTGTGTGTGTGTGTGTGTGTGTGTGTGTGTGTGTGTGTGTGTAAAGTTATGAAGTTGTCATCCAATCATTGTAAAGTTGAGATACATATGTTGTCCAATCATTTATAACATTAGGCTGATTTCATCCAATTACTTCAAAGCTGGGATACAGATGTGATCCAATCACTGTGAATATTATGCATATGTCATTTAATCATTGAGGAGATATAAATATCATTCAATACCATTGTAAAGTTATGCAGATTTGTGATAGAGCTAGCATTATAATTAACCGTGCAGCAGACTAGCTGCACATGTCTTGTTATGCAGATTGTATGTGAAGATGCTGTCTGAGGTTTTTCTTTTCTCTATGCTTTTTCTATCTTTTAATTGATGAGAAAAGACATTGATATACAAATAATATTGTCTACATTTAACATTCCTTATTAGAGAAGAACTGTGTATTCACAAAAGGGTAGAAATATTGTATTTTATCCAATAGTATATTTTTATATTGTTCATAGAATCCTTTTTTATATAAAAATACAGATACATAGAGACTTCTGTACAGTCACATGTACACTACAGTACAGACACATGTACACTACTGTACAGACACAAACATGTACACACTGTACGATCACATGTACACTACTGTACAGTCACATGTACACTACTGTACAGACACAAACATGTACACACTGTACGATCACATGTACACTACTGTACAGTCACATGTACACTACTGTACAGACACATATACACTACTGTACAGACACATATACATGACTGTACAGATGCATGTACACTATTGTATAGTCACAGATACATGTACACTACTGTACAGACATATGTAAACTACTGTACAATCACAGACACATGTACACTACTGTATAGACAAAAACATATGTACATAACTGTACAATCACATGTACAATACTGTACACAGTCATATTTACATGACTATACAGACACGTACACTATTATACAGACACATGTACATGACTGTATAATCACATGTACACGACTGTACAGACACATGTACATGACTGTACAGACACATGTACATGACTGTATAATCACATGTACACGACTGTACAGACACATGTACATGACTGTATAATTGCATGTATATGACTGTACAGACACATGTACATGACTGTATAATCACATGTATATGACTGTACAGACACATGTACACGACTGTACAGACACATGTACATGACTGTATAATTGCATGTATATGACTGTACAGACACATGTACATGACTGTACAGACACATGTACATGACTGTATAATTGCATGTATATGACTGTACAGACACATGTACATGACTGTATAATCACATGTACATGACTGTACAGACACATGTACACGACTGTACAGACACATGTACACGACTGTACAGACACATGTACATGACTGTACAGACACATGTACACTACACTATGGACATACATACAGACATGTACACAATTGTACACTACTGTGCAAATTTTAAAAACAGATATCACAATATATCAGTTTTATTTCCATGTTTATTTTACCAACAAAAGAAGAATGCAGAGGATAGATACACAAATAATAATAATGACTCGGAAAGGAAATTATACAGTGAACAACAGCCCCCAACTCCCCCATTATCATTTTTATTTGCAAAAGGTAGAGAATTTATACTTGGTAAATTGAGTATTCAAGGTTGAAGCTATTTCAACGATAACATGAAGGTCAAATTGACCATAATTAAACTTAAACACAAATCCATTTTGTTATGAACTTTGCTGTTAGAGATATTGGTAAGTTAGCATCAGGACTACATATTGAAATTACATGGATATTCCAGACACAATGCTTAAATAGGGAGATAGAGATTATCTAAGGTAGAGAACTCTACATTGTGAACCATATCAAGGGTAGATAACTCAACATTGTGAACGATATCCATTTGTTTATGAAATGAATATAGGGCTTTTACCTGTATTTTACTATGTTCATTTAAAGAATGATTTGATAGAAGAGATGAAAACAATGATTTAAGATTTTGTAAGGGGAGGGGTGGATCACAATTTTTTCTCCTGTACACAATCCTTACTTGGCTGACACATGATACCGGGATACATTGTGTAACGTCTCGATGTCTAGTTACGTCTTCTCATCAGACATGGTTGTTTTTTGTTTTTTTGTTTTTGTTTTTTTTTTTTTTGGGGGGGGGGGGGATATTTCCCGATATTGTTAGTGTAGAATTACGTGCATGGGGGCATTCATTCCTCTTTTTTACAGTGCATGTCATCAGATGTTCACAGAGCGGTATTTCAGTTTCTATGGTGAAGAAATTATTTTACGATATTTATCTCAAATTACCGAGAAGAGTATGTAGCCATGAAATTTATGTTTATAAAATCTTAACCTTGATGAAATCAGAAAATGAAATAAAAAAAAAAAAATGCTTCAGCTTTTTGTTGTCAATGACATGTTGTATTTCTAGGTCACCTGGTTGATTTAGTCACCTGAGTTATTCAGATATTTGAGAGGTCTTTCTATCACAGTCACTTGTTACCCTTTTCAATGATTTAGGAAACATTTCATGTGTCTGACCACTGTGCATTCTAAAGCTTGGAATAATATCAACTTCTTTGGGAAAACTATAAACAAATTGTCATTTCATTCATTAATAGCAATGTCATTTGTATAAAAATGAAAAAAAAAAATTACTGGGCCAATGTCTCTGTTTAATGGTATCATTTTAAGGGTCTTCTTGCTCCTAAACATGTAGTGGAATTACTCGGGACAAAGTAATATTCAGCATATACACATCATTAGTAAAATTGTGAAATTCATGGCGTCAGATCCTGATACCTGGGGATGGGAAGGTTTGTGAAATTCATAGGCTTGGATTCCAATCCCAGAGGATGTAAAATTCATAGTCTTGGATTCCAATCCCAGAGGATGTTGTGAAATTCATGGCCTCGATTCCAAAGGGGGGATCGGGTGCTTAGTTATAAGGCTCAGTCTTATATGATTTACATAATAAAATGGGTGTTGATGCTTCTATTGTGAAATTTTGAAGATACCAATGTATGATAATTTTTCTATAAAATTAAAATATTATCTGTTACCGTGAACC
Source organism: Ostrea denselamellosa (assembly GCA_024699665.1). Classification (NCBI taxonomy): domain Eukaryota; kingdom Metazoa; phylum Mollusca; class Bivalvia; order Ostreida; family Ostreidae; genus Ostrea; species Ostrea denselamellosa. The sequence continues at coordinate 716,888 of JAMZEH010000060.1, forward strand.
ACTTTGCAAGATTGAGATACTATACCTAGATTTTGTGTTGACGCAAAAGATGATAGGAAGTTTACTTTGGCTTATGAAAACACATGGACAACTTTACATTTTATGCCAGTATTAGGGAATAAAAAGTAAATAATAAGAAAAGAATAAATAAAAAACAAAACATGAAAAAGAAAGGAAAAAAAAACCCCGAGAATAATGTAGTGATTTAGTAAACTCACATATATTTTCTTTTTCAATCTCATTGTCACTAAATGTATAATTTTCTCGATATTTTTCGCGGAAACCCCCCTAATTTCCGCAATGCGGGTTAGCGCCTCGGGTGAAGTCTTTGACTTTACATTAGCCTACACCAATCGGAACCCCTCGCCCTTTACTTCGTAAAAAGACTCCGTAAAAAAGTTACTTTTTACGAAGTAAAGGACGAGGGGTTCCGATTGTAGCCTACACATGAAGGTGATTCTGTGTACAGAAACCAACAGGCGTAGTTTGCAATTGTGACGTATAGTGTGTACGGAGACAATAGGCGTGGAATGCGACTATGACGTAGTGTAGATGGAGGCAATGGGCGTGGTTTGCGACAATGATGCAATCTATATTGAAAATGAGATAGGATTGAATCATCCACATCAATTCTGGAGATTTATATACTCCCGATTTAAAGCTAAACTTAAAGAAATAGGCATATTTTATATTACCAGAAATAGCACTGTTCTGTTAATTTGCATAAATCACCATGTGGGATTTCCAATAGCTAATTGCCAAACACTTGTTATATATAGAATTATATGAAGAAAATAAGACGTCTAATTTCCATGTCACACACCTTAAATTGATAAAATCTTAAAGAGACGTTACATACACTTTATTTCCCCCCCCCAAAAAAAGGCAGGAAAATATGTATAAAAGTGAACAAAACAATTGAAAACATGAAGCGCCAATCACCATGTCTCCCTCGACAGTTCACATTAAAACATCGCAAAATGTCATGCGGTGTCAACGTCAAACAAACAAATCTTCTGCTCCTTCCTTGAAGTATCATAAAGGTGTTTCTAGAAATTCTTCCATAAATAAACTTTGATTAACATTTTCGACATTCTGGTTTAATTTCTGAAGGGTTCTTGCTTGATTGAAAATGACGACCTGGGTGATTTTTAACTAAAGCACCAATGCATGCTGGGAACTGTGAACTCAAAGTCAACTATTATTCCAGATCAACTAGTATGGTATATTGTGAAAGTTCTAGAACTCCACTAAACTTTCGTTCATATATACTGGACAAGGTTAGGGATCATGGACTATCTAATAGATTTTAACTAAATCTCTGTACATAAATGACAGAATATATGAAAAACAAACGCTGACATCATTTTTCATCCATATTTAATCAGAATTCTCCATTTCATTTATTAAGGCATCGAGCTTGCTCGAGAGCCTTTTAACGATCATGCAGATTTTGGCTCTGCTGCCTTTCAGCCCATCTCACTGGGCGAAATCAAATACTGCCTATTGGATTTGAACGTTTCTTATGATTCAAGACTTCGAAACATTGAATTGAATTGATATTTGAAAGGCACAATAACATTTCCGTTGTTGATGCCGTTGTTTGTTATTATATCTTGGCCCAATAGTTAAATAACGATTGTTTGGTAAGAGAAGTTCATTATTCGCGGATGGATTTACTACGAAACAGATTTTCCCGCGAAATTTTTGTCGCACGATATCATTAAGTACTTGCAAAATAACCTGCTCAAATTTGGTTTTCATTTATATCTACAGTCTCGTAGTTTCACCAAGAATCCCTATTTCACATCAGTAGAAATAGCTAAATACTAAAGTGTTGAAATTGCGCAATATCACGGTTAAGTTGCTACTCCAAAAACACAGACTGTTTCCGGTTTTGTTTTCGGTAATCCCGATCCCGATTTTCAATTAAGCAAAACGAAAGTAGCGTGTTTATCGTGACGAAAATAACAGGTTATTTTGCGAAGACACCCAGGCTAGGTAGCATTCATTGGGAATTTAATCTTGTTCAGAATTCCAAAGCCTTTCTCTATATTACGTTGAACGTTAACATTTGAACTGCTAGACATTATTAGAAACAGAGTTAATACCGTATAATTGTTACATCATACATCAACAGAAGATACAACTTCTATTATCAAGCTCCCCGTGGGGATCAGGGTTGTTAGAATAGATCCTCAGTACTCCTTGCTTGTTGTAAGAGGCGACTAAATGGGGCAGTCCTTCGGATGAGACCGTAAAAATCGACGTCCCGTGTCACAGTAGGTGTGGCACGTAAAAGATCCCTCCCTGCTCAAAGGCCCTAAGTGTCGACCATAGTCCTAAATTTTGCAGCCCTTCACCGGCAATGGTGACATCTCCATATGAGTGAAAAATTCTCGAGCGGGACGTTAAACAATATTTAATCAATCAATAATCTACAAACAAGTAGTCTCACTCTGAAGCAGTTATATTCGTTCCAGCATTTTACGTCTACAATTTCAAGTTATTTATTATAGCCTTTGTAAAGTAACTAGTCTTGAGGGGATATTATCTAGCATGATTGTTGTTTTGTTTGTTTTACGTTCCGTGGAGACTTTTTCACTCATTTTAAGACGTCACCAGCTGTAGGTGAAGTACCACAAATTTAGACCTATGCTTAGCACTTAGGGCCGTAGCAATGAGGGTTCTTTAATATGCCAACGCCTACCGAGACACAGGACCTCCGTCTTTAAGGTCATATCCTAAAGAACCGTAATTCTCACTTCTAAATGCGTTTGCCGAAGGAGCAGTCACTACCTATTTTCACGTCCTAGGTTTGACGCGGCCATTGCACGAGCGGGGCTCGAACTCACGACCTCCCGGTTACGAAGCGAACGCTATCTAGCAAGAGGAAGTTAAATCATCTTGCATGTACATGCATGAACTTGTTAGGACAAACAACTTCAGCCCCAATTCTCTTCTTTATTTCTCTTTTTGTAAATAAACACATTTTGTTGACATTTTACAAATGGTTGTAATGCTTTATTTATGTACTTAAACATGAGGAAATGTCTCCTATGGCACTCAAACATTTCTTCTATTACATTCTCTAATTTATCTGCCCTCTAAATTTATTGAGAATCCCAATGTATATGATATTGCACTCGACGCCTGTGTAGCCCATCAGGCTCTTGATTGATATTTTGGGTCATAGTGCACAAAGCATGTCACTGAATGACGTGAAGAAATCTGGCATGAAAAACAACTTGAACTGTACAGAACATGACAAATTGACTAGGAGTTTCATCAATACTCGGTGTAACCTCCGTTTGATCTCGGAACAGCCTGGCATCAGCGATGCATATTCATTATGATATTCACAATGTTCTGTTGTAGGAAATTGTTCCATTCCTCTCTCAGCACGTCTTCAAGGTCATCCAATATCTGTGGTGGGTTTGGACGCTGTGAAAGTTGATGCTGAAGTTAATCCCACACGTGCTCGATGGGATTCAGGTCCGGTTTGACAACAGGTCACTCCATACGCTCGATAGTTTCCCTCTGCAGATACTCTTGAACCACATGAGCACGATGAGGACGGACGTTATCATCCATCAGAATGAAATTTGGCCCCATTGCACCTACAAACAACCTGACGACTGTGTGAAAAATTTCATCTTTGTATCGGAGACCAGTCGGTGAACCCTGACCCCGTTAAGTGTTAGTTAGTCGTCTACCAACCGAGCTAAATTGATTGAATCCGTCTGACCGCTACATTTTTCCCTCCTTAAATGTCTTCACACCTTGACATCAAAGCAGGGTCTTTTTGCCCCTGTCAAGACTTTCACCTTCATGTCCAGGGTTGGTCAATGACACCAAATATAACAGGAAGGGAGACAAAGCAACGGACCAGATAGAGATACGAACCCGAGAACCCTGAATTTCTAGTCAGATGCTCTACTAACTCAGCTAATTAGCTACCGGCGATCGAATCCCTCTGATCGCTACACAACCAACCACTACAGAAAACGAGATCTAAGACGACGCTACCATCGATCGAATCTGTCTGATCGCTACACAACCAACCACTACAGAAAACGAGATCTAAGACGACGCTACCATCGATCGAATCCGTTTGACCGCTACACAGTCAACCACTACAGAAAACGAGATTCTATGGCGAGGCTTGGGTGGGGTTGTATACCCTTTTTTCGTTGCCGTTATCAATGCCTATGGATAAGTTTGTAACGATGATGTGCCAACATGTTCCTAATGCTTCGCATTGACAGCTTTCCTTTGGATGGAGGATAACGGCACACTTATCGCCACGTGTACCTTCAAAAACGAAGCTTTGGGCTGCAGTGCTCAGATGAACTTAAAGTTGTTTTCACTAAGTCCAGATATAGCCAGCGATCTTTGTGTGGTGCTGCTGCCTACTGCTTCTGTGGGCTCCTGGATAGTTGATGCAATGTCTTTCCCGGCTTCACTGAGGACAGGAGATGATTTTTCCATGTTTCCTTTCACTAATTTCATTCGTTGTGACGATATCAGTTGGAAACTGAACTAAATCTCTGTCAATATGGCCGTATGAGTGCATTGATTTTAATTCAAACTCACCAAGACCACACTTACACCGGAGAACCTCGAACTTAAAGAGGTCTTGTAGATATTACCTGGCAAGAAGCATGGCGTCGATAAGTGCTTCTTTCCACTGCACGAGTCGCTTTTCTGTAGCATTTAAACTCTCCCAAATATTGTTGGTGCTTCCTGAGAAGGGGTTGTGGAGTTCATACGTCTCCAGAATCCATCTACAAACCTTTGTCTATAACATGGACTGGATCTCTCCCATGTAATCACATACGGGAAGGCTCCACAAATCTGAAAATTTCCGTATACAGTTTTTGCAACTCCTCCTCGTTCTTGGCATGTAGAAGTTGCTCTAAGTGCCTTGAGTACACTGTCACGTCAACAGACTTGGCGCCACACTTTTTCAATTTGTAAAGCAGGTCATGTCTTGTGGTTAAAAGATAAGCATACATTCATGTTGGGAGGAAGTTCGGCAACCACATTTTGAAAAGCGAACTCAATGTCTACTACCAGGATGTGCTTACCAGATGTTATGTTAGGAATCATTGCCTTGATCTTTCTCCAAAAGAGATTGTGTAGACATCGGTTTTTTTCTGTCGTGGATCATGGATGCCACAGAAGCATTTTTTCCCCATTCCGGAATAGAATATGCTTTGCTACTGAAGCTGTCATATAGAAATCCAATGTTCAAATGTAGTGCCGTATGATAAAAGCACTGGTTCATCTGAACACTATTGTTAGATCTGGGAACATAGTTACGTCGTGTATGTAACCCGGAGGCCTGTACGCTAGTTGAAGGGAATTGAAAAGCAGGTCATGGGGAATTCTTTTTTTTGTTTTTTTTGTTTTTGTTCTTCATGTGTTTCGAGGCCATTTTCACCTGATTTAAGTTTCGGGGATTTCGCACTCCTTGGATTGATCTACTAACAGTTGTAGTGAGCATTTCCTGATAGACCTTCGCTGGCGGTTTACCGTCGCTAGAAGTACTTGTTTTCATTTCGTCGGATGGTAATGTTTGGCCATAGTCCCCTTCTCTTTTTTTCTGATTACCATGGTGACGAGAATATGCAGATGAATCTCCAGTGCAATGCATCAAGTGGTACTGACTTTGTTATGATATAAAACAATAACTAATTGATTATTGGTTGATTTTATATTGTTTAATATCCCGCTCGAGAATTTTTCACTCACGTGGAGACGTCACCATTGCCGGTGAAGGGCTGCAAAATTTAGGCCTTTGCTTGGTGCTTAAGGTCTTTGAGCAGTAAGGGATCTTTATCGTGCCACACCTGCTGTGACACGGGGCCTCAGTTTCTATGGTCTCATCCGAAGCAATATCCCTTTCTTATCATAACAGGCGACTAAATGGGGCGGTCCTTCGGATGAGATAACAAAAACCGAAATCCTAAAAACAAACACTATACTTCTGTACATGAATATACACCTAAACAGCATACCTACACACACACCCATATATATATATATATATCTGTGTGTGTGTGTGTGTGTATATATATATATAGTCACCTCTTACGACAAAGCAAGGGGTACTGAGGATCTATTCTAACAACCCGGATCCCCACGGGATATATATAAATATATATATATATATATATATATATATATATATATATATATATATATTTATATATACATATAATGTATATATATATATATATATAATATCAGTTATATTCTATAAAATGCTGGACACAGTTATGTGAATAAAGAAAATAGAATTAAAACAGATGAACAAATCACACATATGTATCAGCAATTGTGTAAATGAACACACATCACACATATCTATGTGTAATTATAACTTTTAATCATAATTAATGAGTCCATCAGAGCTTTCTGTTCAGCTTCCATAAAAAAACCCAGATATAATGTGTACATTTGTTTGTAGTAGAGAGAAAATTATGTTATTTTTTTGCAAATGGCAAGAGATAAATTTTGATCTGGATCCTAACTAGCATATTTTGTATTAAAACCAAACAGTATATACCAATAAATTTAAATTTTAAAACTCCTTTGATTCATTATAGATTAGCACAGTCGTACAGCCACATCAGTGGGCTACTTATGTACCTCCATCATCTCCATCTCAGTCAGGTCTTGTTTTCCGACAGCTCAACATCAAAAGCATGCCAATGGCGTGTACGAAGACCTATGAAGATGGAACCAAAACCCCTCAAGGATTGAAATTTTGGCCTATTCTTATCATTTAGATGAGGGAAGCTTTGACCAAACTGAGCGAAAAAAGGTGAGGTAAGAGTTCAGGGACATAAATCAACTTTTATCCATGCCATACTGATCAAAGGTCTTTTGACCTGGCCAGCTTCAAACAGCAATTAAAGTTGCTAAAAGAGTTGATTCCCATATTTTTTTATTCCTAAAAGTATCACTGACATATAAAAGCCCGTACAATATTTATCAAATATGTTAAATGTCACTTTCCAACTTATTTAAAACATATCTAATGACGAACACTTTTAATCATTTAAAGTGCAAAATATATGAACACAAAATCGATAATCCATGGATGTTTATGTTTCAGTTGTGGAATATCCTGACATGGAAAATGAGGTGGAAGTTAGTGCGACTGAAAATCCTTTGGAAGAAAAGATAAAAGTTCTGGTCTTGTCTGAAAAACAGTCTGTTTAAAATGTGAAAAAGACTGATAGATTTTGAGTAACAAGACTGCTTGATTTCTAAACAAATATTTCAGTACAATCCAAAATAACTTTCAATTTGGGAAAAGAATGAAAACAAGAAGGTGTATTCTGTTTCTTCCTTTGAATGATGTTCTGAGAAGGAAAGAGGTTCAATGGTCTCGGCTTCTGAAACAGCAGGCTCACTCAGGTTGTGAAGTAGTCCAACACCCCTAAAACATACACAGTAATGATTGTATTTCTGTGGCGTTACTTTATCTGTATCTTAAATTCTCAAATCTAATATTTCATAATTGAGCAATGTGATAGTTATGTATAAATACATGTAATGTAGGAGACCTTCTGATTCTTTCTGGGGAAAAAAATCATTACTACAATGTTCCTAACTTTAACACATACCAAAACGTTCAGTCAAATCTTCAACATACAATCCAACTTTTATTTCAGCAGTGTGGATAGTAACTGATTTATAGGTTTCAATGACATCAGACATCTATGTTCTGCTCACCAGGGGTAGCAGAAGTACCTCTCCAGTACACAATCTTCTCTTACTTGGCACGAAGTAGCTGCAGATATAAATTCAACAAGATGTGTTTCAGAAACATTTATGACCTTCACCTTCCCAGTTCAAAATTGAAAAGGGTTATACATTATACACATGTATCATTTAATTGATAGTAGTGCTAAAACACTTCAAGAGATTGAGCAGACAATATCTTCATTTGTCCAGAGTAGAATGGCCTTTGATCATTTGACTTCAAAATCAGTATGGTCATCTTTAAGATGTTCCAGTTTTGTCAAACAAAGGATTGAGGTATTGAGCAAGCATGACTATATTATAATCAGATACTAATTTAAATCATGATATTTTTTAAATACATATATTAACAATCTGATCAATCGAATTAAATTTATTTTGTAAATTGATTAGTCTCTCTAATAGTACACTTTTTTACCTTTTGAATATTCCTTCTGGTTCTCGGTTCTGTCTCTGCATCAACAGGCATCTCATAATGAGAATAATCTAACAGATCATCACTGTGTCAACCAAAAACAAAGCGCTCAGAGCATAGAGGAATGTTCACTGGGTACAAATTCATCTCGATTCAGTGCTCTCGACGTTTATGTGTATCTTTAGGGAATCCGAAGATTAAATATATATACAAACTCAAAATTACTACATCTATACACGAGTAAACAGTGTATCCTTTGCCTCTGTATATATGATAAAAAAACATTCTCCTAAACTCCTAAACGGAATTTGTTATATTTGAGATCTATTTTTGTTTGGCAACTATGAAAATGTCATCTGAGACTTATTTAAAAAGTGATATTAATTAACTGAAAAAACTGATCTCCTTCTCTTTTCCTTCAATTCACCTGAAAAACTTATCTCCTTTTCTCTTCCTCTCGCATCGTCTTGATTAGTACACCTGTATACTCTGCAACTACGTGCCATTGCGGGATCAATGTGTTGATCAAAGCGAAACAAAAGTCCATAAAATGAAACTGCGGAAGTATTTATGCGCATGCACGGAGTGCAGCTCCGTAGTCACCTGGGAACGTTCTATAGACACACCTCACTTCCATCACGCAAGTAGTCGGAGAGCCTTCGAGTTTGGAGTTTGAGAAGTGTTGGCCAAATCAAATCCACTAGAAAAAAAATTCGACGTCTAGGCTAACAGGATTAACAGGTGGTGGGTAGCGAAATTAAAGTTAAGTAAGTCAAATTCATGATTTACGCACACGGATTAAAATATGGAACAAGGAAGTAAAATCACAATTCAATTTTACACTTTAGTTTGGGTTGACTTTACTTTACCGGTCCCCAGGTATCTAGATCCGCGTGCAAAACCGTGACGTCAAACCCGTTGTTAAGTTTACGGCGGCCATTTTGATTCCACTTGCAAAAGTTAGTGAAATGTATTGTCTTCAAAAAATAAAATGTTATTTTGATAAATACGTCAGATTTGAAAATCGTCAAGGCTGTTGTTGAGGTGTGGCGTCAGGTCTACTAAGGGTGTTCTTAGTTTTTTCAAAGATGGAGTGGCAGAATTAGAAATGAAATCGTCTTTGTTTGGGTGGTAGACTTCAGATATCAAATTTAGAAACGAAAGGAAATAGAATGATGTACTGTGAGATGAGTGAAACTTTCTGAATTCAAAGAGCTTTTGGCTTTCCAACAGTCACTGATAATGGTTGTACCTGGTTTAATGTGCTGTTTAATGATGGTTACAAGGGGGTCCTCTTTTCTATCCTCAACAATGGTGAAAATACACTTTTTTGAATCACGTTCAATGCCACCAAATACCCAGTCCTCGTCTACTCGTCTACCTTTATGGAATTTCCGTTCACCAAATTTGCTTTCATCAATTTCCTCAATATGTCCTGGACCTCCAATGATATTATTTCCGTTCTTTTGTAGGACGGTTTCGCAAACCTCTCTGCAACCTTGGCAAAAAACCGGTCAATACTAGATATACAAACAAGTACGTAGCATCTCAATTTTTTTTTTTTTGGAATACTGGATGATCAGCAATGTTGAAGGGCAGATTACAGGCATAAAAGAGTTTGGCAATCTGTTCACCTAGTTGTCTACTCATGGACTGGTCAGTAGAAATACTGTAATGGCTCATACTGTACTGCTCTATCTTTGGTCTCTTTTGTGTGTGTGTGTGTGTTGGGGGGGGGGGGGGGTCAGGTGCTGGTGACACGGAAGTGTGTGTAGGTTGTAGCTGGTCATCTACATGATCCACTACTTCTTCACAGGGTCTCTTTTGTGTTACCTGAGTTGGTTTATTTGGTAAACCTGGGCACTTGGCTCCATGTGAACGCAGTCTGACAACAGCATTACATTCTTTACATTTGGCAGTGGTTTTGTTGTTTTCTTCTTCGGTGGTGTAGAAACTCCAATGGGATCTCTGGGTTTCATGTTGTATGACAAAGTATTGAGTACTATATGCAGATTTTCAGAAGCATATCAAAATTGTTAGGGATTTTAATTTATAATATCACTTTTGAAGCCATGCAAAAAAGAAACCATTGAACAGATTGTACTCTGTTTTCAACAAACTTTTAGAATGGTATGCTGTGACATTCCAGTTGAATAGGCAGGAAATAATTTATTGTTTTATTTTGTCTACTTCCTGTACATGATTGACTTTAAGGTGTCCTCAATTACCCTTTAACTATTAAATAAACATTTTATGACCATGGTGTTGTTTTAACAAATTTGTTCACACCTTATCAAGTAAAGAAGTAATTATGATAATCACAGGTAAAAATGGTATATCTGTCAATTTAATCTGATTAATCTTGTCAAGCTTTCACTGTGTATCTAATTAAAATTAGTTAATATCATGATTAATACTGATATTTTCCACACACTACATATGATACATCCTACCTGTTTAAACCTTTTCTTAAAACATTCAATAGCTGTGCTAAACTATTTGAAATTTATCTATTGTATACCTTAATGTAGGCATTAATAATGTATTTCTACAATCGTTGTTCAATTCACTGAAACAAAAAGCAAAAAAAACCAAACACCCCACCCAAAAAAAAATCCACCATTTTTTGGGCCATTTTGGACATGTGCATATAGCATACCCATAAAATGAATATTGAAAGAATCGTGTAGTTCCAAATGCACATTTTTTCACAATCATTCATCGAAAAATAGTAGTTTTTGCCATATTGATTTTTCAAATTATTTGTTTATCTCATCTGTCAAGAGTTAAATATGCGCGTAGCGAATGTTAAAAGTAGTATTGACCACTTTTGACCATTGAGGGAGTATTGACCGGGACGGTTAAAACCGGGGGTGGTTTTAACCGCCCAACCTTGCCTCTCTGGCGTAATTATACCAGTCTGCAATTGTTCGCTCACTGATTCCCAGTTCGTGAATTACAAATTCAAAAATATGTTACATATAAAATTTGCTCCAAAGTTATATTGTGATTTTTCAAACCAGGATCCTTTTCGTACTGACACTTTTTTAAATGACATTTCTTGTTAGAGCATCTCCATACGTAACAATCGCGACAGAAGGAAGTGTCTTTTTAGTCCAAAATGGCCAAATTCACAAAATTTGCACACACAATCCTTAAAATTCATTAAGAAGTTCAGTTGAATAAACCAATCAATCACAAACTCCACATTCTCGCCTATTTTCCCAAGATCTTTCAATTTATACGGCATCGCAGCGTGGACTTGTTTTTCATTTGTAATATGACTTAACTCCGTAAAACATGGCACTGCGCATAATCGGCACGTGCGATGATAACAACGGAATTTTCAGAAACAACTGCTCGAGTTTAGAGTAAGGTTAGAGTTTTAATGTTGTTTTCTGTTTTTAAATTAAAAACTGTCGTTCAAAAGGAAGTTATTAACTATAAAAATGTGTAGAGTACGAATTTGGGGTTAAAGATCGTCTAAAACCCCAATTTTTAATTTTAACGACGGCTATCGCCATCTTATTATATAGTATGAAAATTGTATACTTTGACGCTTTATTTTGGGGACAAGTTAAGTCGTTCCCAATAAACAATCAAGCACTGCGCAATAAGTCTACTGTTCTGCAGGACCTTCCGAAAGTAAACTGGCAAACTTTCTCACATATATTGGCGCGAGCGAGAATCGAATGCCGTCTATTAGTGAGAGGCCTGGAGATTTTAAGCAGGATGCTCAAACCACTCGACCACGGAGGCCCCTTATTGTGCCGTAACGTTAAGCTTAATCTCTCTCTCTCTCTCTCTCTCTCTGAACATGAACAGGAGATCCTTGTGGAGTCCTTCCCAGGCGGTTATCTCTTGCCCAGTGATATTAACTAACCGTAGTATATCACTCCACATTGACTCAAACTTTGACCAACACTGTATGTCACTCCACATTGACTCAAACTCTGACCAACACTGCACATCACTCCACATTGACTCAAACTCTAACCAACACTGTACATCACTCCACATTGACTCAAACTCTGACCAACACTGTACATCACTCCACATTGACTCAAACTCTAACCAACACTGCACATCACTCCACATTGACTCAAACTCTAACCAACACTGCACATCACTCCACATTGACTCAAACTCTGAACAACACTGTACATCACTCCACATTGACTCAAACTCTAATAAACACTGCACATCACTCCACATTGACTCAAACTCTAACCAACACTGTACATCACTCCACATTGACTCAAACTCTAACAAACACTGTACATCACTCCACATTGACTTAAACTCTAACCAACACTGTACATCATTCCACATTGACTCAAACTCTAACAAACACTGTACATCACTCCACATTGACTTAAACTCTAACCAACACTGTACGTCACTCCACATTGACTCAAACTCTAACCAACACTGTACGTCACTCCACATTGACTCAAACTCTGACCAACACTGTACATCACTCCACATTAACTCAAACTCTGACCAACACTGTACATCACTCCACATTAACTCAAACTCTGACCAACACTGTACATCACTCCACATTAACTCAAACTCTAACCAACACTGTACATCACTCCACATTGACTCAAACTCTAACAAACACTGTACATCACTCCACATTGACTCAAACTCTAACCAACACTGTACATCACTCCACATTGACTTAAACTCTAACCAACACTGTGCATCACTCCACATTGACTCAAACTCTGACCAACACAGTACATCACTCCACATTGACTCAAACTCTAACCAACACTGTACGTCACTCCACATTGACTCAAACTCTAACCAACACTGTACGTCACTCCACATTGACTCAAACTCTAACCAACACTGTACGTCACTCCACATTGACTCAAACTCTGACCAACACTGTACATCACTCCACATTAACTCAAACTCTGACCAACACTGCACATCACTCCACATTAACTCAAACTCTGACCAACACTGTACATCACTCCACATTGACTTAAACTCTAACCAACACTGTACATCACTCCACATTAACTCAAACTCTAACCAACACTGTACATCACTCCACATTAACTCAAACTCTGACCAACACTGTACATCACTCCACATTAACTCAAACTCTGACCAACACTGTACATCACTCCACATTAACTCAAACTCTAACCAACACTGTACATCACTCCACATTGACTTAAACTCTAACCAACACTGTACATCACTCCACATTGACTCAAACTCTAACCAACACTGTACATCACTCCACATTAACTCAAACTCTAACCAACACTGTACATCACTCCACATTGACTTAAACTCTAACCAACACTGTACATCACTCCACATTGACTCAAACTCTAACCAACACTGCACATCACTCCACATTGACTCAAACTCTAACAAACACAAACACTTTACACCACTTGACCCAAGCAATAATAAATCTGACATCACTCCATTTTTTTTACTCAGATTCTAGTGTTGCAGAGTTTTAAACGATCTGTTGTCAGTATTACACAAATTCTGGGCACCTTATCCCACCTCTGGTATGTCCATTGTAATCCTTACACGGGTTATGGGGGCCTCTGTGGCCGAGTGGTTAGAGCATTGTGCTCAAAATCGCAAGGCCTCTCATCTTTAGTCGGCGCGGGTTTGATTCTTGCTCGCTCCGATATATGTGAGAAAGTTTGCCAGTTTACTTTCGGAAGGTCGGTGGTCTCTTCCAGGGTACATTGTATTTGGGTTCTCTCCTCCACCTACAAAAACTGGACGCCACCAGATAACTGAAAAACTGTTGAGTGTGGCGGAAAACAATAAAAAAATCTATCAATACAGGGGTTATGAGCTTGATCACTGTTCATTATCTTCACCTTTGACATTCAATGAAACATTGTACTTCACTCCACATTTACACAAACAGCAACGAATGCTTTAAATCACGCTACATTGACTCAAACTCGAACAAACATTGTACGTCCTTGAATTGAACTTTAATGTACATTGTACATCCTTGACTTGAACTTTAATGTACATTGTTTGTCACCAAACACTGACTTGAATAGTGACAATATCTACAAGTATGACTATATTTTTAAATGTTTAGTAATTCTTCATTGTAACATGTTGAAGACAATAAAATCATGAAATTTTTATTTACTAATATCACAGTATTAAGTAAATCAATTAAACTTAAGTAATTTGATATGATATTACTGTTGACAGAATCCTCAATGCCCAATGTGCAAAGGAGAAAAACGGAAAAGGAAAGTAATTGCTGAGTGGTAAGGTTTGATTATTTACTTGTATATTTTACCTTTGATTATTAATTCCAGGGGTCCAGACCCTCCAGTAGATTCTCATTTAGATTGCTAGTGCAATGAACTAAATTGTTTACCTCTCTTTAGAAATACAAGCGATGCTACTGTCCATTAATCTCCATGTATATAAATCATTTAGCAGCAATACCATTTTAAGTTATTCTCTAAGACACACCAAAAGTATCATCAATTTTCCTGTTAATCCAAATTTCCTCCATTCTTCTTCTGTAGTTAATTTGTGTTGTATCCATTTCTTAAATCAACTTGAAAGTTATTAGGGAAGGACAGTAAGTTATTTCAAAGATAAAATATATTTTATGTAAGTGTATATTTTAGTGCATTTCATGTGAAAATAAATCTTTGAAGCTGTACACTGTGTTTGGGGGAGTCTAATCACCAGAGATCTTGTTTACTGCATTGTGTAGTGGTGAATTAAGATATTTTATCTAGATAAATCTATTTTACGTTTATCATTGTTATTGACACCTGTATATTCAAATATCGATCAGTTTTACTGTACGAAAGATTTGTTATGGAGAAAAAATTAATGTCGTATTTATGTAAATACATTTCCCTACAGGATTCAGTCTATATTTCAAACGTCTTCCGTTTTACATGAATAATCAATAACTGATTCCAAGGGCAATAACTCTGTTTTCATTGAATTCTTTATCAAGTGCACTACCTGGCAGCAGATATCCTTAATTGTTCAAGGACTGTGTATATTTTTGTAACTTAACATTTTATGAAATTATCATATATGCAATTATATTGTTTTAATCAGTTATTGTGAAATTTTGATGATGCTGTTGAAGGAAAATTGCAATTTTCTGAGATTGATACAGGATTTTATTTGTATGTCTTGTATCTAAAAGACGCATATTTAAGACTGATGGGGGTGGGTGGTGGCATGACTTGTGAATTTCAAGACTCTTGCACCTGCGAAATAGTGAAAAAACACTAACAAATTTTCAGAATCAGCAGGATAATTTCAATCAAACTTGGTACACATCGTTCTTGGGTGAAGGGGATTCAATTTTGTTCACATGAAGAGCCATCCACCTTGAAAGGGGTGATAATCACAAAAATGCAAAAGTAAGGTGGGACCATTTAAAAATCTTCTTCTCAAGAACCACTTGGTTAGAAAAATTCCTATTTGCTTTGAAACTTCCTGACATAGTGCAGATTCAAGTTTGTTTTTTTTATTAAGTTACGGCCCCCAGGGGGTAGGGTGGGGCATCAATAGGGGATCAAAGTTTTATAGTGAAAATATAGGGGGGGAAATCTTTAAGATTTTCTTCTCTAGAACCACTGAGCCAGAAAAGTTCAAATTCATTTAACAGCTTTCTGACACAGTGCAGATTCACATTTGTTGATATCATAACCCCCATGGGTAGGGTGGGGCAACAATAAGGGGGGGGGGGGGATTTACATGCAAATACATAGGGAGCGTCTTTAATGTAGGCTAAGATGACTCAGGTGAGCAATGTGGCCCATGTGATTCAAGAAACATTGCAAAAATTTCATTGAAATTTGGCACATAACATTTATGATTAAGGAGAATACTAATTTTTGGCAACGTCCTCATATTTAGGGTAGCTACTTTGTATAATCAACTCCTCACTCACCTATAGCCTCGCATTCCTCAAACTTTGCACAGTTATTATGGACACATTGAAGATGTGCATGTGACTTTTTGGAAGTGGTCGAACATTTTTTGAAAAATTTTCATGTAATTGAACTTCGTCATTTTTCTCAGTATCTTTTAAGTCGATGATATCTACTTTGTGTAAACAACTCCTCTTACAGCTTTGACGTCTTTCAGACTTTGTGTTATAGACACATTGACGATGTGCAAGTAACTTATTGAATTTTCTCAGACTTTTTGAAACAAAAAACACAAATAGTTGAACTTTGTCATTTTCTCTGCATGGTGTCTACTTGGTGTATTCAACACCTCTCACAGGTTTCCCTATAGACATTCCTCAACATTCAACATGGTAGTAAACTCCCACCAATATTGTGTCAATGAGACGTAAAACAAGCATGCTGCCAACCGTTAAGGCTTGAATTGTGCCAATATTAGATGTTAATCAAAGTCGTTCCAAAAGTATTCGGATGACAATCTCAATTTCTTTCATGTAGCATAATAAATATGCCTTTTTTTGAAAAAAATATAAACTACACAAATTAACCTTTGAGATGTTCCCTGGAACGAAGGCATGTGAGGATTCTTAATGGTAGAAGCTGATACACGTCTCTACTGTACTCCATGGAGAAATTCTGCCATGTATCAAGAATATGCCTCAAACAGCTGATTTGGATTTTATTAAGTTCTCGTCACGCAATGCTAATAGTATTTAATTATGTTCAATTTTGATGAATGTTGTTTTATGTTTATAACTCTCTACAATATATGATTGATTGATTGATTGATTATTTATTGCTTTCCGCCACACTCAACAATTTTTCAGTTATCTGGTGGCGTCCAGTTTTTGATGGTGGAGGAGAGAACCCAGATACAATGTACCTGGGAAGAGACCACCGACCTTCCGCAAGTAAACTGGCAAACTTGCTCACATAACGCCGCGGCCGAGATTCGAACACGCGCCGACAGAGGTGAGAGGTTTTGTGATTATGAGCCCGATGCTCTAACCACTCGACCACGGAGGCCCCTCTCTACAATATAAGGCTGATTCATGGAAGTATTGTCATCAGGAATAGGTAGAAATTGTTGGGGAAATGACAGTTAATTACAGGCCACAGTTTGTCTTCTAATATCTGAAATGCATTTCTTAGCATTTATATTGCTGTTTACCATACACAGACTACCAGGATCCTACCAGAACATTACATAAACTTGGGCTTGCTTTCTGCAAACCTCCACTCCAGTTTGTAAACATTTTGAGCAGATCGTAAACTCAACGATCAAGTACATGTGGTTTGTCACTGAAGATGCTATTTTTGTAATATTGGTATACATTTAATCTCTGATCCTGTGGGCTCCATGCAAGTCTTTTTTCAGTTGACTTCTTTCATCACTACATACATTTCCTAACTACCTCTCTGATAATTCAGATATTTATGCAGACACCGCTGTATGGTCCTACTGATTTAAATCATTTCTTGTTCTCCCATGACAGGCCAGTTTTCTCTGACGACCAGTTCTTACAGCCTCCAGTAGGTTATCCCATTCCTGAAAAATCCTGAAAATGAGTTGTATGTAGATTCAGGCAGTCCTTACATCCTTGAAATTTTTAATCTTTGTTTGATTTAGTCTTAAAAATGGAGGCACTGTGTCAAGATGAGGTTTGGCATGATAATAAACCCACTGATTTTGACTACAGATTACTCTGTTTACCTAATAAAGTGGTGAGGGCAGGTTCGACCAGATGACAGGGGATGCTTAATCCTCCTGGGTACCCATCCCACCTCTGGTATATCCAGGGGTCTGTGTTTGCCCAACTCTCTATTCTGTATTCTTTATAGGAGTTATGAGATTGATTGCTGTTTGTTATCTTCACTTTTTCTTGCGTAGGTTAAAATATTTGACAATATTTAAATGTGGTAATGAATTCATAAGTTTCATTTGATTCTATTTATCACACAACAATCAATAAACGCATATTTTACTTACTTTTCGTTTCATGTTTCTGTATAAGGAAGTGATTTTCAGCATATTTGTGTCATATGGAAATGTCATTAAGCAGAAGATATAAGATCTAAAGATAAACACGTCAACATGATTGTTGAATTCAAATTACAATCATAAGATTTGAATTTTAGCTATGCCCTTATTTAACAACAGCATATGAAACAGGAATAAATATGAAAGTCTTGAAGAATGTTTGTAATATTTTTTTTGGTATCAATATCAGCATGCAGTGACCTCGCATGACCCTACATAATTTGTATTGTTATTAACCTGTGCTATGAGTTCATATCGTTTTTCTGACCTTGCGTTATGAACCGGAAACAGTACTGTTGTGTGATATAACGAATTATGTATATAATATACCATAATTGTTTGTCCCCAGCACTTTGCAATAAGCGTGTTTTGCAGTATATTTAAGAATTTTTTATTTTTTTTTGCGGGTATTCAAAATTCAAAATCGACTTTGAAACAGTTAGTAGCTATAGGAAGTAGCATTACGTGTTTAAAACTGTCTCATCCCTGATCAAAACAACATGCATCAACTGAATTATGAACAACAAAACATTACAATACTGGTAAACCTGGTGACATGGTACCAATGTTTCAGGTCAAAGTTCAAGATCAAACATCATTGAATGTACATTCTCTCGACTATTACATCCATAATTTAACAGGGGCATCAGTAGGAGACGTGTATTGCTCATGTAATACTCTGCGAATGCTTCCTTCAAGATTCATATAAACATCGTTCACATTCATGAGAAAATAGCTATTATTTCAATTGGTAAAGATATCGACGACAAACATTGGAACTGTAAACATATGTTGTGTATAAAATTGTCCTAGGACAGATCGTGGATCATTGTTGTCCGTCTATCAGTGTTCTAAGCTGACGAGTCACTTTTCTGTATATGCAAGGTGACTCGGGTGAGTGTTGTGGACCATGGGCCTCTTGTTTTTCCTGATGCACCAACTACATATACTTAATCAAAAATAGTTCATTTACATATACTTGGTAATTTTGTTGATACATAGTTACGTTTGTGCTGCCTCGAATAACAGCCAGTTAACCAATGCAAGTTTCAATCCTTTATTTTGAAACATGTACACATCAGTGTTTGTGTTTGTGTTTGTGGTAAAAAGCTGTAACAAAACAAAATAAACAAAATAAGTATCGGAATTGACGGAGTCGTTTACATAATAATAGTTAAGATCTGATGTACATAACTGAATAAAGATTGGAACAGGTTTCCATAGATTTAAATTTGGCGCGAAGATTACCTATGTAAACAATACAGAAATTACACAAATACTCAAAGAAACAACATTCAAAGTATTTCTAAAGAACCTAGATATACAATACGTCTTTTCGAATTAATCTGAGTCGAAATATGACAACAATAGGCTAGGTACAATACAATCATGACTGTAACCCTAACGTGAGGATTTAAACATATATAACAGCCAGCATAGGAAAAGTGAACATGTTTACAATTTGAAAATACACAAAAATATGAACTCACACTGTGGTCAGCAGTAGTTTCAGTCAAATGAACGAAAATGATAAATCGTTAACATCCATGCGGTTAAACCGGAAACAGAGAGTCACGAATATACAACTACTGGAGCCGGGACGGAACACTCCCCACCTGATATCGTCAGATATCACATTTCACAGTTCTCAATTAATAACACCAACTCTGAAACCGGACGAATAAATGAAGATGTCTTGCCATCTCGGAATATGCGAATCTCTGCCTTGCGCACCTTGCCATCGTCACTCGGAAACGTCTTCACCACTTTTCCCATAGGCCACTGAATGCGCGGTATCTGCTTGTCGACCATCAACACGACATCACCAACCAAAATGTTCCTCTGGTTTTTCTGCCACTTTCTACGTTCCTGAAGGTATTGTACTTTCCACTTGCTCCAGAAGATGTCTGCCAGGTGTTTTACTCTTTTCCATTGTGAACGGTACATGTCTTTAGAGTCAACGGCATCTGGGGATGACACTAAAACATCAGGTTTCTGCGTGATTAAGAGCGATGGACTAAGTGGGTAAGGTTCATCAGGGTCTGTCGACAATGTCGTAAGCGGGCGAGAGTTCATGATGGCCGAAACTTCAGCGAGAAACGTCACCAGTATTTCATGAGTTAAATGTCCCTTGGCCATGGAATTCTCCAATAGCATAGAATCAAGGATGCGTCGTGCAACCCCAATTAATCGTTCCCAAACCCCACCCATATGTGAGGAGTGAGGTGGGTTGAAGATCCAAGTAGTGCCGTTTTCGTACAGGACAGACTTCACTGGTCCATCTTCAACATTGATAGTGTTGATGTTGAGATCGTAGGTCGAACCTACAAAGTTTGTGCCCCTGTCTGATCTAATAAGTATCCTACAGCAGCTATAGCATGCTCAGACGCATCACAATACACGTGGACCTCCTTTGAATCACAGCTTTCAAAGGACATGGTTGTATAGACCCGAGGTATTTTCAAATCTGTAAGCAAGTCCAATGATTGCCTCCATTCGTTCCACCAGGCAACTTGCTCGTCTGTCAGTGGTGCGTCCCAGTCAATAGAGCTGCGTGTGAGTGATCTCAGAAACAACTTGCCCTCGACAATAATTGGTGCTACGAATCCAAGAGGATCAAAAATGCTATTGACAGTGGAAAGCACACCTCGTCTTGTAGCTGGTTTCACCTCAGACGATGGACAGAACAGGAATGAGTCTGTGTCTAGGTTCCAGCTGATCCCTAAACTTCTCTGTACTGGTAAGGTCCCTTCACCAATATCCACTTCCTTGAGGTCTTTGGCCAAATCCTCCGCACCAAAGGCTTTCATCACGACACGGGAATTGGAGGCGATTTTGTGGAGATGCAGCTGCCCTTCTTTACGTAGAGCTGAACGCGTCCTTGTAAGGAGGTCAACAACTTGAGTCTCTGTGGGTAAAGAGGTTAAACCATCGTCTACGTAGAAGTCTCGCTGTAGGAAATTTGCTACATCCTCTCCAAAGATCGGTTCACTGAGATATGCTATCTTCTTCAGCCCATAAGAGGCCACCGCTGGAGAGGGGCTGTTCCCAAAAACATGAACACGCATTTTATACTCGATCAGTTCTCCATTTGGGTCGTTCCCTCGATACCAAAGGAAACGTAAGTAATCTCGGTGTTCAGCCTTCACTCGGAAACAATAGAACATCTGTCGCACATCAGTCATAATGGCTACGGGTTCACGTCTAAAGCGCATCAACACGCCGAGTAAGCTGTTAAGCAAATCTGGACCCGAGAGTAAAACATCATTAAGAGAAACACCACAGTGTTTAGCCGATGAGTCAAAAACTCCTCTTATCTGGTTTGGTTTCTTGGGGTGGTAGACCCCAAAAATTGGAAGGTACCATACTTCTTTATCTTTGTTAGTAGGTGAAGCAACTTCTGCATGTCCATTTTCCAAAATACCTTGCATGAAGGTGAACAAGTGTTCTCTCTTTAGGGGATCTTTCTGCATGCTGATGTGCAAACTTTTGGCTCTCTTCAACGCCTGTGATTTGTTATTAGGGAGTTTCGGTCTGTTGGAACGAAAAGGTAAAGGCGCTGTCCAATATCCATCTGAATCCTTTGAGAATTCTCTGTCCATCAATCGTAGAAATTGTTTGTCTTCGCTAGACAGTCCTGGTTTCTCGTCATCTGGAAATTTTTGGAATAGGTTGCAGCCCAGATTGTCGAAATCCTGAGAAACACCTGAAACAGAGATGAAGTTCATATTTCTCTTTGACTTGAAAATCACTGTCACAAGGTTTCAACATCGTAGCTCGACCACTTCCTAGAATTGAAGTCTTGTACGTATTGACATCTGGTTTGTGAAATTTACCGATACATGTTTCACCAATCAAAGTCCAGCCTAATGCTAGTTTATGTGCAAAGGGTGTTCCCCTTTTTCCTGTGATCTGAGATTGAACATGATGTGCCTCAGGTAAGTCTCTTCCTATCAACAAAGAAACGTGGGCGCCGTCATCAATTGGAGGGAAATGATGAGCGATCTCAGTCAGATGTGGATAGTGATTAGCAACATCAGACGTTGGTATTTCATCCTTCGAGTCTGGTACTTGGTTACATTCTATCAAAGTAGGAAGTTCCAGCGTACAATTTCCGTCAAACGATTCTATCACAAAACCAGTTGCTCTCCTCCCATAAGTATCAATACGACCCATGCAGGAAGATAGGGTGTAGGCAGTGTAACCGTCAGCAATGGAAAAGTACTGGAAGAATTCAGGACTCACCAACGATTTGTTGCTTTGGTCTTCAATGATGGCGTATAGTGTCCATTTGTCCTCTGGGTGTTCCTTCCTATAAACGCGAGCTAATAGTGTCTTTGAGCATGATTTACCACTAAATGTTCTTTTGTGAATCTGGGTACATAATGCCTTCGCATTTGGTTTGGCAGTTTCTACAGCGAGATTCTCCT
Organism: Ostrea denselamellosa; assembly: GCA_024699665.1. Lineage (NCBI taxonomy): Eukaryota > Metazoa > Mollusca > Bivalvia > Ostreida > Ostreidae > Ostrea > Ostrea denselamellosa. The sequence continues at coordinate 739,517 of JAMZEH010000060.1, forward strand.
CCCCACCATGCGAGGATGACCGAAGCGAAGGACCAGAGTTTTTGACATTGAAATCTCCTCCTGGAGAATAGGTAGAGCGTGATGTTCGCTCTGATGATCTGAAGTTTACATGGAGAGCCGTTGGATGTCTGTTACTTCCACACTCCTTGCATTCAATATGCATTTTACAGTCATGTCTAAGATGCGAAGTTGATGCACAACACCGAAAACAAATTCCATTTTCTTTCAAGAATTTTCTCCTTGCCTCGAGAGACTTGGAACGGAAAGCCTTACACTTATTAAGAGCATGGTTTGAGTGGTGTAGGGGACATTTTTTGGTGGGGTCTGGTAATGACATCTCTGAAGATGTTTCAACAAAGTCTGTTTTCAAGTCATGTAGCATCCATGTTAACATCCATGCGGTTAAACCGGAAACAGAGAGTCACGAATATACAACTACTGGAGCCGGGACGGAACAACGTTCCTTTTTTTTAATTGTTTGTTAACCCAGACCCTCCACAGAATGGACACACAAGGACTCAGCACACCATATAAAAAACAACAGTGTTCTCAATATCAGGTAAACACGGAGTTCTGCTGTAACACATGCAAACATGATCAGTGTTTACAGAGTAAAGAGAAACGTGTCATTGATGTAGATACCAACATCACGATATAATTTACAGTAAGAAGTTTTATATTTTACCAATACAGGAGTCTGTCTTGCCTCGTGATACAAGAAAAAAACAAGAAGGAAATGAACGACTGAGACTGATGTCCACACCTGTAAAACACACGTCTTTCCGCGCGACAGGTGTTAGTAATGTGTGTCACATATCTCGTGTGATGTTAGACCGGGTCTGGGTCAGTGATTTGAACAAGCTCATCTTGACAGACACAACAGGAGTCACTATACACCGTGTGACAGGTATATCACCAACGTCTTCAGGATTACACACAGTGAACAGTTGTGGTGAACTGATTTATATAGACAGTGATAATAACATCAACAAATTGTCTGCTGATAATGAAACAGTCACCACACTGTTAGAGAAAACATCACCATGGATACCACGCTGTGTTTACTACTCCCCCGCCACAAGAGATCTGATGGTCGGGATGTATAACTATGATACAGGTACAGGCAAGGTAACCCTGTACAACAGTACATTACAACACATCCTGACCATACAACACGACAACAACAGTCACACGTTGTATAGGAATCCTCTATATATCACAGAGAATAAGAACGGTGATATTATTGTGTCTGACTATGAACGTAATGCTGTAGTGGTGACAGACCGTAGGGGAAGACATCGATTTTCCTACACAGGACCTCCATCAGGATCATTACTATCACCACTAGGAATCTGTACAGACGCGCTGTCACACATCCTGGTGTGTGATGATAACACCCACACAGTACAGATGATTGACAAGGATGGTCACTTCCTGTCTCTGTTACTGACAAATGAACACGGGATAAAAGGTCCATGGAGCCTAGACTATGATGATAAAACTGACCTTCTCTGGGTCGGATCGCGGAACACCAACAGTGTCTGTATATAGATATATACAGAAGAACCGATCACGGTGGCTCAGTGGTAGAGCTCTCGCCTCGTGAACGGAAGGTCGTGAGTTCGAGCCCCGCTCGGGCCGGCCGCGTCAAACCTAAGACGTTAAAATAGGTAGTGATTGTTCCTTCGCCAAGAGCTCGGCATTACGAAGTGAGAGTCACGGGTCTTTCGGATGGGACCTTATAAACGGAGGTCCCGTGTCGCAGCAGGTGTGGCACGTAAAAGAACCCTCACTGCTAAAAGCCATTAGTGCTAAGCATAGGTCTAAATTTGCAGCCCCGTCACCGGTAATAGTGACAGTCGCCGGATAGCTGAAAAATTGCTTAGGCGACTATAAATAAAAAAAAAAAAAAAAAAATATACAGAAGAGGTACTCTCTGACTGGTAAGTACTAGTTGTACTGTAGTTTACTGTACTATATCAATAAGTACTAATAATGTACACACTAAAACAGATATAAATTATATACACTGTAACTGATAAGTTTCACTTCATGCATGATTTCAATACCAAACAATTTGATGGTTTTAAAAACTAAATCTTTAAATATAGTTTGTGTACTTTTCGTAGAATAATGATGTTGAATTGTTTTTGTTGGGCTGTTTGCCAGTTCAGTCATACATGATATTACCTATAAATCTGGCGTTATCAAATATATCTAGATGATGTCTTGTGGTTTTAAATATGCTAAAAGAAAATCTCTGGTGATACGATAATATTGTAGTAGAAGTACTTTGTTTATATACATTGTGAACTGAATTTTGTGCATTGAGCAAAAGGATGGAGAACAGAATCAACTTTGACCGATTTCATTATATATTTGGATATTGAGAATTCTTCAATGCTGAACTTTTCCACTTGAAACCATTTTTGAAATATTTAGCTATTTTTGTGTGAGGGGAAACTGGCTTAATAAGGTATTAGTTGTTATGTATGAAAAACACTGTTTTTCTGTAAAAATATGTTGACAAGCATTTCTATGACTGTGGCATGTTGTGTGTTTCTTTAAGAGTGGGATGGTGTGTGTTTCTGTACAAGGTGTGGACAAAATCTACATTGTAATGTTATTAGTTTGATCTTAAGTGACAGAATGGGATTTTTCTTCCAGGGTATTTTCACCTTAGTTTTCTTTCAGTTCAGTTACATTCTTAAATATGAAAGTAGTTCATTCAGGGAAAATCACTAAAAATTACTATTATGAATGCCATTGGATTTATAGCCTGATAAATACAGCAAATACTTAGTGCTTTTTATTTTGGAAAAAAAAAACAACAAGTAAACGTAAATATTCCATATGTGTACCAGATTTTTTATTCTAATTTTTATGCTCCCGAAATCAAAGATTCAGAGGCATATCGGTTTTTTACATGTCCAACTGTCTATGGCAAAACCTTTATCTTTACTGGTATGTGCAGAGGTAGAGCAATTAACCTTGCTGATATATGTAGCGGTAGAGCATTCATATTTGGTATATGCAATCTTTAAGGCAAAACCTTTCCATTTAACACCAAAATCTTTGACCTGTTGACCTTAACATTTATAATTGACATTGTATCACTTGTGAGAAGACCTTCCCAACATTACCAGTTTTGTTGACCTTGTGACCTTGACATTGATCTTTGGTCTAGCTGTTGGAAATTTAAAAACAGAATCTTAACCTTTGTGGTATGTTTTACACCATAAGAGGCAGACCTTTCATCCTTGCCTGTGCATTCATTGTAGCAAGACCTTTTCATTGACATCAAAATAATTGACCTGGTGACCTTTACAAATCTTGTAGTTCCACTTTGATGTAATCTGGTGGCATCAGTGTTTTACAAACATGTATTGTTGTGAATTGTGAACTTCTTAATAAAATGAAAGAAAATTATTGAAACAAATTCAAAGTAGGATGAATACCAGCACTATTATCCCCTTCACTAGATGACAAGAGTTACATCTCACCCCCTTCTGGATTATCCATGCTGTGCTGAGATTATTATTTTATTCATTGTCTACTATTGATAGAATTTATATTTGCATTAATTATACAACGGTCAGTATAGTACATGTAATATGGTTTACATATAGTTGATCGCATGATCGAAACTGACTAAACAAATTTATTGTTGATATCAACATTAAACTGTGAATGGTGTATGTCTAATGGTAGTTATGACCTTTTAACCTTGGAGTATATCTTTGATTCAGGGTCGCACAGAAATGGACCTTTGCCGGTGTCCTGATATACGCCACATTGCTTTGTCTGTCAGTCAATCTTTAATGACTTGGTAACTCAAATAGTTTTCACAATTTCAGATTTTATAAACAAGTAATTAGCTATAAGAAAAAGACAGTTATTAATTATAGGAACAAGCACTGAGAGGCGGAAGCCCTATCACCTTAAAGAAGGACACTCAAAGGTCAAAGGTTCAATGATCCCAGTCACAACAGTTCTTCAATTTGTAACTTGACTATTCTTTCATTGTGATGCAAGTTGAAATGTTTTCAACATAAAGCTTTGGATGTTGACCATGACATATGGACATCTATTTATCTTAAAGTTCAAGGTCACAAGTCCTTGTATCTAAGTTGAATGCACTTTCATTGTGACACAGTATCTTAAAGTTCTGAACATACCCCTGTCATATTCTACAGAAGCTTAAAGGAAGACACCTATAAATTATGGGCATCTATCTGTTTGTTGGTCTGTTTATCTGTCATGGCATTCATTGTGAATGAAAGGTTAGTAGACTTAAAGATTTTATATTTTAGACAAAGTTAATGTAGTTGGTCATGCAGTTAAACATGAAATTGCAGATCTGGTAGGAGAATATAATCACTTATCCCTTTATTATTGAATTCTGTCATTAAGTATTAAGAGGGACTCTTTCTGAGGTTATAGGAGTATGTGTTAAGAATTGTGTATAGGGCGATGATACATGAAAAATATAGATCAAAATTTGCTGAGATAAAATTAAGAAATTCATTTCAAAATTAAGGATTATCTCTCTTTCGCATCTCGCTGATCCTCAGTCGGATTTGACTACAGTAGTTGGTATTTTTTGGTTCTTTCAGCTCTTTCAAGTTTGTTCTTATTTTGGATTTCCAAGATTTTGGACTTGAACATCACTGAAGACACATTGTTTGTCGAAAAGCTCATTTGGTGCATTAAAATTGGTATTGTTTATGTTTTATATGTAAATGTGATGTCAATACTTGACTGAGTAGTGGTGAAAAGACGGCTCTCCGACCATATTTTAAATGAACTTCATTTTGTTGAAAATGTTTTCTTTGAGATCAGAAACAGACCAGAGATCTACAGATCCGTCTCTTATAAAAGCCTCCGATTTATGGAGCAGAAAAAAAATATGCACACCAGGTGTGACACGACAAAGATCCCTCCCTGCTCAAAGGACGTAAGCGCAGAGCATAGGCCTAAATTTTGCAGCTTTTCACCGGCAATGGTGACGTCTTCATAAGAGTGACAAATTCTTAAACGGGACGTTAAACAATATACAACCAACCAACACATTTGACCTGTAAACTCACAGCTTCAAATGATTTCATATTTAAGGCCTCTGACCTTTCTCTTGTTAATGTTCTCTATAGGAAATCAGTTCTCAATAAAAAAAAATGTTGACACTAAAAGATGCAGTTTGGTTCCAGGAAAAAGATTTTGAAACGTTTAAGAGGATTTTTGCAAGTGATTTCTGTCTTATTTTAAACAGGATGATATCTCAATTTCCAAAGTTTACCTAAAATTTACAACCTATCTCTCTCTCTCTCTTTCTCCCTCTGTCTCTTTCTCTCTCTCTTTCTCTTTTTCTCTTTCTCTCTCTCTATTGTATTATCTCAGAAGGCGACCTTTTAGAGGTTTCAGTTGGTGGAATACCCAAACTCTGAGGAGTACTTGACAGGACGGTTTACAGAACTCAGATATTTAGATCTCTTTGAGACGCTGTTTATATAAAGAGGATGAAGTAGACATGTTATCATACTTGGTATCGTTCATTTTCAGATTTTTCATCTCCATTCACCAACCCCACAATCACTGGACTTGAAAAGAGGCGTCTACACTCCCATCTCTTATTGAAAAGCATTATTGAAAACCCCACAATGACAGGACTTGAGTCATTGGGAAGCAGAGTCCAACTATTTCATCCTTTATCCTCATCAGGTAATATACTTAAAACACATTTTACTGTCTGTATACTGAACAAAGTATGTGATCAGGTTTGATACTGTTTCCATGGTAATGTGATTTTTCTATTTTCCAACAATTTCAACAATACCACAAAGTAGGAAACAGAATTTGTAGAATGTATCAGTATCGTGTTTCCAAGGGAAAAACCAGAGATGTTGACTCCAAAATTGTATGAAAATTGTTGGCATACAAAATAAAAAATACCATGACTTTATCGCTCGACTTGACGCAGCTTACATCTGGAACCTCATCTGACTGGGACCCCCATACAACATCGTCCTGTCGGTTCGGAACATGAAACAAATATTTCGTAGATTCATCACTAAAGATGTAGTTTTCCCAGTCTTCAGCCGTCAAATGCTTGTGATCACGAGCAAATTTCAATCTCTTTTGCCTCTGTGTTTTCGTCAATAGCTGATTTATCGGTCTTTTAAATGTCTTCCATTTTTTAACTTTTCGCAAATAATTAAAAAGAGTTACATGACTCACATTAAAGCCTGAGTTCTATGCTGCATTTCCTTGTTGATTTTCCTCGTTTGTATTTTATGTTTTCCACTTTTCTCTTCACTACCCCCACTATCTTCGAAGGTCGGCCGGAACTCGGTTGATCGGATAGTTGTTTATTTTGCTCTCGCCTTCGCCTCCACTTTGTTACCCATCGCTCACTTTTACATAGCTGCTTAGCCACATCCTTCACACTTAATCCTGCATCTAATAAAGCCAAAGCTTGAGCTCGTTCATTAATTGTATCAACACTTGTACAGGACGTCTGCTTTTTCACTGAACTCGGCATATTTATTTCATGACGTAATAGACACTTTGTTTACATCACACTATAGTAACACAAGAGAGTGCACATAGGGAAGGATAACTGCTGATATAATGAAAAAAGAGTCTATACCAGTAAAAATGTGAAACAAAAACATGTCATTTTTCTATTTAATTTTTCAAATTTACAAACGGAACGAACTTTCTTAACACCCTTTATATTAATTCTAAAATATGTACAATAATTATCCTTATAATGTATATGAACATTATTAGTCATTGCGTAGAATTAAATCATATAACATGGCTACCACTCAATGGGAATGAGTCATGAAACTCAGACTATATGTATGTACAAGATCGCTAGACCTGATGTCTACAAATCAGTTATTAACAACTTTGTGGATATCTACTAGGCATAAAACAAAATGGTTACTTTAAAAAATATGAGACATTATGAATTTACTATTTACAAACAACTTATATTCAAAGTCTCACTCTAACTAATCATTTATTCCAGGAAAAGTGAGTTAAGGAATTAAGTACATAACAGGTTTAACATTTAATTAACAATTTAGATTGATGTTAAACATTTAGTATCAGGAATTACTTACCATGCAAGTGGAAATAGTTCTGTGTAAAGTGAGAGAGGTCTGAACTAGTCACCAGAACTTAAGAAAATAGTATGTCTAAAACTCTGAAAAGCTGGGTTAGGAATGACCAGAACTACAAAGGAAGAGCATTCATATTTGGTATATGCAATCTTTAAGGCAAAACCTTTCCATTTAACACCAAAATCTTTGACCTGTTGACCTTAACATTAACCTTTGAGCTACTTTTATAAATTATCTCTTGCGTTATAAGAGGTACAGCATTTATAATTGACATTGTATCACTTGTGAGAAGACCTTCCCAACATTACCAGTTTTGTTGACCTTGTGACCTTGACATTGATCTTTGGTCTAGCTGTTGGAAATTTAAAAACAGAATCTTAACCTTTGTCATATGTTTTACACCATAAGAGGCAGACCTTTCATGCTTGTCTGTGCATTCATTGTAGCAAGACCTTTTCATTGACATCAAAATAATTGACCTGGTGACCTTTACAAATCTTGTACTTGCACTTTGATGTAATCTGGTGGCATCAGTGTTTTACAAACATGTATTGTTGTGAATTGTGAACTTCTTAATAAAATGAAAGAAAATTAAATTCAAAGTAGGATGAATACCAGCACTATTATCCCCTTCACTAGATGACAAGAGTTACATCTCACCCCCTTCTGGATTATCCATGCTGTGCTGAGATTATTATTTTATTCATTGTCTACTATTGATAGAATTTATATTTGCATTAATTATATAATGGTCAGTATAGTACATGTAATATGGTTTACATATAGTTGATCGCACGATCGAAATTGACTAAACAAACTTATTGTTGATATCAACAGTAAACTGTGTATGGTGTATGTCTAATGGTAGTTATGATCTTTTAACCTTGGAGTGTATCTTTGATTCAGGGTCGCACAGACATGGACCTTTGCCGGTGTCCTGATATACGCCACATTGCTTTGTCTGTCAGTCAATCTTTAATGACATGGTAACTCAAATAGTTTTCACAATTTCAGATTTTATAAACAAGTAATTAGCTATAAGAAAAAGACAGTTATTAATTATAGGACCAAGCACTGAGAGGCGGAAGCCCTATCACCTTAAAGAAGGACACTCAAAGGTCAAAGGTTCAATGATCCCAGTCACAACAGTTCTTCAATTTGTAACTTGACTATTCTTTCATTGTGATGCAAGTTGAAATGTTTTCAACATAAAGCTTTGGATGTTGACCATGACATATGGACATCTATTTATCTTAAAGTTCAAGGTCACAAGTCCTTGTATCTAAGTTGAATGCACTTTCATTGTGACACAGTATCTTAAAGTTCTGAACATACCCCTGTCATATTCTACAGAAGCTTAAAGGAAGACACCTATAATTTTTGGGCATCTATCTGTTTGTCGGTCTGTTTCTCTGTCATGACATTCATTGTGAATAAATATCCAGAAAGGTTAGTAGACTTAAAGATTTTATATTTTAGACAAAGTTAATGTAGTTGGTCATGCAGTTAAACATGAAATTGCAGATGTGGTAGAAGAATATAATCACTTATCCCTTTATTATTGAATTCTGTCATTACGTATTAAGAGGGACTCTTTCTGAGGTTACAGGAGTATGTGTTAAGAATTGTGTATAGGGCGATGATACATGAAAAATACAGATCAAAATTTGCTGAGAAAAAATTAAGAAATTCATTTCAAAATTAAGGATTATCTCTCTTTCACATCTCTCTGATTCTCAGTCGGATTTGACTACAGTAGTTGGTATTTTTTGGTTCTTTCAGCTCTTTCAAGTTTGTTCTTATTTTGGATTTCCAAGATTTTGGACTTGAACATCACTGAAGACACATTGTTTGTCGAAATGCTCACTTGGTGCATTAAAATTGGTATCGTTTATGTTTTATATGTAAATGTGATGTCAATACTGAGTAGTGGTGGAAAATGTCATTGTGATGTCAACTATTTGTTATTGCCCAGCTTCAGCAGATGGTATAATTATTCACCTCTGCCCTATTAGGCAATCAGAATGTGTGCTTACAGTTGCATGGGAAAAATGAGTGTAGAAAATACATTAATGAATTTTTAGTATTTCATCCTTTTAATCTACAATTTGAAATTATCGTGATGTGGTTGAATTTTTGTTCAACTTGGTATTACATGATCTACTAATTGACAACCAGACAGGGTTAGTCATTTCGCATCGACATCTTCTGAAGACAGACGGCTTGCCGACTATATTTTAAATGAACTTCATTTTGTTGAAAATGTTTTCTTTGAGATCAAAAACATAATGTGGATACCATTTGTTTGAGAATAACACTGTACTCATTGTAGATGAGAGTAGGAACATTCGTGTAGCTAGTGTTTCAGGTGATTTCAAGTTTTGTATGACTGTTTACATACCAAACTGAAATAGAGTTATTTAAAGAAAGTGTGTTGAATTGCAAGACAGGGGATTGGTTCTGTTTGTTTCACTTGTCTCTGTCGTAACTTTAGATGATTCAGACGATGATGAGAAGATCTTCAAACCCAGTGATGACAAGAAAATTAGGGAAGACAGCAGTGAAAAAACCAAATCAGAGTTCATGTTACCTTTGACTGGCAAGAGAAAGAAAGGTACAATACCCCTTTCATCAGGAACTGAACGTACTTTAGGTGAGTCTTAAAGTTGTTATGGCTGTGTAGCTGTCATGGTATTGTAATGAAATTATAGATGAGGATAAGAAAGCATTTCATTAGTAATATGTAAATTTGTCAATAGTTCTAGCTCAAGAAAAGTTTAAGTTCAGGTGACCTTTTGTCGCATGTCCGTCTGTTTATTGTGCCGTCTCTATTTAGACTCCTCATATTTTCCATCTTGTCCTGAATCATTTTCCATCAAACTCGTACAAATCATCTTTGAGTGTAACTACAGATCTATAGCACTCTGGAGAAAATATTGGGACAGACCAGAGATCTACAGATCCGTCTCTTATAAAAGCCTCCGATTTATGGAGCAGAAAAGACATCCACTGTTGAAGCCTTAGATTGTTGTGTTCTTTGATCGCCGTATAAAAATTTAATGTTGAAAATTTTCTAACATATTTTCCCGCTATACTTGTGTCCAAACATACCTTCATACATTCATTAAATGTCCACATAACCAGTGGGGATCTGGGCTAGAGTAGGTCCTCAGTACCCCTTGTTTGTCGTAAAAGGCGATTAAATAAGGCAATCTGTTGGATGAGACTGCAAAAACCGAGATCCTGTGTCACACCAAGTGTGGCACGACAAAGATCCCTCCCTGCTCAAAGGACGTAAGTGATAAGCATAGGCCTAAATTTTGCAGCTTTTCACCGGCAATGATGACGTCTTCATAGGAGTGAAAAATTCTCAAGTGGGACGTTAAACAATATACAACTAACCAACACATTTGACCTGTAAACTCACAGCTTCAAATGATTTCGTATTTAAGGCCTCTGGCCCGTCTCTTGGTAATGTTCTCTATAAGAATATCAGTTCTCAATAAAAAAAATGTTGACAGTAAAAGATGCAGTTTGGTTCCAGGAAAAAGATTTTGAAACGTTCAAGAGGATTTTTGCAATTGATTTCCTTCTTATTTTAAACGGGATGATATCTCAATTTCCAAAGTTTACCTAAAATTTACAACATATCTATCTATCTATGTATTTCTCTCTCTCTCTCTCTCTCTCTCTCTCTCTCTCTCTCTCTCTCTCTCTTGTATTATCTTAGAATCCGACCTTTTAGAGGTTTCAGTTGGTGGAATACCCCAAACTCTGAGGAGTACTTGACAGGAAGGTTTACAGAACTCAGATATTTTAGATCTCTTTGAGCCGCTGTTTATCTAAAGAGGATGAAGTAGACATATTATCATACTTGGTTTTGTTCATTTTCAGATTTGTCATCTCCAGTCACCAACCCCACAATCACTGAACTTGAAAGGAGGCATCTACACTCCCATCACTTATTGAAAAGTAGGGTAAAACCGATTCTTCATTCATCCCTACTAGGTGAAATACTTAAAACACATTTTACTGTCTGTATACTGAACAAAGCATGTTATCAGGTTTGATACTGTTTCCATGTTAATGTGATTTTTCTATTTTTCAACAATTTCAACAATACCACAAAGTAGGAAACAGAATTTGTAGAATGTATCAGTATTTTTTGTTTCCAAGGGGACAACCAGAGATGTTGACTCCAAAATTGTATGAAAATTGTTGGCATACAAAATAAAAAATATTCAAAGCTCTTCATCCTAAATTGTATGATTAGGAGAGGGCAAGGGTTGATCCATCAGTTCGATTAATTTGTCAAATTTTACTTTCTACAATTCAAATATGAAAAAAAAACAGGTTTTTCAATCAAATTCTGGTTTTTCTGGATGCAGAACATTTACTGATACAGCGATTCTTATTTTTCAAGGATTTTTTTTTTCACCTCTCACCCACTTCAGTGATGGATCGTACCTTAAGTGTCCAAAGTAGGGGACAAGGGTCACCCTGTTCTTTTTATTTTCTTTTTATTATCTATTATAATAATAATTATGATTATTTTTATCATTATTATTATTTTGTATTTAGTGTGGGATCTCCGTGGGCGAGTGTTTAGAGCATCGCACACAAAATCACAAGGTCTCTCACTTGTCGTCGGTGCGGGTTCAATTCTCGCTTGCGCTGATATATGTTAGAAAGTTTGTCAGTCTGCTTTCGGTAGGTTGGTGGTTTCTTTCCGGATACATTGTATATCTCAGTTCTCTCTTCCACCAATAAAAACTGGACGCCACCAGATAACTGAAAATTGATTGAGTGTGGTGGAAAACAACAAACAATAAACAATGTATTTAGCCTGTCAATTTTCCCCTTTCATCCACTCTTTTCTTTGTCAACTTCTATAGAATTGTTTCGTTCTATTGACACCTTCATTATGTGTGTGCTTATTAAGAGGAACCTGCACTGGTCTACCCTCAGAGGGTATGTAACTGTAACAGACTTATGTTTAATTCAAAGGAACGAAAACGCTGTTATGGGTTCGTGAACAAGACGAGTCTCTTTATTGATGGAGACGAACAAAATAGAATCAATGAATAAACCCTGCAACAAATAACAAATACAAATATATGGCATATAACTATTAATCTATGACTATACAGTCCATATAGTAATATACGAGCATCATGAAAGGGAGATAATTCAATCATGTGTAATTTCCCAAATGAAATCTCCCACTTCTTTACTAAATATAAAGGGTGTTAAGAAAGTTCGTTCCATGATTTACAGCATGCCTAAAATTATTTCTAAACAACTCATATACAAGTTTATATGTTTTTAATAACCAGACAGTCCACCTCTGTTTTTCAATACATTTTTAATTCTATTAAACATTGAATGAATCAAGAAATCAAATGTTTCCGAGGTATCTCCCTCCATGCACGGTGAAGTCGGCATCGTAATTGGCACATTGTCGTTGGGCGCGGATCCTTGTAGACCTCGCTGTCCAGAATACTCCATAGATTTTCGATGCAATTTAGGTCTGGGGAATTGCCTGGCCATTCTACTTTGGTAATAAAGTTTGGTAGATTATTTTCACACCAATTCTGTGTTAGCAGGGCAGTGTGAGGGGTCGCTCCATCTTGAACAAATGTGGCGTGTCCTGGATATTGAAGTAACTTTCGTTCGTCGATCCTACCACTATTTTTCTGTCGATTTAGAGCAGGTTTTAGTTCTTTTTGAAGGATATTGTTCACATAATAATCAGCATTAATAGTTTTGCCGGCTGGAACAATGTGAAGTTTGGATAATCCCTGTACTCCCATCGCACCCCATACCATGACTTTAGCGCTCGACTTGACGCAGCTTACATCTGGAACCTCATCTGACTGGGACCCCCATACAACATCGTCCTGTCGGTTCGGAACATGAAACAAATATTTCGTAGATTCATCACTAAATATGTAGTTTTCCCAGTCTTCAGCCGTCAAATGCTTGTGATCACGAGCAAATTTCAATCTCTTTTGCCTCTGTGTTTTCGTCAATAGTTGATTTCTCGGTCTTTTAAATGCCTTCCATTTTTTAACTTTTCGCAAATAATTAAAAACAGTTACATGACTCACATTAAAGCCTGAGTTCTTAAGTTCCTTGCTGCATTTCCTTGTTGATTTTCCTCGTTTGTATTTTATGTTTTCCACTTTTCTCTTCACTACCCCCACTATCTTCGAAGGCCGGCCGGAACTCGGTTGATCGGATAGTTGTTTATTTTGCTCTCGCCTTCGCCTCCACTCTGTTACCCATCGCTCACTTTTACATAGCTGCTTAGCCACATCCTTCACACTTAATCCTGCATCTAATAAAGCCAAAGCTTGAGCTCGTTCATTAATTGTATCAACACTTGTACAGGACGTCTGCTTTTTCACTGAACTCGGCATATTTATTTCATGACGTAATAGACACTTTGTTTACATCACACTATAGTAACACAAGAGAGTGCACATAGGGAAGGATAACTGCTGATATAATGAAAAAAAGTCTATACCAATAAAAATTTGAAACAAAAACATGTCATTTTTCTATTTAATTTTTCAAATTTACAAACGGAACGAACTTTCTTAACACCCTTTATATCAATTTTAAAATATGTACAATAATTATCCTTATAATGTATATGAACATTATTAGTCATTGCGTAGAATTAAATCATATAACATGGCTACCACTCAATGGGAATGAGTCATGAAACTCAGACTACATGTATGTACAAGATCGCTAGAGTTGATATCTACAAATCAGTAATTAACAACTTTGTGGATATCTACTAGGCATAAAACAAAATGGTTACTTTAAAAAATATGAGACATTATCAATTTACTATTTACAAACAACTTATATTCAAAGTCTCACTCTAACTAATCATTTAATCCAGGAAAAGTGAGTTAAGGAATTAAGTACATAACAGGTTTAACATTTAATTAACAATTTAGATTGATGTTAAAAATTTAGTATCAGGAATTACTTACCATGCAAGTGGAAATAGTTCTGTCTAAAGTGAGAGAGGTCTGAACTTAAGAAAATAGTATGTCTAAAACTCTGAAAAGCTGGGTTAGGAATGACCAGAACTACAAAGGTAGAGCATTCATATTTGGTATATGCAATCTTTAAGGCAAAACCTTTCCATTTAACACCAAAATCTTTGACCTGTTGACCTTAACATTAACCTTTGAGCTACTTTTATAAATTATCTCTTGCGTTATAAGAGGTACAGCATTTATAATTGACATTGTATCACTTGTGAGAAGACCTTCCCAACATAACCAGTTTTGTTGGCCTTATGACCTTGACATTGATCTTTGGTCTAGCTGTTGGAAATTTAAAAGCAGAATCTTAACCTTTGTCATATGTTTTACACCATAAGAGGCAGACCTTTCATCCTTGTCTGTGCATTCATTGTAGCAAGACCTTTTCATTGACACCAAAATAATTGACCTGGTGACCTTTACAAATCTTGTATTTCCACTTTGATGTAATCTGGTGGCATCAGTGTTTTACAAACATGTATTGTTGTGAATTGTGAACTTCTTAACAAAATGAAAGAAAATTATTGAAACAAATTCAAAGTAGAATGAATACCAGCACTATTATCCCCTTCGCTAGATGACAAGAGTTACATCTCACCCCCTTCTGGATTATCCATGCTGTGCTGAGATTGTTATTTTATTCATTGTCTACGATTGATAGAATTTATATTTGCATTAATTATACAACGGTCAGTATAGTACATGTAATATGGTTTACATATAGTTGATGGCATGATTGAAACTGACTAAACAAACTTATTGTTGATATCAACATTAAACTGTGAATGGTGTATGTCTAATGGTAGTTATGGCCAATTTCAGATTTTATAAAACAAGTAATTAGCTATAAGAAAAAGACACTTATTAATTATAGGACCAAGCACTGAGAGGCGTAAGCCCTATCACCTTAAAGAAGGACACTCAAAGGTCAAAGGTTCAATGATCCCAGTCACAACAGTTCTTCAATTTGTAACTTGACTATTCTTTCATTGTGATGCAAGTTGAAATGTTTTCAACATAAAGCTTTGGATGTTGACCATGACATATGGACATCAATTTATCTTAAAGTTCAAGGTCACAAGTCCTTGTATCTAAGTTGAATGCACTTTCATTGTGACACAGTATCTTAAAGTTCTGAACATACCCCTGTCATATTCTACAGAAGCTTAAAGGAAGACACCTATAAATTTTGGGCAACTATCTGTTTGTCGGTCTGTTTATCTGTCATGGCATTCATTGTGAATAAATATCCAGAAAGGTTAGTAGACTTAAAGATTTTATATTTTAGACAAAGTTAATGTAGTTGGTCATGCAGTTAAACATGAAATTGCAGATCTGGTAGAAGAATGTAATCACTTATCCCTGTATTATTGAATTCTGTCATTAAGTATTAAGAGGGACTCTTTCTGAGGTTACAGGAGTATGTGTTAAGAATTGTGTATAGGGCGATGATACATGAAAAATACAGATCAAAATTTGCTGAGAAAAAATTCATTTCAAAATTAAGGATTATCTCTCTTTCACATCTCTCTGATCCTCAGTCGGATTTGACTACAGTAGTTGGTATTTTTTGGTTCTTTCAGCTCTTTCAAGTTTGTTCTTATTTCGGATTTCCAAGATTTTGGACTTGAACATCACTGAAGACACATTGTTTGTCGAAATGCTCATTTGGTGCATTAAAATTGGTATCGTTTATGTTTTATATGTAAATGTGATGTCAATACTTGACTGAGTAGTGGTGGAAAATGTCATTGTGATGTCAACTATTTGTTATTGCCCAGCTTCAGCAGATGGTATAATTATTCACCTCTGCCCTATTAGGCAATCAGAATGTGTGCTTACAGTTGCATGGGAAAAATGAGTGTAGAAAATACATTAATGAATTTTTAGTATTTCATCCTCTTAATCTACAATTTGAAATTATCGTGATGTGGTTGATTTTTTGTTCAACTTGGTATTACATGATCTACTAATTGACAACCAGACAGGGTTAGTCATTTCGCATCGACATCTTCTGAAGACAGACGGCTTGCCGACTATATTTTAAATGAACTTCATTTTGTTGAAAATGTTTTCTTTGAGATCAAAAACATAATGTGGATACCATTTGTTTGAGAATAACACTGTACTCATTGTAGATGTGAGTAGGAACATTCGTGTAGCTAGTGTTTCAGGTGATTTCAAGTTTTGTATGACTGTTTACATACCAAACTGAAATAGAGTTATTTAAAGAAAGTGTGTTGAATTGCAAGACAGGGGATTGGTTCTGTTTGTTTCACTTGTCTCTGTCGTAACTTTAGATGATTCAGACGATGATGAGAAGATCTTCAAACCCAGTGATGACAAGAAAATTAGGGAAGACAGCAGTGAAAAAACCAAATCAGAGTTCATGTTACCTTTGACTGGCAAGAGAAAGAAAGGTACAATACCCGTTTCATCAGGAACTAAATGTACTTTAGGTGAGTCTTAAAGTTGTTATGGCTGTGTAGATGTCATGGTATTGTAATGAAATTATAGATGAGGATAAGAAAGCATTTCATTAGTAATATGTAAATTTGTCAATAGTTCTAGCTCAAGAAAAGTTTAAGTTCAGGTGACCTTTTGTCGCATGTCCGTCTGTTTATCATGCCGTCTCTATTTAGACTCCTCATATTTTCCATCTTGTCCTGAATCATTTTCCATCAAACTCGTACAAATCATCTTTGAGTGTAACTACAGATCTATAGCACTCTGGAGAAAATATTGGGACAGACCAGAGATCTACAGATCCGTCTCTTATAAAAGCCTCCGATTTATGGAGCAGAAAAGACATCCACTGTTGAAGCCTTAGATTGTTGTGTTCTTTGATCGCCGTATAAAAATTTAATGTTGAAAATTTTCTAACATATTTTCCCGCTATACTTGTGTCCAAACATACCTTCATACATTCATTAAATGTCCACATAACCAGTGGGGATCTGGGCTAGAGTAGGTCCTCAGTACCCCTTGTTTGTCGTAAAAGGCGATTAAATAAGGCAATCTGTTGGATGAGACTGCAAAAACCGAGATCCTGTGTCACACCAAGTGTGACACGACAAAGATCCCTCCCTGCTCAAAGGACGTAAGTGATAAGCATAGGCCTAAATTTTGCAGCTTTTCACCGGCAATGATGACGTCTTCATAGGAGTGAAAAATTCTCAAGTGGGACTGTCACGATTGTCTTGTATGTATTTTTATTTTCATGGCAGGATTAGCATCCCGTTGTGAACCTCTACAATTTATGCTGAATTAGCAGTTCGTATGTTACCTTTTTTGTACCCCGATAGAACCAGTTTCAGGCTATTGTCCTTTTCTATTATATAAACTGCCGCATTGCAGATCTCGACAGAGCTGACCACGGTTTTTTACGATGTTACAACGTAGCTAGATAGTGGGTAACCTTTCTCCTAGTAGGGGTAAGTTGATTTTTTATATTTGTAGTGAGTACATTTTTTTTAGTCATCTACCTCGAGTTAAGGAGCTAGGCATTTCTATGTATTTTGTCACTTTGGCGTATGTTTATACGAGGTGATGTTTTGCTAGGTGTAGTATATATGTCATCTATGGAATATATATGCACGAGGTTTTTCAGCTACGCTTGTATTGTGCCATGTATAGGGATATATCGGCACGAGATATTGTATGATGTGTTGCCGAGTAGTGTAGGTTTTCACATGTACATTTTCTTGAAACCACGTTTGTTAAGTAGTACGATACACTTAATGATATTTAGTGTTTGTATACGCTATGTGGTTTTGTCCTAAGTTGGTGGACGGTTTTTGTCGTAAGGGTTGAGTTTTGTTATGATCTAATGCGTGTTAGTCTATATAGTGTTAGTTTCTAATAAATGGTATTTTTCTTGAATTTGAATTTAAAGGTTCCATTCCTGTTCCTGTCCATTATTCCAATCCAGTATACTTAGCCGTCATTTGATAGGGGAGTGGCGTGTCATGGCTACAGTGGGGAGTTCAAACACTGGAGGATAACCGGCGGAGGCCTGTTACATGACATGGACTGGACTATGGACTTGGACTTACCGGATGTTTCATACTGCTGTGGATATGAATTGTGTGGACAATTCCGTGTGGACATTTGAATATTTTGTTTGTGGATTTATTGTACATATTGTATATTGAATTTTATTGTATATAAAAAAAATTGTAAATAGAAAAAAAACTTTGTTATGCTTGACTGAACAATCGCGACTGCTGTCGTGACAGGGACGTTAAACAATATACAACTAACCAACACATTTGACCTGTAAACTCACAGCTTCAAATGATTTCGTATTTAAGGCCTCTGGCCCGTCTCTTGGTAATGTTCTCTATAAGAATATCAGTTCTCAATAAAAAAAATGTTGACAGTAAAAGATGCAGTTTGGTTCCAGGAAAAAGATTTTGAAACGTTCAAGAGGATTTTTGCAATTGATTTCCTTCTTATTCTAAACGGGATGATATCTCAATTTCCAAAGTTTACCTAAAATTTACAACATATCTATCTATCTATGTATTTCTCTCTCTCTCTCTCTCTCTCTCTCTCTCTCTCTCTCTCTCTCTCTCTCTCTATTGTATTATCTTAGAATCCGACCTTTTAGAGGTTTCAGTTGGTGGAATACCCCAAACTCTGAGGAGTACTTGACAGGAAGGTTTACAGAACTCAGATATTTTAGATCTCTTTGAGCCGCTGTTTATCTAAAGAGGATGAAGTAGACATATTATCATACTTGGTTTTGTTCATTTTCAGATTTGTCATCTCCAGTCACCAACCCCACAATCACTGAACTTGAAAGGAGGCATCTACACTCCCATCACTTATTGAAAAGCAGGATCAAACCGATTCTTCATTCATCCCTACCAGGTGAAATACTTAAAACACATTTTACTGTCTGTATACTGAACAAAGCATGTTATCAGGTTTGATACTGTTTCCATGTTAATGTGATT
Source organism: Ostrea denselamellosa (assembly GCA_024699665.1). Taxonomy (NCBI): domain Eukaryota; kingdom Metazoa; phylum Mollusca; class Bivalvia; order Ostreida; family Ostreidae; genus Ostrea; species Ostrea denselamellosa. The sequence goes on from JAMZEH010000060.1 coordinate 758,672, forward strand.
TTTCTATTTTTCAACAATTTCAACAATACCACAAAGTAGGAAACAGAATTTGTAGAATGTATCAGTATTTTGTGTTTCCAAGAGGACAACCAGAGATGTTGACTCCAAAATTGTATGAAAATTGTTGGCATACAAAATAAAAAATATTCAAAGCTCTTCATCCTAAATTGTATGATTAGGAGAGGGCAAGGGTTGATCCATCAGTTCGATTAATTTGTCAAATTTTACTTTCTACAATTCAAATATGAAAAAAACCCAGGTTTTTCAATCAAATTCTGGTTTTTCTGGATGCAGAACATTTACTGATACAGCGATTCTTATTTTTCAAGGATTTTTTTTTCTACCTCTCACCCACTTCAGTGATGGATCGTACCTTAAGTGTCCAAAGTTGGGGACAAGGGTCACCCTGTTCTATTTATTTTCTTTTTATTATCTATTATAATAATAATTATGATTATTTTTATCATTATTATTATTTTGTATTTAGTGTGGGATCTCCGTGGGCGAGTGTTTAGAGCATCGCACACAAAATCACAAGGTCTCTCACTTGTCGTCGGTGCGGGTTCAATTCTCGCTTGCGCTGATATATGTTAGAAAGTTTGTCAGTCTGCTTTCGGTAGGTTGGTGGTTTCTTTCCGGATACATTGTATATCTCAGTTCTCTCTTCCACCAATAAAAACTGGACGCCACCAGATAACTGAAAATTGATTGAGTGTGGTAGAAAACAACAAACAATAAACAATGTATTTAGCCTGTCAATTTTCCCCTTTCATCCACTCTTTTCTTTGTCAACTTCTATAGAATTGTTTCGTTCTATTGACACCTTCATTATATGTGTGCTTATTAAGAGGAACCTGCACTGGTCTACCCTCAGAGGGTATGTAACTGTAACAGACTTATGTTGAATTCAAAGGAACGAAAACGCTGTTATGGGTTCGTGAACAAGACGAGTCTCTTTATTGATGGAGACGAACAAAATAGAATCAATGAATAAACCCTGTAACAAATAACAAATACAAATATATGGCATATAACTATTAATCTATGACTATACAGTCCATATAGTAATATACGAGCATCATGAAAGGGAGATAATTCAATCATGTGTAATTTCCCAAATGAAATCTCCCACTTCTTTACTAAATATAAAGGGTGTTAAGAAAGTTCGTTCCATGATTTACAGCATGCCTAAAATTATTTCTAAACAACTCATATACAAGTTTATATGTTTTTAATAACCAGACAGTCCACCTTTGTTTTTCAATACATTTTTAATTCTATTTGACATTGAATGAATCAAGAAATCAAATGTTTCCGAGGTATCTCCCTCCATGCACGGTGAAGTCGGCATCGTAATTGGCACATTGTCGTTGGGCGCGGATCCTTGTAGGCCTCGCTGTCCAGAATACTCCATAGATTTTCGATGCAATTTAGGTCTGGGGAATTGCCTGGCCATTCTACTTTGGTAATAAAGTTTGGTAGATTATTTTCACACCAATTCTGTGTTAGCAGGGCAGTGTGAGGGGTCGCTCCATCTTGAACAAATGTGGCGTGTCCTGGATATTGAAGTAACTTTCGTTCGTCGATCCTACCACTATTTTTCTGTCGATTTAGAGCAGGTTTTAGTTCTTTTTGAAGGATATTGTTCACATAATAATCAGCATTAATAGTTTTGCCGGCTGGAACAATGTGAAGTTTGAATAATCCCTGTACTCCCATCGCACCCCATACCATGACTTTAGCGCTCGACATGACGCAGCTTACATCTGGAACCTCATCTGACTGGGACCCTCCATACAACATCGTCCTGTCGGTTCGGAACATGAAACAAATATTTCGTAGATTCATCACTAAAGATGTAGTTTTCCCAGTCTTCAGCCGTCAAATGCTTGTGATCACGAGCAAATTTCAATCTCTTTTGCCTCTGTGTTTTCGTCAATAGCTGATTTCTCGGTCTTTTAAATGCCTTCCATTTTTTAACTTTTCGCAAATAATTAAAAACAGTTACATGACTCACATTAAAGCCTGAGTTCTTAAGTTCCTTGCTGCATTTCCTTGTTGATTTTCCTCGTTTGTATTTTATGTTTTCCACTTTTCTCTTCACTACCCCCACTATCTTCGAAGGCCGGCCGGAGCTCGGTTGATCGGATAGTTGTTTATTTTGCTCTCGCCTTCGCCTCCACTTTGTTTCCCATCGCTCACTTTTACAGAGATGCTTAGCCACATCCTTCACACTTAATCCTGCATCTAATAAAGCCAAAGCTTGAGCTCGTTCATTAATTGTATCAACACTTGTACAGGCCGTCTGCTTTTTCACTGAACTCGACATATTTATTTCATGACGTAATAGACACTTTGTTTACATCACACTATAGTAACACAAGAGAGTGCACATAGGGAAGGATAACTGCTGATATAATGAAAAAAGAGTCTATGCCAGTAAAAATTTGAAACAAAAACATGTCATTTTTCTATTTAATTTTTCAAATTTACAAACGGAACGAACTTTCTTAACACCCTTTATATTAATTCTAAAATATGTACAATAATTATCCTTATAATGTATATGAACATTATTAGTCATTGCGTAGAATTAAATCATATAACATGGCTACCACTCAATGGGAATGAGTCATGAAACTCAGACTACATGTATGTACAAGATCGCTAGAGTTGATATCTACAAATCAGTTATTAACAACTTTGTGGATATCTCTAGGCATAAAACAAAATGGTTACTTTAAAAAATATGAGACATTATGAATTTACTATTTACAAACAACTTATATTCAAAGTCTCACTCTAACTAATCATTTATTCCAGGAAAAGTGAGTTAAGGAATTAAGTACATAACAGGTTTAACATTTAATTAACAATTTAGATTGATGTTAAACATTTAGTATCAGGAATTACTTACCATGCAAGTGGAAATAGTTCTGTGTAAAGTGAGAGAGGTCTGAACTAGTCACCAGAACTTAAGAAAATAGTATGTCTAAAACTCTGAAAACCTGGGTTAGGAATGACCAGAACTACAAAGGTAGAGCATTCATATTTGGTATATGCAATCTTTAAGGCAAAACCTTTCCCTTTAACACCAAAATCTTTGACCTGTTGAACTTAACATTAACCTTTGAGCTACTTTTATAAATTATCTCTTGCGTTATAAGAGGTACAGCATTTATAATTGACATTGTATCACTTGTGAGAAGACCTTCCCAACATTACCAGTTTTGTTGGCCTTATGACCTTGACATTGATCTTTGGTCTAGCTGTTGGAAATTTAAAAACAGAATCTTAACCTTTGTGGTATGTTTTACACCATAAGAGGCAGACCTTTCATCCTTGTCTGTGCATTCATTGTAGCAAGACCTTTTCATTGACATCAAAATAATTGACCTGGTGACCTTTACAAATCTTGTATTTCCACTTTGATGTAATCTGGTGGCATCAGTGTTTTACAAACATGTATTGTTGTGAATTGTGAACTTCTTAATAAAATGAAAGAAAATTATTGAAACAAATTCAAAGTAGGATGAATACCAGCACTATTATCCCCTTCACTAGATGACAAGAGTTACATCTCACCCCCTTCTGGATTATCCATGCTGTGATGAGATTGTTATTTTATTCATTGTCTACGATTGATAGAATTTATATTTGCATTAATTATACAACGGTCAGTATAGTACATGTAATATGGTTTACATATAGTTGATGGCATGATCGAAACTGACTAAACAAATTTATTGTTGATATCAACATTAAACTGTGAATGGTGTATATCTAATGGTAGTTATGACCTTTTAACCTTGGAGTATATCTTTGATTCAGGGTCGCACAGAAATGGACCTTTGCCGGTGTCCTGATATACACCATATTGATTTGCCTGTCAGTCAATCTTTAATGACTTGGTAACTCAAATAGTTTTCACAATTTCAGATTTTATAAACAAGTAATTGGCTATAAGAAAAAGACAGTTATTAATTATAGGAACAAGCACTGAGAGGCGGAAGCCCTATCACCTTAAAGAAGGACACTCAAAGGTCAAAGGTTCAATGATCCCAGTCACAACAGTTCTTCAATTTGTAACTTGACTACTCTTTCATTGTGATGCAAGTTGAAATGTTTTCAACATAAAGCTTTGGATGTTGACCATGACATATGGACATCTATTTATCTTAAAGTTCAAGGTCACAAGTCCTTGTATCTAAGTTGAATGCACTTTCATTGTGACACAGTATCTTAAAGTTCTGAACATACCCCTGTCATATTCTACAGAAGCTTAAACGCAGACACCTATAAATTATGGGCATCTATCTGTTTGTTGGTCTGTTTCTCTGTCATGACATTCATTGTGAATGAAAGGTTAGTAGATTTAAAGATTTTATATTTTAGACAAAGTTAATGTAGTTGGTCATGCAGTTAAACATGAAATTGCAGATCTGGTAGGAGAATATAATCACTTATCCCTTTATTATTGAATTCTGTCATTAAGTATTAAGAGGGACTCTTTCTGAGGTTACAGGTGTATGTGTTAAAAATTGTGTATAGGGCGATGATACATGAAAAATACAGATCAAAATTTGCTGAGATAAAATTAAGAAATTCATTTCAAAATTAAGGATTATCTCACTTTCGCATCTCTCTGATCCTCAGTCGGATTTGACTACAGTAGTTGGTATTTTTTGGTTCTTTCAGCTCTTTCAAGTTTGTTCTTATTTCGGATTTCCAAGATTTTGGACTTGAACATCACTGAAGACACATTGTTTGTCGAAAAGCTCATTTGGTGCATTAAAATTGGTATTGTTTATGTTTTATATGTAAATGTGATGTCAATACTTGACTGAGTAGTGGTGGAAAGACGGCTCTCCGACCATATTTTAAATGAACTTCATTTTGTTGAAAATGTTTTCTTTGAGATCAAAAACAGACCAGAGATATACAGATCCGTCTCTTATAAAAGCCTCCGATTTATGGAGCAGAAAAAAAATATGCACACCAGGTGTGACACGACAAAGATCCCTCCCTGCTCAAAGGACGTAAGCGCAGAGCATAGGCCTAAATTTTGCAGCTTTTCACCGGCAATGGTGACGTCTTCATAGGAGTGAAAAATTCTTAAACGGGACGTTAAACAATATACAACCAACCAACACATTTGACTTGTAAACTCACAGCTTCAAATGATTTCATATTTAAGGCCTCTGACCTTTCTCTTGTTAATGTTCTCTATAGGAATATCAGTTCTCAATATAAAAAAATGTTGACAGTAAAAGATGCAGTTTGGTTCCAGGAAAAAGATTTTGAAACATTCAAGAGGATTTTTGCAAGTGATTTCTGTCTTATTTTAAACAGGATGATATCTCAATTTCCAAAGTTTACCTAAAATTTACAACCTATCTCTCTCTCTTTCTCCCTCTGTCTCTTTCTCTCTCTCTCTCTCTCTCTCTTTCTCTTTCTCTCTCTCTATTGTATTATCTCAGATGGTTACCTTTTAGAGGTTTCAGTTGGTGGAATACCCAAACTCTGAGGAGTACTTGACAGGACGGTTTACAGAACTCAGATATTTAGATCTCTTTGAGCCGCTGTTTATCTAAAGAGGATGAAGTAGACATGTTATCATACTTAGTTTCGTTCATTTTCAGATTTTTCATCTCCAGTCACCGACCCCACAATGACAGGACTTGAAAGGAGGCATCCACTCTCCCATCAGTCATTGGGAAGCAGAGTCCAACCATTTCATCCTTTATCCTCATCAGGTAATATACTTAAAACACATTTTACTGTCTGTATACTGAACAAAGTATGTGATCAGGTTTGATACTGTTTCCATGGTAATGTGATTTTTCTATTTTCCAACAATTTCAACAATACCACAAAGTAGGAAACAGAATTTGTAGAATGTATCAGTATTTTGTGTTTCCAAGAGGACAACCAGAGATGTTGACTCCAAAATTGTATGAAAATTGTTGGCATACAAAATAAAAAATATTTAAAGCTCTTCATCCTAAATTGTATGAGGGGGGGGGGGAGCCCAGGGCGCAAGGGTTGATTCATCAGCACGATTAATTTGTCAGATTTAACTTTCTAGAATTCAAATATGAAAAAAGCAGTTTTTCTATCCAATTTTGGATTTTCGTGACGCAGAACGTATATTAATACAGTGATTCTTATTTTACAAGGATTTTTTTTAACTCCCAGCCACTTCAGTGATGGATAATACCTTAAGTGTCCAAAGTAGGGGGCAAGGGTCACCCTGTTCTTTTCATTTTCTTTTTATATCTTTTTATTATATATCATATATAAGTATGATTATTATTATCATTATTTGGTATTTAGTGCGGGGTTTCCGTGGCCCAGTGGTTAGAGCATCGCATTCAAAATCACAAGGTCTCTCACTTGTTGTCGGCGTGGGTTCGATTCTTGCTTGCGCTGATATATGTTAGAAAGATTGTCTTCTTTAGGATGGTTGGTGGTTTCTCTCCGGATACATTGTATCTCAGTTCTCTCTTCCACCAATAAAAACTGGATGCCACCAGATAACTGAAAAAATGGTTGAGTGTGGCGGAAAACAACAAACAATAACCAATGTATTTAGCCGGTCACTTTTCCCTCTTTCGTCCACTCTTTTCTTTTGTCAACTTCTACAGGATTGCTTCATTCTATTGACACCTCATTATGTGTGTGCTTATTAAGAGGATCCTGCACTAGTCTACCCTCAGAGGGTATGTAACTTCGAAAAAATATGCTGTTTTAAAATTCCGTTGCTCTTACACATTTAAACAGAATGCAACTTTTCCTTCGAACTAGCCCCGTGGGGATGCAGCTTGTTAGAATAGATCCTCAGTACCCCTTGCTTGTCGTAAAAGGCAACTGAATGGGGTGGTCCTTCGGATGAGACCGCAAAAACTGAGGTCCAGTGTCACAGCAGGTGTGGCACGATAAAGATCCCTCCTTGCTCAAAGGCCCTGAGCGCCGAGCATAGGCATAGATTTTGCAACCCTTCACCTGCAACGGTGACGTCTCCATAAAAGAGAGAAAAATTATTTTTAAGAGATATAAAAGTACAATTTATGAGATTAGTATACAAGCTTATATTTAGCTCACCACAACACATGTTTGGAGGGCTATTCTTACAACGCATTCAGTTTAAGCAGTGGCTGCGTCACACTATAAGGAAAAATATTTAACCTTACGTATATGTTTGGTATGAATAGGAAAGGGGGTCAGACTTGGATGTTTACCATAATGACCACCTCTTTTTTTATTTCATTTTTATTTTTTGGTACCAAGAATTTTGACTTATTGACCATAAACTTTGAGCTACTTAAAAAAACGTTGAACCAAAGGGGATAGTAGAATAAGAGGATCGTTTCCAGGCGAGCTATGTTGTCATCTGACAACTGGTTTAAGACAATGGGTCACAGAACGGGGTTAATCTGATTATGAATTGTATTCCAAGGCAACGATATTGTGGGTTTTAGTGGGAATGATGCAAGTATTCAGTTGAACGAAGTGACCTATGGGGCTCATTCATTGTTACATTTGAACTGTTCATTTTCTTTCCATTGATTGCAGGGAAAACCTCCATACAAGAAAATTTGATGAAATTCAAGAAAAATCTGGAACAACTGAGAGAAAATGGGGAGGCTGATATTCGCATCAGTTTGTTAGTTAATTCTTTAGACATCGAAACAAAACCTTGTAAGCTCAGGAGAAGTCAAATGATAAACAAGGATTACAGAGAAACCCTTTGTAACATTGATTATTTAGACTGTGAAGGTCTTAATTTGGTGGATAAAGTTACACAGGGCACGACTGTGAAGTCTATAGAACCATTCTCAGAGTGTAGTGTACATGGCTTTCTAGAATGGATGGAAGATTGCGAAAACGTCCTCGGTAAAACACGATCCACAAAATGAGGCAGTATTTCTTCCATGTTGCATAATGTGTACACAATGCAGTCCATCTTTAAGTTTGAGCAAGGAGTTCGTCTAAGCATTATTGATCACAGTATGCGATGTGCGATAGACAGTGGGAATTACATACTCGTTTCAGAGCTTGTGAGGGCATGCTTATTTGATCACAACATTCAGTTACAAAGAATATTTGAAGATATCAAGGTCATTAGTCCTGCCGTTATTGACACAATTTTAAAAACAGTGACAAATCTGATTTCGAGAAAATTCCCAAATCTCCAAAACAATGCCATCTTAATGTCTTTCTGTTTAGAGTGCAGAGAAGGAAATCATTTGGTGATGATCATGTCATACAAAGGGAAAATAGAAATGACCGACAGAATTCCAAATGAAATCATGGGATTCAAACTTATCTTGTATAACTTTACACAGCCGTCGGATGAAGCATTGAGTGTCTTCAAGTCTATTCCAGTCTCTAAGAAAATTCCATTACCAACAGTCACAGAAAGTGAAGCAAGAGAATTATTTAGGAAACACTCCAACCTTACAATGATATCAGCCTCACCATATAAATCAATGGGATATTCCAAAGGCAAGCACAGAGTTGTAGAGAAACCGTGTATCAATCTATTTTGTCTCCATAAAGGGTACATTCCTTATGGGGAGGAAAAATTTCCCAAAAAATTAAGAGATTTTGAAGTGGATGTCCAGGAGGGATACAGCGTTCTTGGAAGTGGAGCATCTCTAGAAATTGGCGGATATATTTGCCGTTCAGGGTGTGGAAGTATTGGGGGGTTTGTTAGTCTTCCCGAAAATAAAACTGGTCTCATTACATGTGCCCATGTTATATTTTCATCAAAAGAACTAGAAGATTTGGAATCAGTGATTAGAACTTCTCCAAAAGTGAAAGCCTTTGATAGAGGTAAACACATGTATCAAGTGTGTGGAACATGTGTGGCTGCAAAGTTTCCGAAATCTTTCCAAGAGAAAATATCCCTACATGCTAATGTAGATGCTGCTTTGGTTGAACTTGACCCAGTGATAGACACTTTCAGGTTACGAACTGTGTCCTCAGACCAATTGTACTCCGCAGGTAAAATCTAATTTTAAATCCAATATATTAGTAACCCTTTCTGATGAATATTAATGCCCAACTGTTTTATCAAGCAGCTAATTATGAACTTACTTCCATGTGTATAATTTTTTGTGATTTTTTCGTCTCCCTTCACCTTGTCTACCTGATTGCCTGTTTGGTTAGATTATTAATGGTGCATCAGTTCATAGGACAACGATTGTATTTAATGATAAATCTGTATATGATACAGTGATTAACTGTATTTAGTGATTTCCTGGACAGAGGTCTGGTTCATTTGACACTAATTAAAAAAAGACAATTTTGGTCTGCATTTAGTTAATTTTCCATTTTACATTTAAAAAAATTACTGATAGGGTTTTTTTTCCCGCCACACTCAACAATTTTTCAGTTATCTGCTGGTGTCCAGTTTTTAATAGTGGAGGAGAGAACCCAGATACAATGTACCTGGGAAGAGACCACCAACCTTCCGAAAATAAACTGGCAAACTTTCTCACATATTAGCGCCAGCGAGATTCGAACCTGAACTGACTAGAGGTAAAAGGCCTTGTGATGGTCTAACCACTCAGCCACAGAGGCCCCTCTAAAGCAATGGAATACTTTTTTGGTAGAGGTGAAAATTACCTCTGTTGATTTTAGGGTCAGATGACCAAAGCTGAAAATGAATATAATACAATGTAGTGTATCAAAAATGGGTTGTGTTGTGTGTGTTACACTGCATCTGTCTGTCGTCATACAAATAAAGAGGGGCCTCTGTGGTCGAGTGGTTAGAGCATTGCGCTCAAAATCACAAGGCCTCTCACCTCTAGTTGGCATGAGTTTGATTCTCGCTTGTGGCGATATATGTGAGAGAGTTTGCTAGTTTACTTTCGGAAGGTCAGTGGTCTCTTCCCGGGTACATTGTATCTGGGTTCTCTCCTCTACCTACAAAAACTGGACACCACCAGATAACTGAAAAATTGTTGAGTGTGGCGTAAAACAATAAACAATCAATGACACAAATAAAGAATCTTGTGGCTATTTAAGGTCAAATATGCAGGGATAAAACAAAATAGAAACAACACAAATAAGGCTAGAGTAATCAAACTTAATACGGGCTAGGGTAATCAAACTTATACATACATGCAATTCAACTATTACTTAAACAGGCTGTGTTATGCTATGGTGCATTTGTCCTTGATTGCATCCGAGCTCATATCTTCTAAACCTATCATCAGAAATTGATATAATTGATCACAAATGTATGTTCCTTGAAACAAGGACTTGTGGACCAAGGTCTCTCAAAGTCATATTGGAAAGGTCACAGTTACTCAGAACATTAAATTTCCTTATTTCAACATACTTGTTTTTTGGGTTTTTTTGTTGGTTTTTTTATAAAAATATCACACCTGCAATACCTTTCATCAGAAGTTGATCATAATTGATTACAAGTATTCCTTGGGACATAGGATGTTGTTGGATCAAGGTCATTTTGGAAAGGTCAATATTAGTCAGAACATATACTGTACATAAGGAAAAATTAACAGTTTTTAAACAAGCAGTCCTTTTATAAGGAAAAGTTATTTCAAGAGTTTTTAATAAGTATTGATCATATAGTACACAGGTAAGTAACAGGCAAATGATTTGTAAGACAAAGGTAACTCAAGGTCATTTTTGAAAAGGTCAAGGTCACATTGAATGTATACCTTATGTATGGAAACAAAGCTCCTTATCTTAACAGATTTTGAACAGGTATTAATCATATTTATTACAATCAAAGTAACAGGCAAATGAATTTCAGACAATGACCATGCAATGTAAATTTTTAAAGGTCAAGGTCACTTAGAAAATATACCTTGTATATTGAAAAAAAAATTTAACAATGTTTCCAAAGTTGTTGATCTTTAGGACCAAGATCTCTCAAGGTCATTTTAGAAAGGGCAAGGCCAATCAGAGTATGGGAAAAAGTTCCATATTTCAACAGTTGTTGAACAGTTATTGATCATTTGTCACACAAAGTAATAGGCAATTGACTTTCAGACAAAGGTCACACAAGGTCATTCTATAAAGGTTAAAGTCACTTATTATATACCTTATACATAAAACCAACCATTTGGTTTTAACAGTTATTGATTATTGTACGAGTCATTCATCATTTGAAGTAACTAAATAGTTAAATGTAGTTCAGGGAGAATCCAACAGTTTCACTGATATTTTTGATTTCTGATGGTTGAAGGTCATACATATGTAGTAATTGTGCAGGAAAAACTGTACTTATAAGTCTTGGATCATCAAACGATGTTTACATGTAGTGGAACCAAGTATATGTTTAAAAGAAGTAATTTTGCTTTTGAATTTTAAATTTGATATTTAATAAAGTCATCTTAGACAAAGTTTGAAATAAACACATCTGGATGGAGATTTAAATTTGTTCACACAATAGCCCTCTGGATAGTTTTAATAAGGGATATCATTACACTTATAGTGAATTCATTGGGGGTCCATCCCATTCTCAAGTCTTTACAGATTTACCCCCATGTGACCCCCGGGCTATTTTTAAACAGGGCTTTACAAAATTACACCCTAGTATTCATGTCACTAGAGTAGGAGTTTTTCTATATAGCAGGACTTTACACCCTTTCGTGTTACTGAATGTATGCTAATTTCATAAAACTTTTACTGTATTTGATTGCAGGTTTTGACCCAGAAAATCCTCCTGCATTTTTAGGAGAAGTTGTACCACCAATGTACAGAATCGATGGACAGATTCCAAACAAACTGAACAGTGTTGTAAAATATGGTATCACAACAGGATTGACCATTGGTGATCTTTACCACAGTGGTGTTCACGTCCGGTTTGTAAGTGATGGTTTGACACTCCCGGATATATCACGGAGTGTCATAATGTGTGAACAAATTGAAATTCAGAACCTGCCTCAAGGAAATTTTTTTGAGTGTGGTGACTCCGGTTCGTTCGTTTTCTGCATCAATCCTAATAAAACGCTCAGTTGTCTAGGGATGGCAGTTGGACTTTCCCCACGAAAATCCTGTCTAGTGACTCCAATTGACAGAATCTTACAAAATCTGTGGCCTGGTGCTCAGTTAAAACCGTGTGGTTCTTCTGGAACATCAGCACATCCATCAAACTCCCACATGCAGCAACAACCAAGTGACAGCGCTACCTCTCATGCATCATTGCAGTTGACTCTGGGGGAAATGATGACGAAAATGCAGTCAAATTTCCAAGCTTCGTTACAGGATGTACAGAAGAATATTGAAACAAATTTCCAAACTGCATTACAGAATTATGCAACAAATTTCCAAACTTCATTACAGAAAGTCGAAAGGAATGTTGAAAATGTCCAAGCTGCATTACAGAATGTACAAACAGAAGTTCGAACTCTGCAGAATCAGGTTCAACAAATTAAAGAATCCAAAACTGGGTCATCGACCAAGCTATCCAGTGACAATCAAAATTAAAATTGTGTTAGCACTTGTCAGATTAAGAAATTCAGAATGATATATGTTTAAAACATTCCAGAAAATTGGAAACAATTCAGAATATTATAGCTTGTTTTTAATGCACATGCTGCGCATTGCCATCAAATATTCATTCTGCTGTTATATTTTACAATGAGATAGTGTGTTGAAGGTCTTGGAACTGTCAAATATAATGAATGACATTCAGCAATTGTTTTCCATCATAAAGTGAAAATGCAAGAATGTTCATCCTTAAACATGTGCAGCTAGCACATATGAAAAATGCATTGAATTCTTAAACATTCCGTTACTCCTCAACATACAGTGCAAATGCATGAAGAATTTTAACATTATTTACTGTACCCTGAATATTTACATAAACATGCAGCTCAAAGTGATAAGGCATACATTTTCATTAACCATCTATTTCGTATTACATGTACGTTGTGACAATTCATTGAATACTGCTGCTCAACATTGGGAGCGGATCTTTAGTTGTGGTACATTCTATGCACAATTACTCTGAAGTTGATCTTAAACCTTTAAAACTGTCCTTGACCCTTCAGTAGCATCATACGACCTCAGAGGCCTAAACACTGGAAACCGTCTTTTCTCTAGTTATTTTGCTCGATTCATTCTTTTAGAAATACTCCTCAAACAGGTGGTAATGTTATTTTGACAAAACAATATGTACAGTCGGAAATATACAAACCCAGTCCTGAACAACCTTTCATCCACTGTTGGACCTCCGAGACCCGGACCAAACGTAATAAAATAATTTCATTTATATTTAGCTCTCTATTTTATATTAGAAGGTTAGTGAACACGTATAGGTTACCTGAACTGAAATCTCAGTTGAGTTTTTCTGATCACCTTTTGTCTGTCCTATGTCCATAATCTTTTCACATTTTCATGTTTTTTCTTCCAGAACCACTTGACCAATTTCTGTCAAACTTGTTACATATCATCCTTGGGTGAAGACGATTCAGGTTTGCTCAAATGAAGTGCCATTTAACATTCAAAGAGCCTCTCACCTGTAGTTGGCGCGGGTTCGAATCCCACTCGCGCCGATATATGTGAGAAAGTTTGCCAGTTTACTTTCGGAAGGTCGGTGGTCTCTTCCCGGATACACTGTATCTGGGTTCTCTCCTCCACCTACAAAAACTGGACGCCATCAGATAACTTAAAAATTGTTGAGTGTGGCGGAAAACAAACAAACAAATCAAAGAGGGGATCATATAGAATTCCAAAAAAAGTATGGGATACTGCATTTTGTGATCAAATTGTTCACATATACAAAGGGATACGAAACCATATTGTATAGTTCCTTAACGAGGAAGCATTTCCAAAGAAATTCAGCACCCAAACACATCAATCACACTCTCATGATCTGCACGGGATGCTACTGATGATCAAGGGTGTTGTGCCACAAATTTGCATGCCTCTGAATTGGAAAGTTAGAGCAACTCTAAAGGAAGGTTTTGGAGAGAAAGCATCAGATTATCAGTTGTTGAACGTTTCCAGGACGTTAACATCATTAGACATGACCGGTATGGATATGGAGACTTCATGTTGTAGCTGGACGTGTCAAAGGACAGTACTACCGGGACAACATCTTGGCACCCCGTGTTGTGCCGTTTGCACATCGTTATGTCCACCGTTTCATTTTTCAAGATGGCAATGCCAGATGTCATAGGGTCAGGATCATTACAGATTATCTCCAACAGCAGAATATCACCACATCACCTTTGCCGGATTTGACGCCACTATTTAGTATTTTTGGTCCTTTCAGCTCTTCCAAGTTCTTATTTCGGATTTCGAACATTTTTGACCTGAGTATCACTGAAGAGACATTATTTGTCGAAATGCGCATCTGGTTCATCAAAATTTGTACCGTAATGTTTTCTATTACAACCACTGGGTCGATGCCTCTGCTGGTGGACTGTTAGTCCCCGAAGGTATTCACCTGCCCCGTTGCTAAGTACTTCGGTAGTAGCATGAATTGCATATAAAAATTTGCTGTGATAAAATTAAGAACTTCATTTCAAAATTGAGGATTATCTCCCTCATGCATAGCTCTGATCCTTTGTCGGATTTGGCTCCACTATTTGGTATTTTTGGTTCTGGTGCATCAAAATTTGTACCGTATATGTTTTATATTACCATGGCCCACACTCAGTCCGGACCTTTTCCCCATCGAGTACGTCCGAGACATGCTTGGATAGCAGCTACACCAACGTCAACAACCTCCTGCCAATGTCCAAGAAGTTGTTGCAGCATTGCAACAGGAATGGAATAACCTTCCCTAAAATGACCTGGGACGTTTCGGTAGGAGTATGCCACGCCGAATCCGAGCTTGTCTGGCCAACCAAGGGGGTTTTACCCGCTACTGACTGTGTTTCACAATGGTGGTAAATTTGCTGTGTGACCCTGTGTTGGTGTCGACCCTTATTCTGGAGAATCTGTACTTTTCTGACTGTACACAGGGTTTCAAATGAATAGACAAATGTTTCCTAAATGTTTTTGTAATTTGTTTCCTTCCTGACCTCATGATCTGCATTTCATTGTCCTTGTAAATCTAATATCCCTTACTTTTTTTAGATAGTATATAACAGAAATATTTAAAATGTGTTCTCAAAAACTGTTGCACCAAAAAAGTTGAGATGACATAGAGCAGATACAAGTTTGTGCAATTCATAGTCCATAGAGGCGTGGTGTGATCACAGTCGGGGATCAGAGTTTAAAAATTCGGATATTTTGTGAAAATTTTAACAAGCGAAAAATTACATGAAAGCTTTCTGATATATAGTAAATTCAGTTTTATTCAAATCATGGCCCCTGAGGGTGTAAAGAAGCTACAAAAGGGAATCAAAGTTTTACATACTGAAAAATAGAAAAAAAATGTTTTAAAAAATTGGGCTAGAAAAAATTATACGAAAGCTTACTGATATAGAACAGATTCAAGTTTGTACAAAATCACATCCCCAGAGGTTGAATCTTCGCAAGCCAAGTGTTTTTGATTCACTCCACTCCCCTCTAACCCTTGGCAGATTACGCCATGAAAACTGGCCCGCAGTGGCGACACCTAGTGAACGATCTGAATTTGAACTTTATAATCTAGCCAATCGGGTAATGGCTTTCATTATACTGTCCGTTATAAATGTAAACGAATATGGCTAAGTCAAACTAAAGATTCTTTGAAGTAATTATTAATGGCGGACCAATGATGCGCTTAGAAAATATAAAATAAGGACGATAATATCGAAAGTAACAGAACAGGGAACATCAACGTGGTAAGAGGAAATTCCAGTTAATTTTGCACTTTGCATATTCATACTGTAAAACATGTTTGTGATGCAAGTCTTGAAATATGGTTAATTTTCGGCTTTATGTGCCTGAACTTTGATTTCGAGGTCATAGTCATTTTTCTTCTCTTTAGCTTGTTGAAGCCCACATGATAATATATTGGGTCAGATGATTTTGACACGTGCTGTAATTCCGAACTTTTAACATTTTATTGAAAACTTTAAATAACGCAGCGCAGAAAAAATACTCTAAGATTTTTCAGTGGTAGTTGACCCCCCCCCCCCCCTCAACCCAATCCCATCGTAGATATCGACCCCGAAACTTCTTCCTGTATATCACACGTGCTTGGATTGTTGTCACTTCTGTTTCTCATAAATCCTGTAAACTTGTGATCTATGTTGGTTCCTTCTGCGACACGAAAAGCAAAATTATGAACGATATCTAACACTTATAACCATGCATGATACAAATTTCATAGTATTAATAGATGTATGTATAGTATCAGCGTCATACCGCGGTGGGGCCTCCGTGCCCGAGAAGTTAGAGCATTGCGCTCAAAATCAAAAGACCTCTCGCCTCTAGTTGGCGCGGGTTCGAATCTCACTCGCGCCGATATATGTGAGAAAGTTTGCCAGTTTCATTTCGGAAGGTCGGTGGTCTCTTCCCGGGTACATTGTATCTGGGTTCTCTCCTCTACCACAGCGGTATAACACAATACGCTACGCTCACATAAGACGAGTTTTGCAACAACCAACCAACCAAAACAAAAAACCAAACCCCAAATGGTTCCCAGTACTATTCTTACATTTTACACAGTAGCCAAATCATCATTTGGAAAATGATTAGTATACTGTAAATGTGTGTCCACCTTGGGGACTGAGAATGAGTTATTTTACCAAGAGGCCCACAGGCCTCAACAGTCACCTGAGTATCATAGCTCATAAATAGACATATTCCTCACACTTGTATTTATCCCGTGAGGATCCGGGTTGTTAGAATAGATCCTCCACTCCCTTGTTTTAAGAGGCGACTAAATGGGACGGTCCTTTGGATGAGACTGTAAAAACCGAGGCCCCGTGGCACATTAAAGATCCCTCCCTGTTCAAAGCCCATACACGCAAAGCAAAGGTCTAGATTTTGCAGCCCTTCACCGGCAATGGTGACGTCTTCATGGGAGTGAAAGATTCTCTCGTGGGATTTTGAACAATATATAAATATATATATTTCAGAATTTTCATTTTTACCATGGGAGTCAAAAAATTATGTTTTTTCCTATCTATAAAATAACTTGGTTCCAATAACTCGTCTTACACTTCAAGCAGTACTCAATCTGACTGGTGGTGTCTTTTTTGATGTGCAACATAACTTTTTGGAATTTTCTTTTTTCACCTTATGGGTCGTATTTAAGGAGTGTAAATACAATGAACAAAAACCTGGTGCTCTGAGCACCGTGCCTTGTGCAACAACAATATATTTACTTTAACTGGAATATTAACCATTTAACATAAAAATAATGGGGGGGGGATGACTGGGGGGCACCTGCTTGAAGGCTTATTTGTCATCAGTTATTAAATAGATTTCAACAGTTATAAAATAGGGTTTGGAATAACCCCAGAGACACTTGCACAACATAATACCTAATGCATCTTGTGGCATATGCTGGGGGATTGATTGATTTTACAGTGTTTAACGTCCCGCTCGAGAATTTTTCACTCGTACGGACACGTCACCATTACCGGTGAAGGGCTACACAAAATTTAGGCCTATGCTCGGTGCTTATGGCCTTTGAGCAAGGAGGGATCTTTATCGTGCCACACCTGCTGCGACACGGGGCCTCGGTTTTTGCAGTCTCATCCGAAGGACCGCCCCATTTAGCCACCTCTTTCGACAAGCAAGGGGTACTGCTGAGGATCTATTCTAATAACCTGGATCCCCACGGGACCATGTATGGTGTGTGTGTGTGTGTGTGTGTAGATATATATATATATGTGGTATATCCAAAAGTATTGCTTAAAGCCAAACGCCAACATACGGGTAGTACTGTTTATGACAGCATCTAGATTGGTTTACATAGGTGAAATAGGTTAGTATGCGTTTCATGTAAAGATTTTTTTCCCTTAAAATTTGATTCTGATCACAATTAAACAGTTTCTAGTGTTTGTCACATCTTGTATTGTTTTAAACATGATATTTAATTTCTATTAAGCAATCTAAATTTAAGCAAAAACATGACACAAGCCATGTTTAGATAACAAAGAATTGTGAAGGCTGTATCTCGTTTATATTTCAATTCAAACTCGGTTCATATTCAACACAGACATATACACAAACCGTATAGCGGGCAATTTCTGTGGTTGTCCAATTTTCGTGGATATTTACAATCTGCAATAATTGCATCACAAATCGTCAGTATACTGCCACCACAAAAACTATAACAGCAGAATATAATTTAAGGTAAAAAAAAAATCCACCTTGAAACCCATTCAAAATATTCAATGAAAATGATTGCTCTTAATACAAATGTAGATAAAACATCATCGATATATGTAAATGACGATTTTAACCAGATTTTTTTTCTTCTGTTCATAGAAAAGCTTTTGAATAAGTTCCGCCTCATAACAAGTCTGAATGAACTTAACAAATTAGAATTCCACTCCTTAAATATCTTTTATTTACAAAGATGAGTAACACATAACAAAAAAAGCAAGAACTCTTCTTCTCCTCAGTGTCACTTTCACTGTCAATACTATTTAACTGTCTCTCTCTGTCTGGGGCAACACTCCCTTGAGGGTGACATAACACCCCCTGGGGTCACTACATGTACGGGTTTTTGTCCGCCTCTTTCACGGCCTGCACACATTTGGCCATGGTCTGTGATGCGCGACTGATGGAGTCCGTCATGTAGAAATCTTCTAGCTTTTGTAGGGGTGGAGTCAAAGGTTGTGAACCCAGTTGACCTTTCACTGTCTGTATTGGGAAAAAAAAAAAAAAAAAAAATCAACTCAAGATTACATATAAAATCAAATTGCGTAATGTAGAGAACAAGGTTAAGAGTTGAAATATACACAGGTATTGAATGAAACAGGTGTTGGATAACACAGGTATTGGATTGCCCAGGTCCTGATTTACACAGGTGTTGGACTTCAGAGGTTTACCTTTATGATTGATTGATTAAATATTGTTTAACGTCCCGCTCGAGAATCTTTCACTCATATGGAGACGTCACCATTGCCGGTGAAGGGCTGCAAATTTAGGCCTATGCTCGGCGCTTATGGCCTTTGAGCAGGAAGGGATCTTTTACGTGCCACAGATGCTGTGACACGGGACCTCGGTTTTTGCGGTCTCATCCGAAGGACCGCCCCATTTAGTCGCCTTTTACGACAAGCAAGGGGTACTAAGGATCTATTCTATCAACCCGCATCCCCACAGGACTTTACCTTTATGATTATTAGAGATGGGGGAGGGGGGGGGGGGGGTGCTAGAAACCATCTCTGTAGTTCAGATATAGGTTTCTACGAAGGATATATATATACGAGGGACACTTTTTTAAGTTCGTAGAGTAAGCCTATAACTTTTTAACTTGATTATGATGTTGCATGATTTTTTTTACACAGAACTTGCGTAATCATTCCTCTCTCAAACGGTATGTGGTGCACGAGGTCCACGTGCGCGCTGCGCTGGGTATTTTCAACACGTGGTTTTATACACTATAGTAAAATATAGCGTTCAATATGGATGGAAAAATCTCTGAACAGAGGATAGTTTGTAAGATTCGAGCACACCTCGGGTTTCCGTCAATGGAAATTCATGCTGATTTGCAAAAGGTTTATGGGAATGGTGCTTTAAAATATGCTACAGTTTGCAAGTGGGTACGTTTTAATGATGGTCGGGAGTAGATTGAAAATGACCCTCGAGTGGGTAGACCGGTTTCCGTTTTGACGGTAAAGAACGTTGCTACTGTGAAAACGTTAATTGAGGAAGACGCAGGTTATACCGTGCAAGAGATAGAAGAATTAAGTGGCATTCATTCGTCAAGTGTTTTGAAGATCTTACGTGAACGACTTGGGCTACGTAAGATCTGCGCGCGCTGGGTGCCCCATTTGCTCAAGCAGAAACAAAGTCGGGTTAGACTTGCATCGCAAGTTATAAAAAAAAATATGATAAATGTGACCCACGTCGTTGGAAGAGATAGTTACAGGTGATGAAACCTGGATCTATCATTTTCAACCCGATTCTAAGGCTAAAAGTAAGGTTTGGGTTTCATCTGAGGGCGACAGACCTGTCATTGCGCGCCGTTGCAAAACATCAAATCGCATGTTGTATGCGATATTCTTTGATTCGAAAGGTCCAGTCCTTCAAATCCCAGTCCCGAAAGGTAGTTCTGTCACTGGAAAGTATTACAGAGAAAGTGTTCTTACTCAACTTGTTGATTCCTATCAGAAACACAGACCGCGCACCGGTGTCCGCGGCATCAAATTGCTCCATGATAACGCACCGGCCCATAAATCCGCTACGGTACAGGGATATCTGAAAGAATCTGGGCTCGATGTCTTAGATCACCCCCCATACAGCCCTGACCTGCCCCCCTGTGACTTTTGATTGTTCCCAACACTAAAGGAAATGCTGGCAGGGCACCATTTTGAATCCTGTTGTCGTATAGGCAGTGTGGTCTATCAGTGTCTGCAACATATACCTAAAGAGGAGTACCGGGCAGCGTTCCGGAAATGGGTAGATCGGTGTAAAATGTGTGTTGAGGCAGACGGGGCATATTTCGAAGGTCTTAGATAAATAAAATTTTGATATTTCAAGCGGTTTTAAAAAGACCGCCCTACTCTACGAACTTAAAAAGTGTGCCTCGTAAGAGGTCTTTCTACTAATATCATTTCGTACCTTTCCGCTAAACACTTGGACTTGAGGCCTGTGAACCTTATCAGTCACCTGGATAACTATCGGTGTAGAAGTGTTCAACACAAAGCTGTACCTTTCACACTGAGAATACAGAGTTTTAACAGTGATTTTTTGTATTTATTTTGCTGCGGGTGTTACTGAATTTTTTGTTATTTTGTTGTGGGTGTTACTGAATTCTTTATTTTGTTGTGGGTGTGACTGGATTTTTTTTTTTATTTTGTGGGTGTGACTGGATTTTTGTTATTTTGCTGTGGGATTTTTGGTTTTTTGTTTTTTTTTGTTGTTTTGGGTGATCCTTTTCATATTATTTCCCAATTATAAAATTCAGATTTGTACAACAATTCTGAATTATTCTAACCCTTGCCCGTGGATTACTTCACAACTCACTCTCTGGACTCAATGTGAGCTTCTAATGTTTCTCTCAATAAATGGAGACATAGAGACCATATGATATCTAACACTTCCTACTTCACGGGTGATATGTTACAGTAGTATTGCATATCTAAGCTAAAATCTTATATTTACCAGCAGTATAAAATCTTATATTTACCAGCAGTATAAAACCTTATATTTACCAGCATTATAAAATCTTATATTTACCAGCAGTATAAAACAAGATATTTTCTTCAACTCCCGCAAGTATCCATACTGATGAGAGACTTTACACATTTTGTATGTACATTAACACTAAATGACAATTTTAGAAGTGTCCTTCTGTCAGAGCCCTGGAGTTATACAATTCACAATGTTGGTACATTTAAATGAGCATTTAGTTTATATGCAGCATCAGCAAATTTGAAGAAGTCTTTCCAATGAAGGTAATTATCACTAAGATAATTTATGGCGACATCCTGAAACCAAAACCCCTACCCCTGCAGGGGATCATGAAATTTACAATTTTGATTAAGGGCTACCTGTTCCTTCTAAATATTCATTTAGTTTCAATTTGGTATCAATTACATCCAACAACATGTTATTTACACTTCTTACACACAAGCCTGTCCTGGAGTCCTGTGAAAAGCTGACAACAACAATGATGATAAGAGTGGGCAAGTTTTGATCAGAAAAGCTTACTACCCCATCAGCTCAGGTGAGCTAAAAAGAGAATTTTTCAGGTGAACTAAGGAACAGCCATCATGCTATGTACAAGTTTCAACCGTCAACTCCTTACGCAGTTTATGACAGCTCACCTTAGCTAGTTCATTTGCCTGTTTAAAATAATTGGCCTCTTCTGCTTCTCCATATCGAGCAAGATTTGGTGCCACATCTTCTAAACGGCTGCGGACCTCATTCAGAGTGTCGTATGGCAGGGGATGATCCAGGACCTAGAAGGATACAAAAGTTTACTACAACTGTAAAACAAGAGGCCCCAGGGCTTTTATGGTCACCTGAGTACAAGTTTTTCAGAGGACATATTTTCATTGTACAGGGACTGAACCAATCATTCTCAAGGGAATCAGATGATGTCATTTTTTGTGATCTACAAAAAAATAATAATAGGCATTCGAGCTTTCATGCGTCATTCTTGGTATGCACATACATTTGTGAGTATATACCAAATAAATATTTTATTCATGACAATTTCACATGGGTAAAAATAAAAAAAAGAATTTTTTTTTTCAACAATTTCACACTGGGAAAACATTTTTAAGACTTGTAACATGAAGTTGTACTGAGTACTCAGAGTGTATAAAGGTCGTAACACACAAAGACAGACAACATACCTCTGATAGAGCTCGGATGATCTTCCAGTCTTCCCTCGCCATGCCCGGAGGTGACACGGCTAGCCTGGTCTGCTGAGCACGGCCCTCTGTGTTGACATATGTCGCGTCTTTCTCTGTGTAAGCTGCTCCAGGGAAAACAACGTCTGCCATGGCTGCCCCTTTGTCTCCATGGTGACCTGACATAACCTTACAGTTTATATTTCATCTGTATACAAATGTTCACAAATTACGACTGAAAGACAATCACACAATGATCAGCACTCAGGAGACGTACTAATTCCAATCGCCTGATTAGCTCACATAAATGATGACAAATGGACACTCTGAAATGTCCTTTATTCCATAGACTGTCAGTATACCTTGATTTATGCAGAACAAATGCAGACACATTTAAAAGAAAAATCTCCTGTATTCTATAGTCACCTCAGAGAGACATATGATTCTTATCCAGTTATCAGCTTACAGTTAAGACCATTATCTGGTGGGAAATTTACATAAATTAGCTGTTAAATTACAGAAGTGACCGACACCCAGTGGTATCTTTACAGTGCAGACCAACGGTCAGTTTGCATACTATGTTAATCAGAATTTGCCTAGCGGTCAGTTCTCACCTGTAGACAGACCTACCTTGGTAGATGATGAAGCAGTCTTTGGGGAGGTCTTCTCGGGTAAGGACGCCCTCGTCAGCCCCCAGGAGGAACAGAACTTTGGGGGGGTTCCTCCTGATGTAGTCTACACCAGCCTTATACCCCACATCTAGAGCAGCCACCTGACTGGCCACCTAAAAATAGTAACAGGGAAACACCTATGAATGATTGATTAATACTGTTTAACGTCCGATCAAGAATCTTTCACTCAAATGGAGACGTCACCATTGCTGGTGAACTGCTGCAAAATTTAGGCCTATGCTTATGGCCTTTGAGCAGGTAGGGATCTTTAACATGCCACATCTGCTGTGACATGGGGCCTCGGTTTTTGGGGTCTCATCCAAAGGACCTCCCCATTTAGTCGCCTCCTACGACAAGCAAGGGGTACTGAGGATCTATTCTAACATCCCGGATCCCCACGGGGCCACCTATGAATGATAATGAATGACAATGCTACACACAATGAATGACAATGCTACACTTAATGAATAACAATGCTTCACACAATGAATGGCAATGCTACACACAGTGAATAATAATGCTACACACAGTGAATGACAATTCTACACACAGTGAATGGCAATGCTACACACAGTGAATGACAATGCTACACACAGTGAATGACAATTCTACACACAGTGAATGGCAATGCTACACACAGTGAATGACAATTCTACACACAGTGAATGACAATGCTACACACAGTGAATGACAATGCTACACACAATGAATGACAATGCTACACATTGTGAATGACAGTGCTACACACAATGAATGGCAATGCTACACACAGTGAATGACAATGCTACACACAGTGAATGACAATTCTACACACAGTGAATGGCAATGCTACACACAGTGAATGACAATTCTACACACAGTGAATGACAATGCTACACACAGTGAATGACAATGCTACACTTAATGAATAACAATGCTTCACACAATGAATGACAATGCTATACACAGTGAATGACAATTCTACACACAGTGAATGGTAATGCTACACACAGTGAATGACAATGCTACACACAATGAATGGCAATGCTACACACAGTGAATGGCAATGCTACACACAATGAATGACAATGCTACACACAATGAATGGCAATGCTACACACAATGAATGACAATGCTACACACAGTGAATGACAATGCTACACATAATAAATGGCAATGCTACACACAGTGAATGACAATGCTACACACAATGAATGGCAATGCTACACACAGTGAATGGCAATGCTACACACAATGAATGACAATGCTACACACAATGAATGACAGTGCTACACACAGTGAATGACAATGCTACACACAGTGAATGACAATGCTATGCATAAAATACAATACATTCTTATGCCTCTGTGTTACACTATTTTCACGTCTGTAACTAGATAGCAGTACTCCAGTCATATACATGTTCTGTTTAATAGAAATGTAATATTTAGAAATGTAAAATTTGTAAAATGTTAAACGAAAGCATTTCAATTACACTGCATATATGGCTTAAAAACCGGTTTCACACAAGTTGAACCAAACAGTATATTTTTGACAAATATCAATGTTCAAAAGAGACAACTCCCAGAAAAAAAATCAAACCAGAAATCACTATGAATTTGCAAATCTACACAATATGTCCATATTAAATTTAAGTGGTGAAACATGAAATTTTGTTGAGTGGTTTCGGAGGAGTTGTGCTGACAAATCAGCAGTGTATTTAATTTTGGTCAAGGTCAAAACATTGCCAAGACAACTCTTTCCATGGAATGTTGTGAATCTACACTACATAAGGACACTTCTCTATCACTCACCACACCCACACTGTGTCCCTATCATTGTAGACCTGCCCATAAATTACATATGCCACACCAAGACTGTCTCTCTGGTATTGCAGACCTGCCCACAAATTACATATACCACACCAAGACTGTCTCTCTGGTATTGCAGACCTGCCCACAAATTACATGTACCACACCCACACTGTGTCCTATCATTGTAGACCTGCCCACAAATTACATATACCACACCAAAACTGTCCCTCTGGTATTGCAGACCTGCTACACATCACACACTAGTCCCAGTGGTCGGTTGGTTGTGTACTGTTTAACGTCTTACTCAAGAACTTTTCACTCATATGGAGATGTCACCAAATCTGGTCAAGGGGTGTAAAATATAGGCCTATGTAGACTCATATAGACCTATGTAGGCCTATGTAGACTATGTAGGACTATGCTCTGTATTTCCAACCTTTAAGAAGGGAAGGATCTTTATTATGCCACACCTGCTGTGGCCTTGGTGTTTGCAGTATTAACCAATGGACTGCTCCATTTAGTCACATCTTACGACAAACAGGGGGTCCTGAGGACCTATTCTAACCCAGATCCCCATGGGTAACACTACTCCCAAAATACTATGAGTAACAGATTATCTAGTATGGAATTCATTACTTACCCTGTGAAGGACATTTAGGACGTGCCACGAATCTCCACACCCGGACTGTACCCTCGCTGTCTGAGCGATCGTGGACACTGCCGCATGAAGGGCTGCAGAGTCTGTCCTTTGTAGAGTGGAGCTTCCCACCACCACCATCGGGCGTCGAGCTTTGTTCAGAGTCTATAAAAGAGAATTAGTCTTCATTCCACACAATGGCCAGCTGGTGTTCTATGACTGCTAATATATGTAATTATAGACACACTGCAGTTTTATCAAACTTCATGGACATTAAAACAACAGGTTAGTTGATACATAAAAATCATAGAAAGCTGCTCTACATTCTTCTTATATGAGTAACACGTATCCTGAGTGTATTGCAGGCAATACAATGTCCCCTTGAAGTAGGATAATTCAGTCAAAAGTAGGTCAAGCATAACAAAACTCAAACTTGATCTGTAACTATCCATGACAAAGCAATATATGAAATTTCAGTTGAATTTCTTCATCCAATACAGAGAAAGTTCTTGCAATTCATCAAGGGCCATAATTCAGTCAAAAGTATGTCAAGCTTAATGAAACTCAAATTTGATCTGTAACTATCCAAGACAAAGACATATATAAAATTTCCAAAAAGAAAAAGAAAATGATGAGGACATTTTGTGATGGAAAATCATTAATAATCCTCACTCGGTCCTTATCATCAGTCATCTTCACTCAGTCCTTATCATCAGTCATCTTCACTCAGTCCTTATCATCAGTCATCTTCACTCAGTCCTTATCATCAGTCATCTTCACTCAGTCCTTATCATCAGTCATCTTCACTCAGTCCTTATCATCAGTCATCTTCACTCAGTCCTTATCATCAGTCATCTTCACTCGATCCTTATCATCAGTCATCTTCACTTGGTCCTTATCATTAGTCACCTTCATTCAATGCTTATCATCAGTCATCTTCACTCAGTCCTTATCATCAGTCATCTTCACTTGGTCCTTATCATCAGTCACCTTCATTCGGTCCTTATCATCAGTCATTTTCACTCAGTCCTTATCATCAGTCATCTTCACTCGATCCTTATCATCAGTCATCTTCACTTGGTCCTTATCATTAGTCACCTTCACTCAATGCTTATCATCAGTCATCTTCACTCAGTCCTTATCATCAGTCATCTTCACTCAGTCCTTACCTTACAGAAGGGATGGGATCCATCAGCAATTTTCTTCAGAACATCAGTGGAGTCTCCTAGGTACTACAAAATTTAATTTCATTAAATTAATCATTAGACAGTTTCAATACAGCTTGGAATTTACGAGTTTCACCCCAACTAGGGCTGGATATCATTTGGAAATTTTGATACAATACGTATTGCAGTACAGAGAAATGATATGCGAAATGTACTACCGATACAACATAATTACATTTATAAGTTTAATTTTGAGAATTCAAATAATATTAAAAATAAAGTGCTGCCTTTCCCTTTTGTTTATTTGCATATCATATTAATACTGTTGGCTTGAATTATTTTATCACAAAAGACAGTTGTGTTACGTGTTTACTATTTATATTTCTTTACGAAAACAAGGACATTCATTTGCTCTGGCTTTAAACAGGCCTTCATTCCTGATATAGTATCTCCTGTTGAACTGAAAACCTGCTCTGAGCCGAGTTTGAGGCAGCAGAGGAAATAAATGATTTTTTCTAGAATCATTTGTTCATGTTTCTGTTTTATTTATTCATACATAAATCACGGCCGCAGATCATATTCGAAATTGATCATTACATATACCATTCATCGATATCAAAAGATTTTACTTCATCTTTCCGACATAGTTGGCTTTATGGTGTCATCGAAAATGTTATGCTGTACCAGCTGAGCCTGCAATCTTTCCTGTGCAAACATTACACTTTGATTTCATAAAGCTAATTCTTTATTATGGAGACCACCGCACACATTCCATGTATGTTTGTGTTGATATGCAGTCACAGAGCAAATGACATTTAGATAGTTTGTTTGTAATTTTTAATCTATTTGTTAACTTGTTCATGCAATCTCGCTGTAAGACTCGTTAATAACAACTCTTATTTGCATTAAACGATACAGGGCTTGCTGTATCGGTTGTCCTATCGCTCAAAAATACCTGTACATAAATCGATGATCAATATATTGATCCAGTTCTAACCCCTACTGCATTTTTTAAATCGAAATTTAAAATATATGAAGATATGTTTATTTATCACCAAGAAAAATCTGTTGTCAGGCTCTCATGAGCACTGTAATGAAATGTATCACTTGTCAGTAATCTAGATCTGACTAACCGCAATCACGTATAAAAGTACTCACATCATATTCGTATGTCAAGTCCACCTTTGACCCTACGAGGGCAACTTGTAGGTCATTGTAAATCCAGCTACAAAATAAATATGATTCTCTTAAATATAGTTCAGGAGTGAAATCAAGTAAAAATAACTTCATTATTATTTTGAGGAAAACATTCGATTGTCCTGTATTTATTTATTTTTTTTTTGCCCACTGTGTAATCATTAATTCGTGGAGTTCAATTTTCATGGACCGTTGAGATTTTACAATTTTGTTGAGATTTTACAGTTTTGTTGAGATTTTTACAGTTTTGTTGAGATTTTACAGTTTTGTTGAGATTTTACAGTTTTGTTGAGATTTTACAGTTTTGTTGAGATTTTTACAGTTTTGTTGAGATTTTTACAGTTTTGTTGAGATTTTACAGTTTTGTTAAGATTTTACAGTTTTGTTGAGATTTTTACAGTTTTGTTGAGATTTTACAATTTAGTTGAGATTTTACAGTTTTGTTGAGATTTTACAATTTTGTTGAGATTTTACAGTTTTGTTGAGATGTAATTTCATGGATATAGTTTCTGTACATTAAAAATCACAATATATATGGAGTATTTTTTTTTTATGGTTGAAATTCATAGAATAGATGTATCATTGAAATCCACAAAAAATGAGCCCCTACCAACTGACTTGGCAAAATATTATCACATTTTTAGATACTGAGAATTTTTGAACTATGAATTCTTCCAGGCATACATGCATATATTAATATAATTCTTGATTTCTGTATCTATTGCTTTGTTGCCTTTTCACCTCATGCAACATGTCATGCACATCGAAATGTCTACATTAGACAAAGTTCTAAAACATGCTTGATTAAATGATAAAAATGTTCTGTTACTGTTTAACAGTGTCCTTATCAAGTTTCACAAAGGGGAGATAATCAGCTAGTTACTGGGGTAATATTGGCAACATTTTGAGAATTTTTTTACAAGTTTTGTAAAGGGGGAAACTGCCTGAATAAGTTGTAACTCTTATGTATGAAAACATTGAATGCTAAGGGCCTGAATAATTTTTAACTCCTAAACCACACCCTGATTAATTACAAATGTAAGTTAAACTATATCACACTGCCAATACTATACACATGTAGCAAACTGAACAATTAATACAACTGATATACTGCAGCGATGTCACACCTTGCTGATTTCATCCTGACCTTTAGTGTTACACTTCACTGACCTTTTCCTGACCTTTAGTGTTACACTTCACTGATTTTTCCTGACTTTTAATGTTACACTTCACTGATTTTTCCTGACTTTTAATGTTACACTTCACTGATTTTTCCTGACCTTTGGTGTACACTTCACTGATTTTTCCTGACTTTTAGTGTTACACTTCACTGATTTTTCCTGACTTTTAGTGTTACACTTCATTGATTTTTCCTGACCTTTAGTGTTACACTTTATTGATTTTTCCTGACTTTTAATGTTACACTTCACTGACCTTTTCCTGACCCTTGTGTTCAGAAGTGGAGCCTCCAGTCTTGGGTTGGTTCCTATAAATAGAACAAGATCCGCCTCTTCTACCGCAGCTATTCCAGTGTTCAACAGATAGTTGGAGCGAAGGTCAGTCCTAGAGAAAGAGAAGAAACTTAGATTAATATGTCTCCTTGAAATGGATGCTTTTACAGATTTATGGCCCTTTCTGTTTATTCATGAGTAAAGCAAGATCTAATGACAATTTACATACACATAAAGAAGGGAATTCAGATGCACACTGCTGGAAGAATATTTCACAACTCCATGTGAAAAAATTGGAAAATTCCTGATCTGTTCTGCATTTCATTATGAGATTGAATACTGTTAGTTATCTTAGCCTTTTCCTGTTCAGGATTGATACTGTACCATGACATCAGCTTATTGATTGACAGGACTTGCTAGTTTAACACTTCACACACACATGACCTACCCCGCCCCATCCATGGGAAAGATTTCCTCAGTGCATAACGACTCACTCCCGAGCTTGTTAAGGAGATCCTTCAAGGCAATGAGTGACTCTGCATCCACAAGCCCTCCGACTAGACCTGCAATCTGGTCACCTTCGTAGTTATGAATCTACAAATTAGAAGAGATACGTGTAAAGTATAGGAGAAAAGAAATGTTGGCCTTGTGTCCCCCTGACCAAAGGTATGTCAAATTTTGTGTCCCCCCGACCAAAGGTATGTCAAATTTTGTGTCCCCCCGACCAAAGGTATGTCAAATTTTGTGTCCCCCCGACCAAAGGTATGTCAAATTTTGTGTCCCCCCGACCATAGGTACGTCAAATTTTGTGTCCCCCCAACCAAAGGTATGTCAAATTTTGTGTCCCCCCCGACCAAAGGTATGTCAAACTTTGTGTCCCTCCGACCAAAGGTACGTCAAATTTTGTGTCTTCCTTACCAAAGGTATGTCAAATTTTGTGTCCCCCTGACCAAAGGTATACCAAATTTTGTGTCTAGGTTACCAGTGGTATGTCAAATTTTGTGTATAGGTGACCAGAGGTATATCAAATTTTGTGTCTAGCCAACCAGAGGTATGTCAAATTTTGTGTCTAGGTGACCAGTGGTATGTCAAATTCGTGTCCCCCTGACAAGCATCATTGCAAGCCATGGTTGAAATGTACTCATCTCTCCCTTTTCACCTGAGGTACTCTGCGTGAAATTTTCCTCATTTCTCATATATATGCAAGAAAGAATGATGTAATTTGTTGACCAACAGAATTCACTCTTTGCCTAAATTTGAAGATCTGGTTTAGCACAGTCATAACTTAATAATGGTTGTGGCCTTGAAAACTTGTCTTTTATGCAAAGAAACTATCTTTGACAAGAAATCATATACCCCAACACGTATGTTTCTTCATTTGTTAACTGTTCAATGTCAAAATTGCCATATCTGTATCAATACAAATTCTGTTTTGATTAGTTTACCGAAGAAGTGGAAGAACAAGAGTTTCAATTGGTCAAATGTAATTTGCTCACATGCTATAAACAGTTCAAATTTCTCACTTGTGCTCAGAAGCTCAGCAATTGGCTGAAATACATCATGCATATTTAACCCCCCCCCCTCCCCTAGCTTACCATTGATGAAGCTGTGATTAGTGCATCCTCCCAGTTTGTCTGTTTGAGATTCCCTGACTGGTCCTTGACATAGGGAAAAGTCAGTCGCTGTCGCTTCAGACCATCATAAGCAAACCTGGTCTTATCCGAGATCCACTCCTCATTGATTTCCTGTAAACAGAATGGTCAGAGAGTTTGTACACGGAGAAGGCTATCTAGTAATGCTCTTACTTCTTATTTCTTTGTTTTTCGCCACACTCAACGATTTTTCAGCTATCTGGTGGCGTCCAGTTTTTTTGTAGGTGGAGAAGAGAACCCAGATACAATGTATCCGGGAAGAGACCACCGACCTTCCGAAAGTAAACTGGCAAACTTTCTCACATAGATCAGTGTGAGTGGGATTCGAACCCACACTGACTAGAGGTGAGAGGCCTTGTGATTTTGAGTAATGATACGCTTCACTAAAAACAGTAATGTGGAAATCAGAAATGTGAAAAAAATTCACAGGATTTCATCATCATACAATGCACACTGTGAACCAGTAATGACTGGGTATATCTACACTGATTTTCTAAGAAAAGGTTTTGTAATAATCAAACATAAGGAACAAGAAATGTTTTCATTTGAGATTTGCATGTGCAGAGGTTTGGAGAATAAAATTGAAGTAAAAAAATGTATTTACTCTTAGTCAGCAATATTAGGTGACTTCTGTATAAAATTTTCCTTACATTTGAAATTGGGAAAAACATATAATTGGGGGAAAATACCTAATTTTAGTGATGGGAAACAGCTGAATATCGATAACATTTTGCCTAAGAAAAAAAAATCACCAGATAATACTCGGTGTTTACTCCAGAAATTTAGAATTAGGGGGTGATTCCCCCTTTGATATAAATTTTTTTGGGGGTGTGTGTGTGTAAAATTTGAGGGTGTGTGTGCAAAAAATAGCAATTTCAATATGCACTATGCTTTTGTCATTCCTAATTCCTTAAGCTTCTATCATTACAATTAGTCTAACATTCCAGTCACTTATGTTAAAACAATAAAGAAAGTATTCCAGTTCATTTTAAAAAGATCTGAGATTTGCCCTCAGCTGCACTATTAAACACTATCCAAGACTTAAATATATATAATAAGGCCAAAAAAAAAATTAATAAATAGTTTTTAAATCCAAAAGTTTCAAATTTTGATGAGGCAGGCAGGTATTCTTTTCTTTTTTTTTTTTACTTATAGCAAGAGTTATCTTTCCTTTTTATGTTGATTGTAGTATGAGTTATCTTTTCTTTTTATGTTGACTGTAGTATGAGTTATCTTTCCTTTTTATGTTGACTGTAGCATGAGTTATCTTTCCTTTTTATGTTGACTGTAGCATGAGTTATCTTTCCTTTTTATGTTGACTGTAGCATGAGTTATCTTTCCTTTTTATGTTGACTGTAGCATGAGTTATCTTTCCTTTTTATGTTGACTGTAGCATGAGTTATCTTTCCTTTTTATGTTGATTGTATTATTATTATTATTATTATGTACCAAATTTCTTGAGCACTTTTTTCATGTATAAAACACATTCAAAAGTACTTGACATCATAATAAAATGCCATATCATATAAAAAATACCAAACATATAAAATATGATTTTTTTTTTGTATAAGTAAGATGAAATGAGTCTATAAATTACACTATAATCTAAAACAGTTAAAAATTGTTAAACACAGTGCTAGATATTACATGTAGTAAAATCAGTCTGAATAAAATTTTAGGAACAAGTGAGTTTTTAGGGTTCTCTTAAACACGGGCAAGGATGCGGAGTTTCTTAGTGTGCTTGGTAGGGCATTCCAGAGTTTTGGTGCAGTTGTCATGAATGCACGATCACCATACGTCACAGTTCTAGATCTCTGTACAACCAGTGTTGAATCATTCTGGGATCTAAGTTGTCTGCCTGGGGTGTAAACACTCAGTAGGTTTTGAATGTACATAGGTGCCTGTCCGTGAAGTGCCTTAAACACGTATATGAGGACTTTGTACTCCACTCTGCTATGTATGGGGAGCCAATGAAGCTCGTTCAGTACCGGAGTTATGTGGCTGTAACGCGATGTTCTGGTTATGACACGAGCAGTCGTATTTTGGACGTCTTGGAGTTTGTTCAGGATGTATTTAGGAGAACCGCTTAGCCATGAGTTACAGTAATCAAGTCTTGATGTGACCAAAGAGTTTATCAGAGTTTTGGTAGCATCCATGGTGAGATATTTTCAGATTTTACTTATTTTCTGAATGTGCATGTAACATGCTCGTGAAACAGAGCTAATATGTTGTTCCATGTCCAAATGAGAGTCCAGCATAGCTCCAAGATTTCTAACTGTTGTTGATGGTTTGATGATTGTGTCCCCAACTCTCATGGTTAAATTTTCAAGTGCACTCCGTTTTGGTACAAAGACAATCACTTCAGTTTTATCTGCATTAGTTTAAGAAAGTTATTGTTCATCCACAATACAATATCATTTAAGCATGCTTCAATTCGTTGCAGAGTCTCATTGCGTGACACAGGCTCCTTCAGTTTAAATGCCATGTACAACTGGGAGTCATCAACATAAAAGTGGTGTTGAAGATTATGCTTCCTGCAGATAGCACCAACAGGTTTAGTGTACATAATATAATTTTTCGGCCCAAGAACGGATCCTTGTGGTACAGAAAAGGTCATATGCACAGGTGTAGATAACTCCCCATCGATGCAAACAGTCTGATAACGGTCATTCATATACAATTTCATCCATTTTATTGGCTTGCCTGTTATTCCAAGTCGGCAAAGGAGGGTGGTGTGGTCAGTCGTGTCGAATGCAGTGGATAAGTCAAGCATGATAAGAATGGTAGCTTCATTCTGATCGAGAGAACATAAGATGTCATTTTGAACACTTAATAAAGCGGTTTCTGTTAAGTGAAATTTCTGGTAAGCTGACTGGCACTCTTCATGGAGATTATGATTGGTTAAATGTTTTTCAAGCTGGGAATCAACAACTTTCTCAAGAACTTTGGAAATAAATGGCAGATTAGACACTGGTCTGTAATTTTTCATTACCTCATGATCTATTCCTGGCTTCTTTATTAAAGGTCCAATTCTTGAACTTTTAAATGCAGATGGCATGTAGGCATTTTCAATTGATGTATTCACTATTTTGAAACAAGTGGTAAAAGCTCCTCTAAACAATCTTTCAACAGCCACATAGGAATCGCATCGAGCTCACAGGACTTGTTTGGAGATCTTCGAATTATTTCGGAAATTTCCTTTCTGAAAAGTGCTCTCCAGTGAAAGATGTTTCAAGCTTGACATAATCTGTATGTCTATGGGACTGGGTAGAAATAGTTGATGATATTTCACTATGTATGCATTCAATTTTGTTTATAAAGTCACTGAAATCCTGAGCAAGATCTTTTGCAGATTTACCAGATGGCAGCACCACATCCGTTGTTTCACCCATCAAATGACTGGTTACTTTAATCAGGTCTTTCATGTCACGTCCGAATGACTCTACTTTCTCATTGTAGAAATTGATGTTTGACTGATATAGCAGTTTGTTGGTAATGGAACATTGATTTCTGTATATTTCATGATCTATTGTCAATCCAGTCAATCGCCACTTTCACTCTAATTTGTGTTTTAAATGTTTAGCATCATGGAGTTCTTGAGTATACCATGGACAAGTCGGTCTTAACACAATAGTTTTACGCTTAAGAGGAGCATGTTTGTCAAGGAGGGCAGCGAGTCCATTGTTGTACGCATCAACTAGTTCATCTACATCGGTTGTGTATTTTCCACTATTCAAAATGTCTGATGTTAAGATTTCTTTTCTAAACTCGTCAACATTGATCGATTTCAGTTTTCGGTAGGTTGCGGTTTTTCTAACTGGTGGTGGTTTTGAAGCAGCGACTGTAAAATCAACTGCAAGGTGATCACGTAACAAGCTCCCAGTGTTCGTTGATAGTCCAGGGTCTGTTATCTCTAGATTCGAGACAGATTTGTCTGTATCTCTGGTGATTAATACATCCAGTATATGACCTGCTACATGAGTTGCCTTTGTGATGCATGCCGCAGGCTTCCAAAACACTTGTAAATTTTGCTGAGTTAGGGTTTGACAGGATGTCTAAATGAAAATTAACATCACCAACAATAATGATGTTGTTCTCAGCTGTTGTAAAGTTTGCTAGAAATGCCGGTCATTCATCATCCAGAAATGCACTGGTTTTGAGACCATTTTGTCTAGTTGGAGGGGGCCTATATACCACTGCTAATCGTAGGGAGTAATTCTTTATAATAATAAATAATATAATAATAAATTTATTTTGTAAAGCGTAAAGTCCATACTGCTCTAAACGCTATGGTGATGTTGCAGCCGATATATTCAAATGAATTTGTTTTTTTTAACTTATTTTCATGCCATAATTGTACGATTTTCCACCACTCCTTATGAAAATTTTTTGGGGGGGGGGGGGGGGGGGGGGAGACGACATTTTAGTTAAAAGCATGAAGTTTGCAAAACATTGCAATATGGACACACCACATTATGGACACATTACATTACAAACACATTATATTTCAGACTCTTGGCAGTAAATAAGTAAAATTAAAATAAACAACAAGGACTTATATTTATATCTACTCTTATCCGTAATTGCAGTTGGTCGGTCCCGTGAAACACTTCTGTTACTTTGTTTTTAAAATAAATGTATCTATTCTTTTCTGCTCCACTATGACCTGCCTCATCTAACTCTGTGTTAATTTGTATCTTTACATTGTGATACAACATACAGTTTTGTTTATTGCATGGTAAAATTTAAATCTATGAAATCTACAAATCTGGATTTCAAACCGAATAAAAAATATGATTTGATGCGAGATTAAGCCTTCAAGTTTTAGGGTGGTATTTATAATAATTAGCAAGAACTCCCCCAGTCCTGCTTTCTTAAGTGAACAGTGCTCAGCTTCCTTGTTTGATATCTAGGAGTTCAGTACATGATTATTAAATTAAAGAATTAATAAATTCTTGACTATGTGGAGCCACAATGTTCCACTCTAGAACCCCGTGGGGATCCGGGTTGTTAGAATAGATCCTCAGTACCCCTTGCTTGTCGTAAGAGGTGACTAAATGGGGTGGTCCTTCGGATGAGACCGCAAAAACCGAGGCCCAGTGTCATAGCAGGTGTGGCACGATAAAAATCCCTCCCTGCTCAAAGGCTCTGAGCACCGAGCATAGAACTAAATTTTGCAGCCCTTTACCGGCAATGGTGACGTCTCCATATGAGTGAAAGATTATCGAGCGGGACGTTAAACAATACATAATCAATCAATCCACTCTGGAACCTGAACCCTTGAACCAATGGCCACAAATTCCATAAAACTGGCACTGAATGTTCTTAATAAATTTACTATAAATCTTTATTATTTGACACCCTTCACCTATGCTCAACTGCTGCAGCTGTGTATGAACCATGAACCTGTGTCTTAGCAACAGCAGCCCTGACCCCTTGGTAGAGGTTATTCTTGTCTGCGTCTGCTAGATGCCCCTATGTGAAGGATTCTTTTTTAAAACTTCTTGCATAACCACTAAGCTACACAAAATCCATACATCTCAGTTTCCCTCATCCCTAAATGTATGATGCGAAACAGCCATGTGTTTCCAAAGATTCAAAGAAGTTGATAATTTTTAAATGTGAACAGACGTAGTCTACGAGAAATAATGACCAAACACGTTAACTCACCCGAGTGATTTAATCGATGACTCCCCCCTCCCCCCACTAAATGGTTTTGAGGTATTCATTACACGAATGATTTAATCAATGGTTCTCACCCCACCCCCCACCCCCACCCCAAACTAAATGGTTTTGAAGTATTTGTTACCTCATTCATTCGAGGCAGGATACGCATGACTTCCCCTGACCTCGTGCTGACCACGATATTGCTTCCGACAGCGTCCATCACGTCTACACTCTCGATTTTCCTGCAGACAAAAAACACAGACAGCTGCTTGGTAGATAGTGGAGGATAAAACCTTTACACTTAGTGAATGTTCGCAGTTTCACTGAGAAAAACACAGATTTAATACTGAGGTACAACTGCATCTTTTCATGGCAATACCACAAGCAATTAACTATTCACTTTGATATAAAAACGTATCTGCACACCAGACATGACTCAAAATGTTATGTTATCACACACCATCACAAGAAAATATAAGAAATAAATGTCAAAGTTGTTTGAAGTTAGGACTGAAATGATTTGTAACCTTCACAATACGATACGTATTGCGATATTTATACCATGAATGAATATTTTCAATACGATGCATTTTACAGAAGAAACTATTAATAAATTTTAAAGAAAATTTTGATTACGAAGATCCACAGTCACAATTTTCAATGGAAAAGTTTCCAACCTATTTAATGATAAAAAGTCAGTTGGCTCTGTAGTTTAAACTGATTAAGTTCATTATTGTTTAAGTCAGCCTCAAGACTAAGAACAGTGTGATTGTTATCGGATACCATTTTGTCCCTAGTGCATGTAAAAATAATAAGCAGAGATCAAGCCTGCTGTCATTTACCAAATTCGCATGCTAATCTTAACCTTAGAGACAGATCCTGCTAACTCTTCAGAGATTTCTTACTATGGATAAAATGTAGGTCCATCATTTCATTTCACCCCAGAGGCCAAACAACAGTCTAAACAATGGAAGCACCCTGGTTCACTCCCCCCCCCCCCCCCCCCCCCCACGTGTGAGAGTAGAGAAGAAGGTTTTTGAAAATGTAGCCTTTTTAACATATTTGGCCCCATCCATGAGATCCCAGGGGGTGGTATGATCATAATTTCTCAATTTATATTCCTCTTATTCTAGCGACGCTTCATACCAAAAATGGTAACAATTGGCCTTGTAGTTTTCAAGAAAGAAGTTAAAAATGTAAAACTGTTAATCGACGCCGCAAGTTGACAGACGGAGACCAATGACAAAAGGTCACCTGTGTGACTCAAGTTGATTCAAAAAGCCTACAATGCAAATGCTGTGTGGAGCTCTTGTTAAAGATTGGAAGAGGGAGTACTCTTCACTGACCTTGTTTCCCAAGGTCGTGCCGTGAAAGCATATGGTTTGGAGGTTAGTGCTCCTACAGGACACAGATCTATGACGTTTCCAGACAGCTCCGAGCGGAATAGTTTTTCCACGTACGTCCCAACCTGCATATCACTTCCTCTTCCTGTTGTTCCTAGATCATCAACTCCGGCTACTTCACTTGCAAACCTGAAATATACACAAAATGAAATCTACAATCCACATGATTACACACAAAATCAAATCTACAATCAATATGATTACACACAAAATGAAATCTACAATCAATATGATTACACACAAAATGAAATCTACAATCAATATGATTACACACAAAATCAAATCTACAATCCACATGATTACACACAAAATGAAATCAACAATCCACATGATTACACACAAATTGAAATCTACAATCTACGAGATTACAAACAAAATCAAATCTATAATCCACAAAATCAAATCTATAATCCACAAAATCAAATCTACAATCTACATGATTACTCATGGAATTTTATATAGTGGACAAACAGTAGATAGAGTAGATACAATTCACTGGATGAGTGCAAGTAGCGGATATTCTTTAGTTACCTGATAACTGTGGATGAAGTAGATATTCCTCACCTGTTAACTGTGGATGAAGTAGATATTCCTCACCTGTTAACTGTGGATGAAGTAGATATTCCTCACCTGTTAACTGTGGATGAAGTAGATATTCCTCACCTGTTAACTGTGGATGAAGTAGATATTCCTCACCTGTTAACTGTGGATGAAGTAGATATTCCTCACCTGTTAACTGTGGATGAAGTAGATATTCCTCACCTGTTAACTGTGGATGAAGTAGATATTCCTCACCTGTTAACTGTGGATGAAGTAGATATTCCTTACCTGTTAACTGTGGATGAAGTAGATATTCCTTACCTGATACAGCGGGTGCAGTGAATGCATCTCGTCATTATCGTTTTCACCAAGGGACCTATATTTTTATCTTCTACAGCCCTGGAAGAAAAGAAAGTGAAGGTATTATTTTCCTCAGAGTTTTCTTAACAAGGTCCAATGGCACACATCTTTTTTTCATCCATATTACAAAGAAATATTCAGTATGGGTTTATTTAGGTAAAAAAGCAAGTAAATTCTGGAACAACTTGCCCAATCCCTTGAGAAATGAACAATCCATCTGTGCTTTTAAGAAACCTCTCAAAACAGACTTGCATATCAAGATTCTTAACTGTCTTTTACTGTGTATGAATTACTATTAAAACTCCTCTTTATGATTGTGATTTTAAGTTATGAGTGTGTTTTACATGTATTGGACTTTTATTTTAATAGAAGTATGAGAAAAGGAAAAAGATAAAAATAGATAAAATTCAAAAATAAAAGTGATGTGTGATGTATATGAGTTATGAAGTTTAAAGAATGTTTAAATGAACCATGTTAGTCTTCTTATTTATTTTTGTGATATTAAATTTAATATTTCTTTAAAATACCCCACTTAGCATTTTATGTGTAACTTTGTTTTATGTGATATATTATGTTTTATGCATGTTGTAAAGCGCTTAAGAGTAATAGTTGTAATGTTAGATAATGCGCTATATACATACTGTCAAATTGTAATTATAAATTTGTAGTAAATAATTTTCTTTGAAATTTGGACTTTTTTTCTCAAGCGACAAAACCATGATAATATTTCATGATTCAAAACCCTTTTAACATCGAATTACCTTTTTTTATTTTATTTCAAAGACATAAGTGATAACTACAAGAGCATTTCTCTGTATTAATAGAGAAGAAAATGATTCTATAAGGTGCAATCTCTCATCAAAATTCTAAAAATGTTGGAAAAGTTGAAAATTCTTTTTATTTATCCAGTGTTCCAGCTTGGTCATTTTCAAAAGCTTGCAAACCCTGTTCCATTTTTCTGGTACCCTACTCTATTTATCTGGTACCCTACTCTATTTATCTAGTATCCTGTTCTAATCCTCTGGTGCCCTGCTCTATTTTCTGGCACTCTGTTCCATTTTTCTGGTGCCCTGCTCTATTTATCTGGTGCCCTGCTCTATTTTCTGGCACCCTGCTCTATTTATCTGGTGCCCTGCTGTATTTTTCTGGTGCCCTGCTCAATTTATCTGGTGCCATGCTCTATTTATCTGGTGCCCTGTTCTATCTATCTGGTGCCCTGCTCTATTTTCTGGCACCCTGCTCTATTTTCTGGTACCCTGCTCTATATTTCTGGTGCCTTACTCTATTTTTCTGGCACATACACACTACTCTGAATATTTTTTCCACTTATACTTTGTCACATATTTTTATAAGATAGGACAAGAATTCCCTCTGTTCTTTTCTATTTGTCTTAATTTACTGAATAAATGATGAATGAAATGGTGTCTGTTTTTCTACCCAATTTAAGAATTTTTCACTCATGTAAACATGTCATTAGCTTTGAATGAAGAGCCATGAATTTAGACCTTGTCTGGCACTTACCACCGTGGCAGTGAGGGTTCTTTAACATGTCAACACCTGCTAAGACACAGGTCCTCCATTTTTAAAGACATATCCAAAAGACACTAGACACTGGTTTTTGTGGTCATACAGTGACACTAGACACTGGTTTTCTAGTCATGTTGCGACACAAGACCTCTGGTTTTCTGGTCATGTTGTGACACGAGACCTTTGTTTTTCTGGTCATGCTGTGACATCAGACCTCTGGTTTTCTGGTCATGTTGTGACACGAGACCTCTGGTTTTCTGGTCATGTTGTGACACGAGATCTCTGGTTTTCTGGTCATTTTGCGACACAAGACCTCTGGTTTTCCAGTCATGTTGTGACATGAGACCTCTGGTTTTCTGGTCATGTTGTGACACGAAACCTTTGTTTTTCTGGTCATGTTGTGACACGAGACCTCTGGTTTTCTGGTCATGTTGTGACACGAGACCTCTGGTTTTCTGGTCATGTTATGACACAAGACCTATGGTTTTTATGGTCATACAGTGACACGAGACCTCTGAGTTTTCTGGTCATACCTAAAAGATGTGTTACTTTCACTTTTAAAGCTGGTTCTTGGCAAGGAAACAGACTTTGCTGCAGAATACTGAAAGTCCCACAAACATTGGGGGGGGGGGGGGGGGGGGGGGCGCCAGATCATACAAACATGTACATATATACATCCTACTCTTCAGTGTTGTTGTTTAGTTTTTGTTTTGGGGTTTGTTTTTTTGTTTTTTGGTTTTGGTTTTCTTTACATAATGTTAATTCACCTTAAATATGCTGGATTTCATGACACAATTTAAAATGAGATTGTGATGGTATGCACCCAGCTGTGACCTTGACCTACAGCAGCATGTGACCTTTGACCTTCACTCCAACTACGAATAATCTTTGTCCCTAACTTTTCAGTTTACAAAATATGAAGTCTCCATCATATATCGTATATACTCGTCTATAAGTTGGTTTTTTAGGAGTCAAATTTTGGTCCAATACTGTAAGTCTGACTTATAAGCGAGTTTTAAGAAAATTGGTATTTTTCTACAAGATGAAAAACAGTATTTAAGATCTAATTAAGTGTTTTATACATTCTTTAAATGACTTACATAGCGGTAACTAATTCTATCGCTTATCGATAAGATGGAATTACGAATCCGACTGAATATTGAAAGTGCTGACAAATATATTTTTAGAAGAATAAGAAAGAGAACATTTATAACAGAATTATTGACTCCCTTAAAATTCAATTGATGGAAAATAAATCGTACACTATGTTCGCAATTTTCTTGAAGAAGCGTGTGCCACTAAGAAAACACGGGATCTCAATGCTCAGAGATGAGCTGGAGACGATAATTGTTACATAAACAAGGAAAAGATTAATCAAAATACCATAAGTGGCAATGATTGGTTAAAGTACACAAGAGCAGTTATGACTTGGGTGTTGAGCACTTCATAATTATCCACCTCTCTTAAATACCACCTGTCAGGTATTTAAAATTTTATTTCATCACCATGCAGAAGAGACAGAAATCTGCATATGATTCCAACACAATAACTATGGATGCTTTTATTTTCATTCATGAAATAAAAATCTAAATCTAATATATTTTATTTTTATTGTTATAGTTACGAAGCACATGAACTGTGTGAGATACCGGAAGAAAAAATCATCGAGATTGGTGTTCAAAATATGTTAGACAAGGGATATAACTCAAAACTAAAACTAAAACATGGATGAAGTGGAGAAGGTTTGTTGAGTTGTTAAACACGTGTGAATAATGCATTTCAGCAAAATGAAATTGGATTGTTAAAGAAAACCCCACAAAATATGGTGTCATTGCACAAAATAGAATTTGAAATGAGGTAAAACCAGAAGAACTTTGATTTAAAATTAATGACCAAATTTGGCAAAAAATTGTACCGACTTATAGTCAGGTTAATGGCAAATCCATGCAAATTAACCTAAAAAATTACATCTGACTTATAGGTGGATCGACTTATAGCCGAGTATATATGGTATGTATTTCAAAAGTTAGACAAACAACTATCCTCCTCCCAACCCATCCCCAATTCTTAAATCCTCCATGCGTACCTTTTCCCAGCAAAGTTGATATCAGTGAATCGACTTCTGTCACTTCCAAACACCATGGACTGATCCTGAAATAAGAAAAGAAAATGGAATGATCCTGAAATAAGAAAAGAAAATGGAATGATCCTGAAATAAAACAAGAGAATGGACTGCTCCTAAAATAAGACCACAAGCTCGAGAAAAAAAAAAAAAAATCATCCAATTTACCAAACTTAACATTGCAAGGCCTTAGGCAAATGAAGTCGGCTCCAAAATATTACAACTCTGTGATTTCTTTTGTTTGATGAAATGAAATTCTGAAGCACAGACTGCCTTAACTGTATCAGTGGAAAAGAAAATTGAAATATACATCTAATAAGCTTTTTAAAAAAAGAACTCCAATCTCCTCACAGATAGGACAATCCAGGTAATGTCTCACAATAAAAATGTACCTGTAAATCACACTCCCCTCCCTGATCACAGATAGGACAATCCAGGTAATGTCTCACAATAAAAACGTACCTGTAAATCACACTCCCCTCCCTGATCACAGATAGGACAATCCAGGGGGTGATTCACCAATAAGAACTCCATCACTCCTTCCCTGTACAAAAACACTACACCATGAAAATATTCCTGATCGGAAATCTGTACACAATGTATATAACTCAGGATGGAAAACTTTTTTTATGTGCAGTTGTATCTGTGTTCTCTGATAATAGTTCAGTAAGGTGTTCAGTGTTATATACATGTTGTGTCTATGTTATAGAACTGCTCACCGAGCTTTTTTGGACAAGTCGGAGTCCGTCTTTACTCTCATGCCCTTCATTACTGGCATAGCACAGGATGCTACAGGCTGAAAGATACATCATACATGTAAAATGACAGTCACTATACATTTTGACATCATAGACAGTTACCTCGTTGACAAAAATGGTAAAAGGAAATATTCATATCTAGTGATCGGTCATTCCAAAAATTATTTTGTTAAACACTACTCTGACTTTTTGCACAAGTACTCTGAAGTTGATATCAATAAGATGCTAGAGTTACTCATTAACAATATCTTCATAGTCTTTGTTGATTGGGTCTTCCAACAGTCTGTTGGAATGATCATGAGCACGAATTGTGCTCCATTGTTAGCTGACCTGTTTTTATAATCTTATGAAGCAAAATTCATTCAAAAGCTTCAACATGAGAAGAAGAAAATCTCTTGCTGCAGCCTTCAATTTGACATTTAGATATATCAATGATGTTTTATCTATGAACAACGATCATTTTCATTCATATGTCAATTTGATATATCCCAGTGAACTTGATATAAAAGACACCACGGCCTCCCACATCTGCTTTGTACTTTGATATTCTACTGAAAATAAATGCTGGCTGAAAACTAACAATTCAACTTTATGACAAACAGGATGATTTCAATTTCTCCATTGTCAACTTCCCATATCTAAGTGGCAATATTCCATCATCACCTGTATATTCTGTTTACATCTCCCAACTGATTTGATACACAAGACCTTGTTCTGCATATGATCAGTTTTTAAATCGAGGCAGACTATTGACAAAGAAGTTGATGTTACAGGGGTTTGTACATTCTCATCTAAAGTCAGCATTTTGCAAATTTGATGGTAGTTATATCATTTGCAAATTTGATGGTAGTTATAACAATTTAGTTTGCCATTACGACTTTCAATTAGAGCAAATGCTGTCTGATGTGTTTCATACCAATTGTTAGGCCGTTCTTGGCACACTGATTCTGACTATGGATTACTCCATTTACTGATCGGGATGTATGGCTCACGGCGGGTGTGACCAATCAACAGGGGATGCTTACTCCTCCTAAGCACCTGATCCCACCCCTGGTATGTTCAGTTGTCTGTGTTTCCCCTATCTCTCTGATTTGTATTTGTTATAGGAATTGTTATAGGGAATGGTTGGTATCCCTAGGATTATACTTCGGGATATTAAACATTCGTCACACGTACAGTCGTCAGAGAGTCAGTTTTGGTGCAGAAATGATAATTTGTTTACTCAAATTAAAGATTG
This sequence comes from Ostrea denselamellosa, assembly GCA_024699665.1. Lineage (NCBI taxonomy): Eukaryota > Metazoa > Mollusca > Bivalvia > Ostreida > Ostreidae > Ostrea > Ostrea denselamellosa. Next base: position 803,256 of record JAMZEH010000060.1, read on the forward strand.
CTAGGTATCGGTAAGAAGTGTGTAAAGAACGGACTACGATCTGGAAATGAGATTTTACACAGCTTTGAAAGACACTTGGAAATCAAGGGATATATGGCTACTCAAGCACATAAAAAATCATGAAAAACTAGTTTTCCATCATCCATTCATATATAAAACAGATAGGTATTATAAGTTGGTTGACAGTAATTGTAAATAAGCTACACTCTCACTTCCAATATAATCTCTCTCTCTCTCTCTCCCCTGCTGTTTTTCACAATTTTAAGTTTGAATTAGTTAAGTAAGATTGGACTTTGTACCTTTGCAGATTTCTCTACCTCCACTAGACACATTCTGCAGTTGCCAGCGATGGACAGTCGCTCATGGTAACAGTAACGCGGAATCTGGACACCGGCTTCAGCACACGCCTGGAAGACATACCAGAATAAATTACAAACTAAATTAAATGTCTACAGTCTACATCTGGAAGACACGACAAAATAAAATACTGACTAAATTACCTGAGTACAGAACATGCCTAGAAGACACAAAACAGTGTAGTGAAGACCGTCAAATCAAACCATCACTAGCGTGAAGCGACAATCAAACCATCACTAGCACGAAGCGACAATCAAATTGAAAAAGAGCTAGTGAAGGTTTGATTTTAATCAGACTGGTGAAATCCCACATGCTCTCTTTCGTGAAATTCTTCTGATCCAGCAAAGTGTAAATAGGAGTGAAAATACGACCAAAATTCCAGGTGAAACAGAGTTACAACCTACACAAGAGTAACATCACTGATACAAAAAAATCACCTGTAAAACCGTTGTGCCAGGGTACACATAGACAGGTTTATCATCAATGAAAACTTCAATTTTCTCAGGTTGTGTAGCCACTGAGGAACTGCATCGAACTGTTAAAAAAAAAAAAAAAAAGCACAAAATGATACTTGTAAATTTTAACGAGTTCCTCATCACAATTAATGGCCAATTTGAAGACGTTGATAAGAATATCTTTGTTTTGAATTTCTTCTTGTTTAAGGTGGAAGAACACTGACTTGCTTTTGAAACTTGAATGAAAGTACTTAACGATATTGTGTGACATAAATTTCGTGGGAAAATCTGTTTTGTAGTAAATCCATCCGGAAACAGTGAACTTTTCTTGCCAAACAATCGATATTTAACTATTGAGCAAAGATACAATAATAAACAACGATATCAACAATGGAAATGGTATTGTGCCTTTCAAATATCAATTAAATTCAATGTTTCAAAGTCTTGAATTTTAAGAAACGTTCAATACCAATAGGCACTATTTGATTTCACCCAATGAGATCAGAAAGGTGGTGTAGTGGCAAAATTTTGCATGATCGCTAGAAGGTTCTCGAGCAAGCTCGACGCCTTAAAAATCTCATACTTGGAATCATTTTAATCATCCTTATAAATAAATGAAGAAGCGGGTGTACAATATACACTTATGCAAACACTAAATTTACACACATCTACTTGATGCACACTAAACTTCCACAGACCTATTTAACAGTCACTCAGTTCACTAGCATGTAACATGTCAGCTGGTTTTTTCCAACTGTGGGTTTTAATCAAGGTGGCTCATTACACCAAAATTATATTGAATTCCTCATTAAAACACTTTGTAGGAAGTATGATTTCAATATCGAAAAAGTTATCGAGTTCTCAATTATCTTGCTATGAAATTTTTGCGATTTTTTTCTTGAATACCAAAAAAGTGTTCTGTTTGCAAATAAGAGATTCTGGAGTTCAAATTTTGCTGTGAATTTATGTGCAATATGAATATCTAATAAGATATGCCTAAAAGACTCAGTCATTCTAATTTTTTAAATGAAAAATTATTTATGAAAACTGAAAACATTATTTATTCATATTTTTTAATCTATGGCTAAAATCTTTAAAAAAAACATGTCATTTAGAAAAACATATATATTGCGAATGCATTTGAAAAAGAAATTGAAATAGAATGACCAAAATTCAGAAATTATATTGCAATTTTTCAAAATTGAACCAAGCCTGATCCAAATTATAATAGAGAACATTGTAATCAGAAAACTACATTTCCTTGATGAAAGATGCAACAATATGATTATGTTAGTAATTTCTATCAATTTTGATTGGGGTTGGTACTTTTTTCTCTGGTTCAAATCTAAAAAATATCAATATTTCTTAAATTTGGTCAGTTCATTTCAATTCATTTTGAAAATATATTTGTCTAATATATCTTTCATCTAGATGAAATATTTCTAGATTTTATCTGTATATTTCAAAAATATTAACAAAAACCTGTTGCAATTTTCATAGATAATTTTTCATTTAAAAAATCTTTGCTTTTAGTAGATATCTATGACATACTGTCATGCATCTAATAATAGCGAAGTTTGGAATTTCTTATCTGCAAACAAAAGACTTTTTTATCATTCTTGAAAAAATTCATATAAAAGTAATTGATTGCTTCTATCCTGCCTCATATGAGGCGCTTAAACATTCCACTGAATAAAATCACAGTGTAATAAACCACCCTCACACACAAAGATAACAGGGCTTCGGGTAAAATGGATTTTGGTCTCGATTTTTTTTTTTTACTCTGGTACACATCCATGGGACTTGTGATGCGAGACATCCTATGTGTGACAGCTGTAAGTTACCTGCATGTTTCAGTAAGTTTGGTGCTGTAAGTTACCTGCATGTTTCAGTAAGTTTGGTGCTGTAAGTTACCTGCATGTTTCAGTAAGTTTGGTGCTGTAAGTTACCTGCATGTTTCAGTAAGTTTGGTGCTGTAAGTTACCTGCATGTTTCAGTAAGTTTGGTGCTGTAAGTTACCTGCATGTTTCAGTAAGTTTGGTGCTGTAAGTTACCTGCATGTTTCAGTAAGTTTGGTGCTGTAAGAGCCCGGGCGAGGGGCCTTAGCCTCATCATCATGATCACTACAAGAGATAAACGATTCCAGTCAATAAACAATCCACACCAAGTCAAACACTCTACAAGCAGCCACCTGTTATGATTATACAGTGTTTAAACTGGAAATTTGCCTGCTTACGAACGCGAGTAGTGTCACCCCTGGACATGCAGATCCCCAATAATCACTAAAGAAGATGTAAGGGAAGTTTCTAGTATGCCGATCCCCATGTGACTCAGCACGATCACCTTGATTATGTCCAGGTAGCTGGGTTTCTTCCAGGTACTCTGGTTTCTTCCCAGCATCAAAGGATCCCATTGGAAATAAGACTTTGAGCTTTCTTGTGTTATCAGATGTTATTGATTAACTGTTTATTTACTCTATGTATAAATAAACATTTATTTATTTAGCTTATCTATGCTCAAACGTCGCTGGGCTTTCTAATTAATTTTATTACTCGAAGCATTAGCAAATTTCACGTGTCAGCATGTAAGACAAAACTACATTTTATGGCAGTGTATTAACATATCGCTTGGCAATAGCAAGGGAAATAACTGCTCATGCTTTTGGGGAGTGGCATACTTCTCTTTCAAGAACTCAGTTGTAATTTTGTTAAATCTCTTCAATCCCTTCCCAGTCATATGTACTGTATATTAACTCTTGCCAGAAAAACTAAGCCTACCAGAGTATTCAAAATGAAAAAAATTGGCTAGTCAAGTGGACCAGTGAATTGATGAAAATTACTGGTCAGAACTAATCATTCACTGGTCAGTATTTAAGTTAATTGAATGCAGAAAAAACATGCAAAATAAAACAAATTCATATTTACTGTGAAGCACACAATATTTGATCAATCATAAAAGTGCTTAAATTTATTCATCTAAATGTACACAGATTCAAACATTTATCTGATTCACAACCATACAGGTAAAGAGTTACAGTTCCGAAATGATTGTTTACACATTACCAATCCTTCAGACCATTGATATACAAAAAAATACCGAACTTTAGAAATATTTACCAGTTCTGCCAGTGGGACCGGCGGATTTTAAAAACTCAGAGTTTGTATTTTCTCTAACTCTTATCCCAGATTTTATATTTCAACAAGTTTGACTAACAAACAGTGGCATGTGTTAAAATAAAAATCTGATAACAGGGTTGCAAATATCCACTTGCCCACTTACAAATACAAGTGATTTTACTTGTGGGCGACCAAATTATGAAAATCCTCTCGCAACTGGAAGTTTACTGAAATTTTCTGTGTTAGCACTAGTGTAGAATTTTCTCTAGCCACTGTGGCTAATTGGGTCTAATTTTCATTAGCCACAATTAATTTTCATTAGCCACACTAAATTCAAAGAAAAACAACTATCAAAGATTCAAAGATTTTTATTTATTCGTTCTCATCGTGCTTCTTGTCGCTTGAAATAAATTCAAAAAGCGACTTTTGACCACATTCACGTGTTTTCAAGGAAGACACCATTTTGTTATTCAATGTTTGATTCGGCACATTCCGACTATCACTCGCATCTAACTGCCACCTTCAGTGAAATCATTCGTCAAACTCGACTGACTCCATGATCACGTATCTAAACCAATCTGAACATCACTCAGTCTTTTCCGGAATCATTATGAGAGTCTCTGAATGACAGAGACAAACAAGAACATTAATAAAATAAAAGTCGAGATCAGAATTCGAAGTACAAAACAAAAATGAAAGTAAAAAATCTTGCTCGCCAAAGTGGCAAGTAAGGCATGAAAACAATTCGCCACATGTTGATTACTTTTGCCACTAGTGAAGTGGCAATCGGCTAGCACTAGCAGATTTTTCCAGAACCTGCTCACAATTTGACTCAACTTTTAAATATACAAATATACCTTCGTTTTCATTGTTTCATTATCAATAAAATTTTCTTTAAGTGTATTAATATCAACAGGATTTATAGTGCTTTTAAGTTTCTCACATTTTTATAGTTGGAGTTATAATTTTAAGATTTTTTTTTTTTTTTTGAATATTAAAATGTCCAATGTTAATTTGTCTTGTTTTATCGTGTGATTTGCCATACCTTGTAAAGCGCTTTTGAGTTTCTTTTAAAGCAATATAAGCTGCCAAAATTGCAATTTTTTATAGTGGCATTAAAAGAGGTTAAATGAACGTTGATATGATTGGAAAAAAGAACTGCATCGAATTTCCTCTCTTATGCATCGTTTACACACCTTTACGTGATGAAAAATATATTCCTCGACATTCCATTTAACCCTAACAATGGCAGCTGATTAATCGTCGGCGACAATCCCGAAGATAACCGATGTTGACACGAATGATTCTGATGCTGATCGGGGTGGATCGGGTTGTATCAGGGTCATTAAAATATGGACGGCGAGGTGAGATAAAATTCTAGTTACCATCATTATTTTGGCATTGTTAACAATGTTATATGTTTTTAAGTTATGATAGTATGTTTTTTAGTTTTAAGGGATCGCTCGAAACATTACGCAAAATTCCAAAGTCGGCTTTCTCCCTCACTTCGAACCTTTTGTGTCAGACATCTTTCGTGCTTACCGGAAATATTGCGCTTACGCATTTGATTTTGCCGAATGAGTTCAACTTTAGGTCATTGCATACGGAAATAATGTCGGGAAAATTAAGGTACGGGAAGACTTAATTTCAACTGTCGAACATTTTTGCATTTAATGCAAAAAATACAACATGTCAAAAGTTTAATCGATAAAATCAGGTATTAGAAGGTAGATGTTTACAAAATTTTCGATTAAATTTTAGGACCCCAAAATAACAATTTTGACAGCTTATATTGCTTTAAGATAAATCGCTATATAAATGTTATTATTATTATTATTATTAAAATGCTTTATAAACTTTGAAGCAAGTCAACATTGTAGGATAGTTCATTGAATAACTCTTGTTCTAACCCTGCTGAAAAATGCAAAGATTGAAAATACTATTTATCCGAGTATTAAAGAAAACAATTTTTTCCCCCCCATCAGAATAGCGTGCATGGTTAGTAAATATCACGGTACACATAGCTGATAGACCTTTCTCTTTGTAACTGGGAGGTCACATGTTCGAGCTTTGCGTAAGACATAAACATAGTCATTGCTCCTTCGCAAAAATTTAGAATCACGGATCTTTCGGATATGACCTTAAAAAAATCAAGGTCCCGCATCACAGAAAGAGTTGGCACATTAAAGAACCCTCACTGCTATGGCTATGAGTGCTAAACATAGGTCAAAATTCATGGTGCCTCATCTACAACTGGTGGCATGTCAACTGGAGTGAAAAATTTCCAACGGGATATAAAACAAATAAACAATATGATAATATTATTATTTGCAACTGTGGGCCCCAATTTTTTGTGTGAGCTAGTAATATTTCTAAAGTTGGAGGTCCACATGGCCCCTAAACATTTGACTGTTACTTGCAACCCTGGATAAGTATTGTGTAAATATTTATGTTGCGTAACTCTATTTCACATATATATACAACATATACATGCAATATATCGAAACTCCTACCTGTATAATTTTACTTCAAATTGCTCTACACAGGTAATTTCCTGATTAAATTTGTTTGGTTTTTTCTTTTTGGTTTGTTTTTTTATTTATTGTAACAACATTTAGACTCCTCCCCCCTTGCCACTCCATGTTACAAATGTACATAACATTAGAGGAAATTCGAAATGTATATTGAAATATTCTTGTACAGCAATATTTGCAAAAAGTATTATGAGCTGATGACATGAAAAACTGTATGACACATGTGATTGGATTGTCTCCATCATTTTAACTGATCAATTATGAATATTAAAGCTTTTAAAAGGAAAAATAACAAATGCGGCCTCTCACCTTGGCCTATCCAGAAACGGAAGTGATGCATTCGGAATGGCGTAACAGAAAGAACCCGTTTCACACCGTCCTTGTATTCCCGTTTCACATCCAAAACTCTAGTTTCCCTTTATTGGAGCGTCATCCAGATTTATCACTCTTTTAATAATTTCTTTTCTTTTTATGTTCAATCCCAGTGGATCATCAGCAAGCTTGAACAAGCATCGTGACATTAAAATCCGTTACTATCCGGTAGAAGACTTTTGAAACTTTTTTCTCTAGGTAGTTCTTTTCCGGCCGAGAATTACCGGTGTGTAGAACACGTTGTCGGAGAGAACCAGAGATTCTGTAGAAAATGGGCTTTGGAGATCTCAAAAAGAAGGAAGGATTAACAGCGCTCAATGAATACCTAGTAGATAAAAGTTACATCGAAGGGTTTGTCGTTTTCATTAAGTCTGACACGATTATGACATAATTAAAAAAAAGGGGGGTGGGTTACATATTGTAATTAATGCCCAATAAAACTGTGCTGTAACTTTATACAAAGAGTTCACTTATGACTCTTTACACATGATTAAATTGTAATATGTTTGACAGGTTTTGCTTTGAGTGGGTCTAAAGGTTATACAGTGAGGTTGCCAATAGAGAACCCTGATACGATGTACCTGGGAAGAGACCACCGACCTTCCGCAAGTAAACTGGCAAACTTGCTCACATAACGCCGCGGCCGAGATTCGAACACTCATCTGTCAGCGCGTAAAATAAAATCATCCCCATTACCGAATCCCATTGAAGTATTAGTTCTCTATTTTACTACTCAAAGTCCAATACCTTGGATCAAATATCCTGTCTGTCATAAAGAGTTATTCATGCTAGTATCAATTATCATTTTTTAAAAATTATATCCAACTTGTTCATGGGCATAATTTCAAGTGAAACAATATCAAGCATTGTATTGATGTAGATTAGAAACACTGTGTGAAGCAGACAACTTTCACTTTTTCATCAAATTTCTGTGGAAACGGTATAATGAAGGTAAATTTGTTACAGATGTTTAATACAATCATTCATCTAAAATCTGAAAACATCATTGTCGTGCAAAGGTTAATAATAATTATACTGAGTGAAAGGGATCTTGTCAAAATTTATTTTTTAAATGTGATCTCTGCGTTCTGTACCTTTAATTGCAATTAAAAAAGAGAAAAGAGCACAATGTATCAATGATAGAAAGACTAATTTCTTTAATATTTATATACATAATTTTTTATTAGTTTTCATGTAATTAATACATCATCTTTCTTGTGTGTACTTACACACAATTGTAGTGATGTTCAGCTAAAGGTCAATATTTTTCTACAGAGGATCGTATGTGTGTATTTTCAATAAATTGTTTGTCTACAAAGAAATGAATCATTCAGATTTGAAATCAAACTTATTGCTGAAAGAATCCCTTTTTCCTGTAACATTTCAATATTGGCATCTCACATTTTCCTAGCCTTCACACTGAGTAATTAATTTGAGTTCCAAGTCATCAGTTTCTTTGAATACAGCATGGTTTTATGTCCAGACGTCTGAAAAACCATTTCTAAATTTCAATTTTGCATCTGCTTATTGTATACAATGTGCTTGTCACCAAACTTCTGCTGCAATCTTTCGGTGAAAGTCACCGAGTTGCTTTTTATAGGCAGCAACAATGTTAAAGAAGAACCCTTGATATTTACGCCAATAAATGAGGCAGTCCATGATTTACATTTAATGTTGGCACCAAAAAAAAAAATTGACCACTATTTGATCAGTACACATACTATATAGGGTGATTGATTGATTGATTGTTGCTTTCCGCCACACTCAACAATTTTTCAGTTATCTGGTGGCATCCAGTTTTTATTGGTGGAGGAGAGAACCCAGATACAATGTACCCAGGAAGAGACCACCGACCTTCCGAAAGCAAACTTTCTCTCATATATCGGCCCGAGTGAGATTGAAACCCGCGCCGACTAGAGGTGAGAGGCCTTGTGATTTTGAGCGCGATGCTCTAACCACTCAGCCACAGAGGCCCCTTCATACTATATAGGTATTTGACCGCTAACTGGGACCATAGGGAATTGTGCCCAACCTGTTTAATAGGAGTATTTCGTTTAGAATGGGGAAATTTTAATCAACATACAGTAACCCAGGTTTTCTTATAATTACAGAGGTTTTTTTCTTCTATATTCTGATATTCATGAGAATAGGTGTTCATTTGAGAAGTATTTCTTTCATTGTCTGGTAATAGGAAATTTTTACTTATTTCCCATTGCCATTTGGGAATGTTGATGGACACACAATAACCATGGAAAAAAAATCATTGACAAATGAATATTGCTAATTACTTGTTCAATTGTGTGATTCTTCTGTGAAGAAGTTTCTAAATTTGAGAGAGAGAGAGAGCTAATATCCTTTTTATTGAAGTTCAAAGTAGAAATTCATGTATAAAATAGCTTTAAATTCTATCCCGATATTGCTCATCAGAGTGAGGTCAGAAACTCAGTTGGGATCAAAGTTCAGTATATTTTTTGTACTACTTTCAATTTAATCTTCCAGCATAAATCTCACTAAGTATGAAATGATGTGACTTCTTGATCATTAATTTTGTATTTTATTTTGGTGTGCAGGTGTATCCACACTTTGGAAATCTAACAATTCCATGATATTCATTCTTGAATACAAAACTGAGAAAGTTCTTCCATAGTTTGAGTTAACCTTCAGACAATTTTTACAGTATGTATAAATGTTTGCAGGTTCCAGCCCTCTCAAGCAGATGTTGTTGTGTTCAACGCCCTCTCTGGTCCTCCATCGGCTGATCTAGTGAATGCCCTCCGTTGGTTTAACCACATTAAATCCTATGGAGCAGCCAGATCTTCGTAAGTTACATCTAAACCAATGATAACACTTATTTCATTGTGAGTCATTCTCATCTAAACATGTATCATTGTGAGTCATTCTCATCTAAACATGTATCATTGTGAGTCATTCTCATCTAAACATGTATCATTGTGAGTCACTTTCATCTAAACATGTATCATTGTGAGTCACTCTCATCTAAACCAATGATAACACTTGTTTCACTGTGAGTCACTGTCTCCATCTTAACCAATGATAACACTTGTTTCATTGTTTTCAGTATGAACATGTTGTAACAATGATGTTGAAGACATCCCCTTTGACTGCATCACAACGAACCAACCCCTCCCTCTCCAAACTCCCAACCCAAATAAACTAAAATTGAAATAGAACTAGAGATAAGAAGAATGATGAAGGGAAAGGAATCATTTCTTTGTCTTCCCTTGGCAAGCCATGGTCAGTTGTTGCAGACCACACACCTTTTTCGGTGTGACGTATAGGACGAAATACTCAAGTCATTTTCTGAGAGAAATCCCTCAGTTGGTTAATTCTGCAAACAGGACATGTATTAGTCATCAGTGTATGGCTTTCCAGTCCTCCCGCCTGAGACGTACTAAACTGAAAGCGGACATAGAAATATTACTAAACATCAGCTCACTTATAAACATGTTTATTTTACCTAGAGTCAATTTTCAATTTGAATTGGATTTTTACTTTAACCTTTTAAGTGCTTTCAAGTAGGGCTGAAACAACCCACCGAAATATCGATACGATTCAATATAAATGCTCGATTCAATGTTCGATTCATTGCCTTGATCTTCAGCTCGATATGTTTTTAAGGCGTCAAGCTTGCTTAAGAGCCTTCTAGTGATCATGCAAAATTTTGCCTCTACACTGCCTTTCTGATTTCAATGGGCGTAATCAAATAGTGCCTGTTGGTTTTTAATGTTTCTTACGATTCAAGACTTTGAAACATTGAATTTAAATGATATTTGAAAGGCACAATACTATTTCTGTTGTTGATGTCGTTGTTTATTATTATATTTTTGACCAATAGTTAAATAACGATTGTTTGGTAAGAGAAGTTCATTATTCGCAGATGGATTTACTACGAAACAGATTTTCCTGCGAAATTTGTGTCGTACGATATCATTTAACTACTTACAAAATAACCTGCTCAAATTTGGTTTTCATTTATATCTATAGTTTCGTAGTTGCACCAAGAATCTTTATTTCAGATCAGTAGAAACAGGTAAAAGTAAAGTGGTCACAGTTAGGTTGCTGTTCCAAAAACACAAAGACTATTTCCAGGTTTGTTTTCAGTAATCCTGATCCCGATTTTTAATGAAGCAAAACGAAAGTAGTGTGTGCATCACGACAAAAATAAAAAAATAACAGGTTATTTTGCGAAGAAACCCAGGGTAGGTAGCATTCATTGGGAGTTTAATCTTATTCAAATTTCCTATAACCTTTCTACATATTACGTGGAACTTTTGAATTGTCAGACATTATTGAAAACACGATTAATATCGTATAATTGTTACATCATACATGAACAGAAGATGCAACTTCTATAAACAAGTAGTCTCACTCTGAAGCAGTTATATTCTTTTCAACATTTTTCATCTACAATTTCAAGTTAATCATTATAGCCTTTGTATAGAAACTAGTCTTGCGGGGATATTATTTAGCAAGAGGAGGGTGCGTGTATGAACTTGTTAAGATAAGTAACTTCAGCCCAAGCTCTGTTCTGTATTTCTATTTATGTAAATAAACACATATTGCTAGCATTTTACAAATGATTGTAATGCTTTATTTATGTACTTAAACATAAAGAAATTGTCTCCCGTGGTACTCAAACATTTCTTCTCTTACTTTCTCTAATTTACCTGCCCTCAGAATTTATTGAGAACCCTGATGTATATGATTTTGCACTAGACACCTTTGTAGCCCTTCAGGCCTTTGATTTATTATTGGGTTCAGTTAAATACAAAGGGCTTATTATTTTTATTTGCGTGAGGGACAAAATGGTGTCCGTTAACGGTCAGACTGTTGTTAGTCTCGAGGCTGACGGAAACAATAATGAACTTAATCAGTTTAACTACACAGCCAACAGACATCTAACCGTTCGGCAGTTTGGAAACATTTTGTGTATAAAATTGTGACTGTGAATCTTCGTAATTAATTTTTTTTTCCTTCAACGTTATTATTGGTTTCTTCTGTAAAATGTATTGTATTTGAATCGCGGTATAAATATTGCAATACATATCGCATTGTGAAGGGGTGTATCATTTCAGCCCTACTTTTAACAATAAGTCAAATCCGAAACTATTGTAAGCATTTTAGAGTGGTGAATATGAAGTTATGTACATTGAAATTTAGTCTTGGTCACACAAGTTTAATCGACTGCGCTGCTTTCAAATGGAAATTTTGGAGGCAGTGCCTATTGATGACTGTGACGAATTTCTTGAAGATCAGCCAAATGTAGACCCATTAGACGTGACTACCTGATTATTGAATTGTTTAAATCGTCTAAATCATCCAATATCGTTAATGTCCACAAAACGTTACGTATAAAATGAGATGTTGGATCGTCTAAATCATCCAATATCGTTAATGTCCACAAAACGTTACGTATAAAATGAGATGTTGGATCGTCTAAATCATCCAATATCGTTAATGTCCACAAAACGTTACGGATAAAATGAGATGTTTAATTAATAACTCATCTAGTATACAAGGTTTAATAAATGAAATTAAAAAAATGTGTTTAGAGTCTGTTAATAAAATGCATCCTATAAAATTATCAATTTCAATGCTGACTGCAATGATTCATTTTTCTTCTCTCTCTCTCTCTCTCTCTCTCTCTCTCTCTTGCTGAAATGCACAGTTCTCTTAGAGGAATACAAGTTCAATTTGCATTCCAGCTGGATTGGATTGTTTGTTCGTGGCCTATTTCAGGATTATTGTTTGTTTGTTTTTTATTTATATGATTGATTATTTATTGCTTTCCGCCACACTCAACAATTTTTCAGTTATCTGGTGGCGTCCAGTTTTTGTTGGTGGAGGAGAGAACTCAGATACAATGTACCTGGGAAGAGACCACCGACCTTCCGCAAGTAAACTGGCAAACTTGCTCACATAACGCCGCGGCTGAGATTCGAACACGCGCCGACAGAGGTGAGAGGCTTTGTGATTTTGAGCCCGATGCTCTAACCACTCGGCCACGGAGGCCCCTTTTTTATTTGTAGTCGCCTGAGCAATTTTTCAGCTATCCGGCGACTGTCACTATTACCGGTGACGGGGCTGCAAATTTAGACCTATGCTTAGCACTAATGGCTTTAGCATTGAGGGTTCTTTTACGTGCCACACCTGCTGCGACACGGGACCTCCGTTTATAAGGTCCCATCCGAAAGACCCGTGACTCTCACTTCGTAATGCCGAGCTCTTGGCGAAGGAGCAATCACTACCTATTTTAACGTCTTAGGTTTGACGCGGCCGGCCCGAGCGGGGCTCGAACTCACGACCTTCCGTTCACGAGGCGAGAGCTCTACCACTGAGCCACTATTTTAGGATTAAAAGTAGGTAAAAAAAAAGTTTTCCGGACTTTTTTTCAGTGTAGATATTAACCTAAAATTTAGTCACGAACTTCCTGTCGGAGGAATACAAGTTTAGCTGTATTAGTCTGCCCATGTGTCCCTGCTTTCTGAATTGTTTTCGGTAACGGATGAAATTACGTCACAATTTCTTTCGCAAGAAGTGTAAGAGCGAGTTTGCATTTCACCCGGATTGGTGCACTGTGACTATTTTAGGGCTAAAAATAGGTCAGTTTTCTGAACTTTTTTTCCTTGAAGATACAAATATTGCTCTGAAATTAGTCACAAGCTTCCTTGCGGAGGAATGCAAGTTAGCATTTCAGTTGGATTGATACACCATGATCTACTCCAGTAGCTCAAACAGTATTTCAAATTAAACTTTTTATTTATTTATTTTTTTTTTATTTTTTTTTTTTCGTTATGGATACAGGTATTGCCCAGAAATGTCACAACCTCCCTCTCGGGGAAACACATAATCAGTTCACTTTTCAACGTAATTGGTGCACCATGACCTACTTTAAGGCTTCTCTATTCAGAATTTGTGTGATAGCAATTCAGAGTGCATCGTGCGCTTACTGTTGAATTTCACTGTCCGACTGGCATATGTTGTACTATCTGCGGTACTCTTGTTAGAAATTTGTGTGATTGGTATCTACAATCTGAAATGTTTACTGAATATTGTTTGCTCTTAGGTAATGAGAGATATGAGCTGGGTTTTTTTTATTATTATTATTTGTATGTATGTAGGCGTGTCATGTAAAAGTAAATTTAAATGAATTACAGAAATGGATTGATCTCAATCTGCAGAGATCCACTAAATCTCAAGATTGTCCATAGTAATGGTGATTGACTGTATGAACAGGTTCCCAGGGCAGAAGAAAGATTTGTCCTCCTATGGATTGGCAGGAACTGGCACCCCTGCAGCAGGTGATGATGATGACGATGATGATGATATTGACCTATTTGGATCTGATGACGAAGATTCAAAAGCAGAGAGAGAAAAACGTCTCAAAGACTACCAAGACAAGAAATCAAAGAGTGAGTCTAATTTGAGCAGTTTAAAACAGTCTGAGATGTGGGTTACTACAGATGGAAGCAAAGTTTGTTGGTAAATACTTATGATGTTATATTGGGGGGATTTCAGAGCCAGCCTTAATCGCCAAAAGCAGTCTTTTACTGGACGTTAAGCCCTGGGATGACGAAACTGATATGGTGGCATTGGAGCAGTCCGTACGAAGCATTGTGGCTGATGGACTATTATGGGGAGCATGTAAGTAAATTAGAGCTACGAAGTATCATGACTGACCGACTTCTGTGGGGAGTCATATAAGTAAATTAGAGCTACGAAGTATCATGACTGACCGACTTCTGTGGGGGGTCATGTAAGTAAATTAGAGCTACAAAGTATCATGGCTGACAGACTTCTGTGGGGGGTCATGTAAGTAAATTAGAGCTACGAAGTATCATGGCTGACGGACTTCTGTGGGGGGTCATGTAAGTAAATTAGAGCTACAAAGTATCATGGCTGACAGACTTCTGTGGGGGGTCATGTAAGTAAATTAGAGCTACGAAAGATCGTGGCTGACGGACTTCTGTGGGGAGTCATATAAGTAAATTAGAGCAACAAAGTATCATGGCTGACGGACTTCTGTGGGGGGTCATGTAAGTAAATTAGAGCTACGTAGCATTGTGTCAGTCAGACCTATGTTGTGTACTGAGAGCTTGTTTTTGGAGTACTGAAACTTTTTTGATGGATAAGGTATTTTAGAGAACTCAGACAAAAAATTCCGATTAAGTTTTTCTATGGAGTGTAAATGTGAATACACATATCTTCACCCTAGTTTCTTGTTTGTCAGTGAAGTCATTCCATTCAACTTTTTTCTCTCTTTTTTTTTTTTCTTTTTTTTTTTTTTTTTTTTCTCAGTGAAATTATTCAATCCACCTATCTATTTATTTGCAAAGTTATTTTTTATTTCACCTGTCTATTTATCTGTTAAGTTATTTATTTCATGTCTGTATATTCATGAAGTTATTTATTTCACCTGTCTATCAGTGCCATTATTTATTTAACATGTCTGTAAAGCAATGTTGGTGGTGAAATCCCAGTGACATGGTAGGGTTGAAACTAGTGGACTGAAATTTGACATAGATGACTCAAAAAACATAGGGTTTGATTTTTAGCTCATCTGAGCCAAAGGCTCAAGTGAGCTTTTCCGTTGTCATTGGCATCATTGCCTTGAGCAAGGAGGGATCTTTATCATGCCACACCTGCTGTGACACGGGTGACCTCGGTTTTTACAGTCTCATCCGTAGGACCGCCCCCTTTAGTCGCCTCTTACAAAAAGCAAGGTGTACTACTGAAGATCTATTCTAACCAGGATCGCCTTCCGGGTGATTAGAATGACTGTTGTTGACCTATAACATTGCAAAGTGTTCAGTTAAGAGAAATATTCTATAACCCAACTCAAAAGTGAATAAAATTAACCATGTGACAATCTCAAGCTTCCTCACTGCTACCAAGTGACAATACATGCCAAAGATTGGAAATGTGTTCTGACAGTGTATTTATACATTTAAATTTGTAGCTCAACAATTTCCTAATGTTGGAATTTATAGCAAAACTACTTCCTGTTTGAATATGTAGCAAAAATATATACTGTTGTTTGAATTCATAGAAAATTATTTTCTGTTGTTTTAATTTATAGCTAAACTAGTTCTTGGTTTTTTTTTATTTGTAGCTAAACTGGTTCCTGTTGGATATGGCATCAAGAAACTCCAGATCAATGCAGTTATTGAGGATGATAAGGTGAGAATTTGATATTGAGGATGATAAGGTGAGAATTTGATATTGAGGATGATAAGGTGAGAATTTGATATTGAGGATGATGAGGTGAGAATTTGATATTGAGGATGATGAGGTGAAAATTTGATATTGAGGATGATGAGGTGAGAATTTGATATTGAGGATGATGAGGTGAGAATTTGATATTGAGGATGATGAGGTGAGAATTTGATATTGAGGATGATGAGGGGAAAATTTGATATTGAGGATGATGAGGTGAGAATTTGATATTGAGGATGATGAGGTGAGAATTTGATTTTGCTCACCTGAAACAAGTAATTTTATCCATCAAAATTTATTTTTCACATGTTGACTTCTCCAGAAACATGGAACCACTTTCAGCCAAGCTTTCCTATGTAGAGAAGATGCAAGTAACCTTGGTCCCTAGCACCAGAATGAGACGACAGTAGAAAACATTTAAATATGTAGGAACGATCTTCTCAGGAATAAGAACAGCTCACAGTCACTGTGGTAGAGCTTTCACTCTGAAGGTCATGAGTTCAAGACCCACTTATGCCATGGCTGCGTCAAACCTAAGACGTTAACATAGGTAGTGATTTGGAAGTGAGAATCACAGGTCTTTTAAATATGCTTAAAAACAGAGGGTCCAATGTCACACCTGGCAATCGCACGTGAAAGAACCCTAACTGCTGGAGTCGTCAGCATGAAGCATAGGTCTAAATTTGTAATACCTCACCTACAATTCGTAACATCTCAATGCGAGTAAAAAAATTCTTGAAGGAATTTAAAACAAACTAACGAAAGCATATTTACAGCTCACAGTCGCTCATTGTAGTGCATTGGTTTGCGCATTTATTTTGTGAGTGGAAGGGTGTGAGTTCAAGTCCCACACATGTTATGTCAAAGATGTAAAAATATGTGATGTCTGTTCGTTCACTAGCTGCAGATCAGATGTCTGAGAACAAAAAACCACCAGTGAACTACATATATGTTTGTTTAGGTGCTTTTTTATTTTTTTTTTCAGATCAGCACAGACTTTTTAGAAGATAAAATCACAGGCTTTGAGGATTTTGTACAGTCTATGGACATTGCAGCATTTAACAAAATCTAACATCAACGAAATAAAACTGCTATTTACATTACGTTACTTTTGAAATGGATTGCATTACAACTACTTGCAACACTGATAATAAATGTCACTTACAATGTCATGTTTTGTATTTTGTGGGCGGGTGGGTGGGTGGGTATTTAGAAAGTGTCATAGTTGCAGTATTTTTCCAGTGTTTGTAAAAAAAAAAAAAAAAAAAAAAAAGTAGAGCATAGCTGATCATTTTCTTAACCCCCTCCGCCTCTTTGCTGTGGATCTGATGTACATATCCGATAGGCATCACGTTAATCCAAATATGCCAACTAGATGTCTTATCTTTGAAAATAAACATGTCCATAAGATGCCATATCTATAAAAGTAACTAACCCCACTAGATGTCAATCAATAAAAATAAATCTGTCCGGTAGTGGTAGCTCTGTTGTTAGAGTGTTTGCTTTGTAACGGAGGTCGTGAGTTCGAAGCCCCGCTTATGCCAATGCTGCATCAACCCTAAGACACAGAAATAGGCAGTGATTGCTCCTTCGCCAAATGTTCAGCATTTAGAAGTGAGAATCACAGGTCTTTCGGCTATGGCCTTAAAACCAGAGGTCCCGTGTCATGATAGGCATTGGCACATTAAAGAACCCTCACTACTACCCCCCTGAGCACTAAGCATAGGTCTAAATTTGTGGTACTTCACCTACAGCTGGTGACGTCTCAATTTGAGTAAAAAATTCTCAATGGGACATAAAACAAACAATCAATAGATGTCACATCTATAAAAATGATTATGTCTGCCTGATGTCATCTATCAATATAAATATGTCCACCAGTTGTCACATCTGTAAAAATAAATATGTTCACTATATGTCACATTGATGAAAATAAATGTCCACTAAATATCATCCATTTTTATTAATTAGGCCTTTTATTAATCCTTTTATAGTGATGAGGTCTGAGTGCCCATGCTTTGTAGTGGTGAGGTCTGGGTGTCAATGCTTTGTGGTGATGAGGTCTGGGTGCCCATGCTTTGTAGTGATAAGGTCTGAGTGTCCATGCTTTGTAGTGATGAAGTCTGAGTGTCCATGCTTTGTAGTGGTGAGGTCTGGGTGTCAATGCTTTGTGGTGATGAGGTATGGGTGTCCATGCTTTGTAGTGATGAGGTATGGGTGTCCATGCTTTGTAGTGATGAGGTATGGGTGTCATGCTTTGTGGTGATGAGGTCTGGATGTCCATGCTTTGTAGTGATGAGGTCTGGGTGTCAATGCTTTGTGGTGATGTGGTCTGGGTGTCCATGCTTTGTAGTGATGAAGTCTTGGTGTCCATGCTTTGTAGTGATGAGGTATGGGTGTCCATGCTTTGTAGTGATGAGGTATGGGTGTCATGCTTTGTAGTGATGAGGTCTGGGTGTCCATGCTTTGTAGTGATGTGGTCTGGGTGTCCATGCTTTGTAGTGATGAGGTCTGGGTGTCAATGCTTTGTAGTGATGAGGTCTGGGTGTCAATGCTTTGTAGTGATGAGGTCTGGGTGTCAATGCTTTGTAGTGATGAGGTCTGGGTGTCAATGCTTTGTAGTGATGAGGTCTGGGTGCCAATGCTTTGTGGTGATGAGGTCTGATTGCCAATGCTTTGTGGTGGTGAGGTCTGGGTGTCCATGCTTTGTAGTGATGAGGTCTGGGTGCCAATGCTTTGTAGTGATGAGGTCTTGAGTGTCAATGCTTTGTAGTGATAAGGTTTGGGTGTCATGCTTTGTAGTGGTGAGGTCTGGGTGTCCATGCTTTGTAGTAAGGTCTGGGTGTCCATGCTTTGTAGTGATGAGGTGTGGGTGCCCATGCTTTATAGTGATGAGGTCTGGGTGTCCATGCTTTGTAGTGGTGAGGTCTGGGTGTCAATGTTTTGTAGTGATGAGGTCTGAGTGTCCATGCTTTGTAGTGATGAAGTCTTGGTGTCCATGCTTTGTAGTGATGAGGTCTGGGTGCTAATGCTTTGTAGTGATGAGGTCTAATTGCCAATGCTTTGTGGTGGTGAGGTCTGGGTGTCAATGCTTTGTAGTGATGAGGTCTGGGTGTCAATGCTTTGTAGTGATGAGGTCTGGGTGTCAATGCTTTGTAGTGATGTGGTCTGGGTGTCCATGCTTTGTAGTGATGAGGTCTGGGTGTCAATGCTTTGTAGTGATGAGGTCTGGGTGCTAATGCTTTGTAGTGATGAGGTCTGATTGCCAATGCTTTGTGGTGGTGAGGTCTGAGTGTCCATGCTTTGTAGTGATGAAGTCTTGGTGTCCATGCTTTGTAGTGATGAGGTCTGGGTGCTAATGCTTTGTAGGGATGAGGTCTGATTGCCAATGCTTTGTGGTGGTGAGGTCTGGGTGTCAATGCTTTGTAGTGATGAGGTCTGAGTGTCAATGCTTTGTAGTGATGAGGTCTGGGTGTCAATGCTTTGTAGTGATGTGGTCTGGGTGTCCATGCTTTGTAGTGATGAGGTCTGGGTGTCAATGCTTTGTAGTGATGAGGTCTGGGTGCTAATGCTTTGTAGTGATGAGGTCTGATTGCCAATGCTTTGTGGTGGTGAGGTCTGAGTGTCCATGCTTTGTAGTGATGAAGTCTTGGTGTCCATGCTTTGTAGTGATGAGGTCTGGGTGCTAATGCTTTGTAGGGATGAGGTCTGATTGCCAATGCTTTGTGGTGGTGAGGTCTGGGTGTCAATGCTTTGTAGTGATGAGGTCTGAGTGTCAATGCTTTGTAGTGATGAGGTCTGGGTGTCCATGCTTTGTAGTGATGTGGTCTGGGTGTCCATGCTTTGTAGTGATGAGGTCTGGGTGTCAATGCTTTGTAGTGATGAGGTCTGGGTGCTAATGCTTTGTAGTGATGAGGTCTGATTGCCAATGCTTTGTGGTGGTGAGGTCTGGGTGTCAATGCTTTGTAGTGATGAGGTCTGGGTGTCCATGCTTGTAGTGATGAGGTCTCGATGTCCATGCTTTGTAGTGATGAGGTGTGGGTGCCAATGCTTTGTAGTGATGAGGTCTCGGTGTCCATGCTTTGTAGTAAGGTCTGGGTGTCATGCTTTGTAGTGATGAGGTCTGGGTGTCAATGCTTTGTAGTGATGAAGTCTCGGTGTCCATGCTTTGTAGTGATGAGGTCTTGGTGTCAATGCTTTGTAGTGATGTGGTCTGGGTGTCCATGCTTTGTAGTGATGAGGTCTGGGTGTCAATGCTTTGTAGTGGTCTCGGTGTCCATGCTTTGTAGTGATGAGGTCTGGGTGTCCATGCTTTGTAGTGATGAGGTCTGGGTGTCATGCTTTGTAGTGATGAGGTCTGGGTGTCATGCTTTGTAGTGGTGATGTCTGGGTGTCAATGGTTTGTGGTGGTGAGGTCTGAGTGTCCATGCTTTGTAGTGATGAGGTCTCGGGTTTAAAACAAGGTATTGAAACAAGGCATGAAAATCGTCACCGTCTGGGTCAATTCGAAATGGGATAGGCTGGTTATTTATTGACTTGCCCTCGTATCTACCATGTACTGTGCTCAATATGACCTAGCCATCTCACTCTATATGTCTGGAGAACATCAGTATTATTTCTAATGAGCTGATTAATGAGAGTCACGACGGGGACATTCACTTAAGGATTTACATCACAGATCCATCTTACAATGGTTTTGTCATTACGTACTAGTTTTCTTTGAATGAAAGCTGTAAAAATAAATATGTCCACTGGATGCCGCATTTTTAAAATCAAATATGTCCACTAGATGTCGCATCTGTAAAAATAAATATGTCTACTAGATGTCGCATCTGTAAAAATAAATATGTCCACTTGATGTCACGTTCATGTGTCCGTCACGTATCGAGTCTGTCTAAATGTTTATTTTAGGTAACCCGAGTCACTTGCCATTTGTAAATGTCCGTTGACTATAGCGCATTTTTAACTTCTTGATAACTACCATTCCAATTCTTTTCAAATTTGGTATGAATCATCTTGCTGTGACCTTCAGCTCAACATTTAGTTATGTCGGCGACGTTTTATCAATTAACAATAACCATTTACATTCATATGTCGTATCGGTATATCCCAGTGAACTCAAAATAAAAGAAACCACAGTTTTACACATCTTCTTCATACTTGAATATTTTATTGAACATGAATGTTAACGGCAAACTCAACTTTATGACAAAGGAGATTTCTTCAGCTTCTTAATAGTCAACTTCCCATATTCGTGTAGCATTATTCTATTATCACCTGCATATGGTGTTTGTATCTCTCGATTGATTCGATATGCAAGAGCTTGTTCTGCGTATGATCAGTGTTTCTTTAGATCTAGACAGGCTACTGAGAGACAAGTTTATGTTTAATACAGAGGTTTCAACAGTCTCTTCAAAGTCAGCATTTCGCAAATTCTAAATTTGCCAATACAACCTGCCATTGAGCCATAACAAATGTTAGAACCGGTCGCGGTAGCTCAGTGGTAGACGGTTCACATCGTAACCGGGAGGTCGTGAGTTCGAGCCCCGCTTGTGTTATGGCCGCTTCAAACCTAAGACATTAGCATAGGTAGTGATTGATTCTTCGGCAATTAGAAGCGAGAATGGCAGAGTTTTTCGGATATGACCTTAAAAACGGAGGTCTCTTGTCTCGACAGGCGTTGGTACGTTACAGAGCCCTAACTGCTACGGCCCTGAGCGCTAAGTATTGGTTTGAATCTGTGGTACTTCAGTTGGTGACATTTCAATATGAGATGAAAAAAATTCTCGATGGGACGTAAAACAAATAATCAATCAACCAGTTGTTAGGCCGTTCTGTACACGCACTGATTTCACTACAGATTACTTGGCGTGTCTGATCAAGGTAAAGGGCTTGCGTGCATTCAATGAGGAAATCATTTTGATCAAAATATTTCAATGGTAGTCCACAAAAATTGAGGAGATATGAAGTTTTGAAATAATGAATTTCTCTAGAGAATTACAAATTAATATTTTCTCTTCTTAATTAACGCTTTTTTTGAGATGAAAGATGAAAAGGATATTGTGATTTTTGACTGAGCTAGTACAGGGAAAAAATATATACAGTTTTTGATATGACATAAACAATTTATTCAATATATACATACAAGATTTTATCAAATTGAACGTGATAATAACGTATAACATCACCCCACCACCGTGTTCTGAAAAAAAGGAAAGGAAAACTATAGTCCAAATGAAGTCAACATAAAACAGATCAAGTTAATACAAAGCATCTCAAGTCAATATAAAGCATCCCAATTCGATATAACGCATCTCAAGTCAATATAAAGCATCTCAAGTCAATATAAAGCATCTCAAGTCAATATAAAGCATCACAAGTCAATATAAAGCATCTCAAGTCAATATAACGCATATTTAGTCAATATAAAGCATCTCAAGTCAATATAAAGCATCTCAAGTCAATATAAAGCATCTCAAGTCAATATAAAGCATCTCAAGTCAATGAAACGCATCTCAAGTCAATATAAAGCATCCCAAGTCAATATATAGCATCTCAAGACAATATAACGCATCTCAAGTCAATGAAACTCATCTCAAGTAATATAAAGCATCTCAAGTCAATACAAAGCATCTGAAGTCAATACAATGCATATTTAATCAATATAAAACATCTTTGCAATACAAACTGCTCGGTTTTATATTATTAATCTCTCCGGACGTAGTTTCTGCACCAGAGCTGTAGAAAATTTGACCTGTACGATTCTAACCTCTAGGAATTAATTTATGTAGGGGAAACTAAGAGATCACTGAATAAAAGAATATCGGGACACAAATTAAAAAAAAATCAACTTTTCTATAAACATTTCAATTCTCCAAATCATTCCCTCTTGTCCACGAGGGTCAGAATTGTAGGGGGTAACTTACCATCATACAAACAATACAACTCTAAGTACCCTAGACAACGAGAAGACATGATCAAGATTCTGGGTACTGCTTTTCTATACCATATGGATGCAACGACAACGTACACAGTGTAGGACATAACGTGAATGCGATGCAACTTTTTCAAAGTACACAAAGACATAAACGCAGTCATGGACATCGTCCATATAAAAGATAAAAATATACACGACGTCACACTTGATTCATTTTTACTTTACCTAAACAGACAATGCGGTCCACATCATATTCGCTCAAAACTCTACTCTGTTGCATTGAGAGTTTTGAAGATATTATTTGAAGAAGCCAAAGCTTGGATTTTTCTACACCAATATTTATATGTATCTACAATGTATATCTTTCCAGAATACCTATGCCCCGTGGGGATCCGGGTTGTTAGAATAGATCCTCAGTACCCCTTGCTTGTCATAAGAGGCGACTAAATGGGGCGGTCCTTCGGATGAGACCGCAAAAACCGAGGTCCCGTGTCACAGCAGGTGTGGCACGTAAAAGATTCCTCCCTGCTCAAAGGCCATAAGCGCCGAGCATAGGCCTAAATTTGCAGCCCTTCACCGGCAATGGTGACGTCTCCGTATTAACTGATTTATATTAACCTGGCTCTTTAAAACACCGCGGGTTTTGAAAGTCACTCCACCAGTTCCTGAAAGTCACATTCACTAACAAAGGGATCGATACCGTCAATATAAGCAACATTCTTCGTCATGAAAAAGTTCTTGTCTTGTATTCCAGCATATTTGAAGTTCAAGTCTACACCCTGTATTTCCTACAGACATACTTTCTACGTTTACTTTCACTATTGCATCAAAACTTTCTACTTTCAAATAGCGGTCGCGGTAGCTCAGTTGATAGAGCATTCGCTTCGTAACCGGGAGGTCGTGAGTTCGAGCCCCGCTCGTGTCATGGCCGCGACAAACCTAAGACATAAAAATAAGTAGTGATTGCTCCTTCGCCAAACGCTCGGCATTCAGAAGTGAGAATCACGGATTTTTCGGTTATGACTTTAAAACGGTAGGCGTTGGCACGTTAAAGAACACTCACTGCTACGGCCATGAGCGATATGCATAGGTCTAAATTTGTGGTACTTCAGCTATAGCTGGTGACGTCTCAATATGAATGAAAAATCCTCAACGGGATGTAAAACAAACAATCAATCAATCAATCAAACTTCAAAGTGCCTAGATGTAGATGATCCCACCTCTGGTATGTCCAGGGGTCCGCGTTTGCCCATCTCTCTGTTCAGTATTTGTTATAAGAATTACGAGATTGAATACTGTTAGTTATCTTCACTTTACTTCTAGACTTAATCAATTTACGTATTCAAATACAGTCCAGGCATTCAATTACTCTTGATGTTGATATAATTGATTGACTGTTGTTTTCCGCCACATAAAACAATTTTGCAGTTATCTGGTGGTGTCCAGTTTTTATTGGTGGAGGAGAGAACCCAGATACAATGTATCCGGGAAGAGACCACTGACCTTCCGAAAGTAAACTGGCAAACTTTCTCACATATATCGGCGCGAGCGAGAAATCGAATTCCATTATCAAATGCATATGGTGTTAACGTCTCTCAACTAATTTGATACACAAGAGCTTGTTCTGTGTATGATCAATTTCTAAAATAAGACACTCTACTGACAAACAAGTTGATGTTACAGGGGTTTCAACAGTCTTGCTAAAAAGTCAGTATTTCGAAAATTCTATGGTCGTTATGAAGATCTAGTTTGCCAATAACATCGATTCTGACTATGGATTGCTCAGTTTATCTGATCAAGATATAGGGCTCACGGCGGGTCTGATCGGTTCACGGGATGCTTATTCCTCCTAAATACCTTATCCTATATCTAGTATATCCAGGGGACCGTGTTTGCCCAAGTCTTAATTTTGTATTCCTTATAAGAGTTATGATTGATTATTTTTCCTTATTTTCACTTTTATTTTATTATGTTGTAAAAAGTACTCGTAAATATTTAAT
Source organism: Ostrea denselamellosa (assembly GCA_024699665.1). Classification (NCBI taxonomy): domain Eukaryota; kingdom Metazoa; phylum Mollusca; class Bivalvia; order Ostreida; family Ostreidae; genus Ostrea; species Ostrea denselamellosa. The sequence continues at coordinate 828,264 of JAMZEH010000060.1, forward strand.
ATGAAAATATTGGATCACTGCTCTTTCACCGATTTTGTCCATTTTGCAAATGTCTTTGCCTTGTTTACTGTAGAGTGCTGCCTTGTCGATATAAACCGGCCAAATGATACCATTTTTCGGATACAAGGCCTTAAATAGTCAGGGAATATTAAGGCTGAAAAAAGGATATCGATGCTTAACTCCTTCAGCACAAGCCTCAAAACATATTAATCAGCCCTCGTGAATATTCAAAAGGAAACCATGATTTTAAAAGACATATACAATTATTTGCATGATGGTGTAAACAGCGTGCATAGAACGTTAATTAATTTGTCATACTTTCATTGAATTTAATCGAATCTGATTGGTCTAGAAGCATTTGAGAAAAGCATATTGTTACCATCTGAGAACAGAAACCACGCCCTTCAGAGTTTTTAAAATATCTAGCAACGAGTATCAACACGTAACAACGAGCCATACATTGTGCATATGTGATTCACTGTAGATTATTAGACAACATCTAGACCGTAAAACAGGTGTTTTGCTTTGAGGTATACATCTATGACATTCAATGTTGTATTTATTTGAATTTACACCACTCAAAAATTGCCTCGATTGACAATAGTTGTTTTCTCGAGGTGAAATGTTACCCTCAAATACATGCACTACTATTATATAATTGAATAATGAATAATTCCTATTTTCCTATTGGCTGAGATCTAACAGCCTCGGGAAAAATAGAACATTATATTCACCTGGATGTGGCCTCCAGGTGAATATAACTTTTGATTTCTCAAACTTCGTATCAAAAATACATCGCGAATTTCAAAATTAAGACGATTGGCTTCGGGAATAACTATTTTCATATTTGTTATTTGCGACCGTTAATGCTGATTTAACGGATGCAAACTGAGTTTTACGGACAACGCGTTAAGTTAGAAAAGCCGACAAAACAAAACTAAGATTACCGCAAATGAAAAAATAGCCATTCTAATGCGATGGCTGCATTTGGTTATGTTTACGTTTTATTTCGTTGAGTTTTGCCATTTTATGAAATTCGGTATTAAATATTTACGTTTGGCAACATGTTTTTGCGTTGTTTTACTATGACGTCAAAATGGTAATAGACTCAAACTTAATTCATTGGCTGAAACCAATACGACCACGCCTCTTACTGATATTGTCAATTTGTCCCTACCACGTGGTTTACTGACCACAACTGTGTATCATGACGTCATGAGAATACTTATACTAGAAATTAGTCAGCAAACGTTATGACGTGATAAGTTAAAGCATTTTAAGTACTGAAAATTTTAAAGAATATGATTTTTTTTTTCAAGAACCCCATATATTTCTGAATTACCCCTCTAAGTGTCTACATAATGTTTAAAACGATATCGCTGATGTCTCAGAAAATTATTCATTCTGTATCACAGTTACCATTTACAGAAGACAAGAGTATGACGTCATACAATACTAACCACTAACGGTGATGAAATACAATTAGCTGGCACGGTAAAAACCGAGGCATCCGAAATACCTGGTGTGACGCCATGAAACCCAATGGAGCCCACTACACGACCTACAACAAATCGACACAGGAAATCGGGATGAAATGTTTGTTATGAGAAAAATTATCAAGAAAGTAGTTCAATCAAAAATACTTTGTATCATACCATTAACATCAATGTTTTTGTAAATCTGTAACTTTCAAAAATATTCGCACAAATGAATATCCATTGATTTAACTTCCTTGTTCATTGATTTAACTTCCTTGTTCATTGATCTAACTTCCTTGTTCATTGATTTAACTTCCTTCTTTTGTCATGGAGACACAATCTCATCACACCCAAACTTGTAATATACATATCCATGTAATTTGGTGACAGTAATTAATCTCATAACACGACACGTCTAACATATATGTATTTTCTTGTTTTACGTCCCGCCAAGAATTTTTCACTCATTTTGAGACGTCACCAGCTGTAGGTGAAGTACCACAAATTTAGACCTATGCTTAGCGCTTAGAGCCGTAGCAGTGAGGGTTCTTCAACGTGCCAACGCCTACCGTGACACGGGACCTCCTTTTTTAAGGTCATATAAGAAAGACCTGTGATTCTCACTTCTAAATGCCGAGCGTTTGGCAAAGGAGCAATCACTACCTAGTTTTACGTCTTAGGCTTGACGCGGCCATGGTACAAGCGGGGCTCGAACTCACGACCTCCCGGTTACGAAGCAAATGCTCTAACCACTGAACTACCGCGACCGCTAAAATATGTAATTTGGTGACAGTAATTACTCAATATCGTAACATGGACACGTGTAATATACAACTTAGTAACCGCAATTACATAATGCATTGTTATAACACGAGCACAGGTAACATGTAATTTGGTTGGAGTAAATACTTACTTCCGTCCGCGGTCATGCCGTGATAAGACACGCCCACGGGTATGCATCCCTCGGACACCGACAGCGTGGACGGCATTCCATTAAGTACCCCGTTATACACGGTGATTGGCAGCTGTTGACCGCTGGCCCCTAGGTGAGTCCGTGCGATCAAGGTAGAGTTGTTTCCGTTGGTTCCTTTAAACCATCAAATAAAGTTTTTCTTTTCTTATTGGAATTCAACAGTTATAATTGAAATGTGTTATTTTAGAGCTAACTTTAATTGTAGTAATGAATTTTGTCATTTAAACGTTTTTAATGGGTTCTTTTATTGGTGATTGTAATTCATTATTTTTTTTATCATATAAAGGTTTACTTCGCGATTAAAACTCATCATTTTTGTTTATGAAATTCGTTATATTGCAATTATAGAAGAGAGAGAGAGAGAGAGAGAGAGAGAGAGAGAGAGAGAGAGAGAGAGAGAGAGAGAGAGAGAGAGAGAGAGAGCACTAATCATGGCGTTAATTCTTCATTACACACAAAATACGTTAAAATGCAGATATCACTAAACACATCAGGAAAGTTAAAAGCATGAATTCTCAAGTAAGCGGACTGTATATTTAACTGTTTGTAAACATGTATTCTTAAGTAGACAAAATGCATACTATACTTAGGACCAGAAATACCATAGTGTTACCCAAGGCATACTGATTTATCTTGTAAATTTTAGCCCTGCCTTGAAGGAAAATAATGATATTTTTTTCAAGCCTCCGTGACAGAGTGGTTAGAGCATTGCGCTCAAAATCACAAGGCCTCTCACCTCTAGTCAGCGTGGGTTCGAATCCCTCTCGCGCTGATATATGTGAGAACGTTTGCCAGTTTACTTTCGGAAGGTCGGTGGTCTCTTCCCGGATACATTGTATCTGGGTTATCTCCTCCACCAACAAAAACTGGACGCCACCACATAACTGAAAAATTGTTGAGTGTGGCGAAAACAACCAAAACAATCAATCAATCAATTTTTAAAAATAGAAACCAATCATTCCGTTAACTCATTAAACAATTTGTATTAATGGGGACTCACCGAGACACGTGGTCTCCTTTTCCGTCAGCACGGATTTAGTACATACATTAGTGGTAGTGTCGATGGAGTATTCACGCTTCTGAAAACCACAACACAAAATAGAGTAGTGTCCGTCATAGATACGCTCAACTGTTTAGCCAATCCTTGTTTAAGTTTAAATATCTACATCCCTGTCTGGGTACCTCAATACATCCCTGTCTGGACACCTCAATACAGTGTTTGCAGATCTACATCCCTGTCTGGGTACCTCAATACAGTGTTTGCAGATCTGCATCCCTGTCTGGGTACCTCAATACAGTGTTTGCAGATCTACATCCCTGTCTGGGTACCTCAATACAGTGTTTGCAGATCTACATCCCTGTCTGGGTACCTCAATACAGTGTTTGCAGATCTACATCCCTGTCTGGGTACCTCAATACATCCCTGTCTGGACACCTCAATACAGTATTTGTAGATCTACAACCCTGTCTGGGTACCTCAACACAGTATTTGTAGATCTACATCCCTGTCTGGTTACCTCAATGCTTACCAATTTCATTACATGCATTAACTTAAATTTACGTATAAATCCAACACCTTGCTCACTAAATATATATAACTATAAGTAATTATTATAAAAATTTAGTCCCTGTCAGGGAATTTCAATTCACAATTTGTAGTTTTACATCCTCTGCTGGGTACCTCAATACAAATTTGTACTTCTACGCCCCCTTCTCGACACCTCATTAGTGGAGCTACTGTCTGAGTACCTCAATACGGTACTTGTAGATCTACATCCCTGTCTGGGTACCTCAATGCTTACATCCCTGTCTGGATACCTCAATGCTTACATCCCTGTCTGCTTACCTGAGTACGGCATTTTTAGACTTACATACCTGCCTGGGTATATAAATACGGCATTTTAAACCTATATCCCAATTCTAGACTTACATCACTGTCTGGATACCTCAATATGCCAATTCTAGACTTACATCCCTGTCTGGGTACCTTAATATACCAATTCTAGACTTACATCCCTGTCTGGGTACCTTAATATGCCAATTCTAGACTTACATCCCTGTCTGGGTACCTCAATACAACATTTTTGTAACTTATAAACCTCTCTAGGTACCTCAATACGCCATTTCTAGACTTCCATCTCTTTCTGGGTACCTAGGTACGCCAATGTTAGACTTACATTCCTGTCTGATTACCTCCATTCGCCATCTTTAGATTTACATCCCCTTCTACCTAAATAACGTCATTAACTCTATAATGAAACTTAAAGTTACAATACACATACTTCTAGTATTACGGGTTTTTTTTTTTATCTTGCTAACGGTCATAAGGACGCGAAATCTTCACCTTGCCGCGAATATGACGAAAGAACAATCACTAGCGATCCAGTTTACTGCAGTATGTCGCTGTATGTCGCATACGATCACGGACCAGAAAAGTATCCACAAAATAAAATAAAAATAGAACCGTTACCAGTATCATGAGTTCCAGTTGCTATTTTTTTTTTCTTGCGAGAAGTAGGGCCGTCGCTTTCTTTCCGTTGTGATGGATAGTACTGTAATAGTGTAAAACGTCGAACGTTACGTCATTCTGACGTCATAGAACCCTGTCCTCAATACAAGTACGCTCCCATTTTACCATGATAGTCGAGATCCATTCCTCATCCCCTCATTTCCTCTCCAATGATAAGTCACGTGACTTCTTCAAGCCGATTCACCTGACACAACCCACCCCGTGATAAGACACGCCCACATTATATAGAGACTTTCAGACAGTATGCCACTGTACAAACTTTTGCTGGGTCACGTTTGCGCAATAAAAGATGAAAAGTGAAGACATCGAACTGCGATCAGTCTCATAAATCCTGTGTTGGTTCCTTCTGCGACACGAGAAGCAAAATTATGAACGATATCTAACACTTATAACCATGCATGATACAAATTTCATAGTATTAATAGATGTATGTATAGTATCAGCGTCATACCGCGGTGGGGCCTCCTTGGCCGAGTGGTTAAAGCATTGCGCTCAAAATCACAAGGCCTCTCACCTCTAGTCGGCGTGGGTTCGAATCCCGCTCGCGCCGATATATGTGAGGAAGTTTGCCAGTTTACTTTCGGAAGGTCGGTGGTCTCTTCCCGGATACATTATATCTGGGGTCTCTCCTCCACCAAAAAAAAAAAATGGACACCACAAGATAACTGAAAAATTGTTGAATGTGGCGGAAAACAATAAACAATCAATCAATCAATCATACCGCGATATAATCCCTGATGATTCTGGTGTGGGTTGTAACAGAACCTGTTACTAGTGTTCCGGACAGAGACAGCAGGTGCTTGGAGTAGTCCACTGACAGCATATAGTTAAACTGCAATTAAAGCATCTCATAAACACATGGTTAAATGATAGACACGATCCAAATAACACACACTGACAGTAAATAGTTAGGCTGTAAACCAAAACACCCCCAAAACACACCGACAGCAAGGAGTCAATCTGTAATCAAACTACTCCTAAAAACACACAGCTAAATAGCAGATACCATCCAGATTTTGTCTAACACAATGTAATATTCAAACAACGACAGATATCTAGCGTACAGTAACACAATGTAATATTCAAACAACGACAGACAGCTAACGTACAGTAACACAATGTAATATTCAAACACCGACACACAACTAACGTACAGTAACACAATGTAATATTCAAACAACGACAGTCAGCTAACGTACAGTAACACAATGTGATATTCAAACAACGACAGACATCTAACGTACAGTAACACAATGTGATATTCAAACAACGACAGACATCTAACGTACAGTAACACAATGTGATATTCAAACAACGACAGACATCTAACGTACAGTAACACAATGTAATAATCAAACAACGACAGTCAGCTAACGTACAGTAACACAATGTAATATTCAAACACCGACACACAACTAACGTACAGTAACACAATGTGATATTCAAACAACGACAGACATCTAACGTACAGTAACACAATGTGATATTCAAACAACGACAGACAGCTAACGTACAGTAACACAATGTAATAATCAAACACCGACAGACATCTAACATACAGTAACACAATGTGATATCCAAACAACGACAGACAGCTAACGTACAGTAACACAATGTGATATTCAAAAAACGACAGACAGCTAACGTACAGTAACACAATGTAATATTCAAACAACGACAGACATCTAACGTACAGTAACACAATGTAATATTCAAACAACGACACACAACTAACGTACAGTAACACAATGTAATATTCAAACAACGACAGATATCTAGCGTACAGTAACACAATGTAATATTCAAACACCGACACACAACTAACGTACTGTAACACAATGTAATATTCAAACACCGACACACAACTAACGTACTGTAACACAATGTAATATTCAAACACCGACAGACAACTAACGTACAGTAACACAATGTAAACCAAAACACCCCCAAAACACACCGACAGCAAGGAGTCAATCTGTAATCAAACTACTCCTAAAAACACACAGCTAAATAGCAGATACCATCCAGATTTTGTCTAACACAATGTAATATTCAAACAACGACAAATATCTAGCGTACAGTAACACAATGTAATATTCAAACAACGACAGACAGCTAACGTACAGTAACACAATGTAATATTCAAACAACGACAGATATCTAGCGTACAGTAACACAATGTAATATTCAAACACCGACACACAACTAGCGTACAGTAACACAATGTAATATTCAAACAAAATACAAAGAATAAAAGATATATTTACAATGAACAGTAACACACATATATACAATAATATTCGAATATTGCAAATTCAAACAACAGCATGTATATCTGTAGCAGTGTGTAAATTTTGTAAATAACTTTTAATTTTTATAATTAAATAAAATTAATTGAATTTACAGTAAAGTAGTAGTATGTGATAGTTAAAAAAAACAAAAAACAAAAAAAAAAAACGTATGCAAATATGATGGTAAGCATCCCTGATTTTATTTAAGTTCGAATTTAATATAATAAATTTTTTTTTCCCGCCAAAAGGTTGGTGAGCGTTTGGCGCGTTTTATAGTCAGGTGACTTTAGACCAGGATTAGATTTTGCCAGATTGCCCAGTGGGTTTGAACTGTTCGGACATTTAATTTTTGGTTATATTTCTCTTGTTACTTCGACGTCTGAGTATGTTGCGTTTGTCGTTGATTTCAGAACATTATTTTGCAACACAGGTCACATCTTTCTCAAAGTAATAGTTGCAACATAAAACATACTGAAAATTCACAGGGAACTAAGACCATAAAGTTAATATAAATTCTGAATTTCCTCATTTTCTAAAACTAAAAACAAGCATCCTGAGTGAATTGCAGGCAATACAAAGTCCCCTACCGGTGATAATTCAGTCAAAAGTAAGTCAAGCGTAACGAAACTCAAACTTGATCTGTAACTATTCAAGACAAAGCTACATATCAAATTTCAATTGGATATCTTTAACCAGTGCGGAGAAAAGGTCATGAAAACTGATTCTTGCAATTCATCGAGGAGCATAATTCAGTCAAATGTAGGTCAAGCGTAACGAAACTCAAACTTGATCTGTAACTCATTTATGTTATATAGACACAATAATTACAAAGATGTTTTCTATGGCAACTTAACGAATTGATAGGCAGCCTTACCGAGGTGACAACTGGCGCCTTGGCCCCGGGCGACACGGCGGCCATGGTACCAGACTCATTTCCTTCCCATTGTGAGGGGAAACAACACTGTTGTAGAGAAAATTCGAATACTGAGAGTAAAATCACCAACGACAACATGTTTAACACTGGACTAACAAAGGACAAATGATATACAAAAAATCGGACAGGGTAGAGAACGCGGAGTATTATGGGAAGACGACGTGGAGCGGATTCTCTGTCTGATTACGATAGAATTATTATTTATGAAGATAAGGCACGCATTCTCTGATCTTACTAATCTATAAGAGATAGCACATGTGCACAGTGATGGTTAATATAATGTTTACAGCATATTATGGATATTATTTATGAATTTTACAGAGACCTTCCACACTAGCGGGAACCAAATGAAACTGTTGGAGAAACATTTTGTATTTTATTTTCTTCAGTAAAACAGAATTATTGATAAATTTATAGATATTGATGCGAGATTGCACTGAATTTTAAAAAAATGATTTTTGGACTGTTTTTGCATATTTTCATAACTGCCCAATCCCGTAATTTTTCTTGAATAACCAGATATTAAGTTGTGCATGCACTGGTGGATATATGATTGACTGGTTGTATACTGTTTAATGTCCAGCTTGAGAATTTTCCATTCATAAGGAGACGTCACTATTGCCAGTGAAGGGCTGCAAACCTTAGGCCTATGCTCGGCGCTTAGGGCCTTTGAGCAGGGAGGGATCTTTATCGTGCCACACCTACTGTGACACGGGACCTCGGTTTTTGCGGTCTCATCCGAAGGACCGCCTCATTTAGTCGCCTCTTACGACAATCAAGAGGTATTTGGGACCTATTCTAATCGTGGTCCCCACGGGGCATAAGATAATTATAGTGAATTTGATAGTGAAAATCAGACATTGAAATTTTGAAGCCTTAATTGAATATAAATAGAAAGTACATGTATTATGACCAAGTATTTGGGGGTTTGTTTGGATCTTTTGTGTGTGTGTTTTCTTTTTGTTTTTTCTTAGTTTTGGGGTTTTGTTTGTTTGGTTTTTTTTTCCCTTTTCTTTTTTTGTTTTGTTGTGTGTGTGTGTGTGTGTGTGTGTGTGTGTGTGTGTGTTTTGATTTTGTTTTTTAGTTTTGGGAGGGTTTTTTGTTCGTTTTTTTCCTTTCTTTTTGTTTTTTGTTGTTGTTGTTGTTGTTGTTTGTGTGTGTGTGTGTGTGTGTTATACATACATATAAGGGAAATGGTTTTGAGATTTTATTAAGCTATCCTTTCAAATTATGACCTACTTTGAAATATTGAACACTATATCTGTAAACAAATTAAACATACGTTAGATTCAATGAATAAATATAGATTGATCCAGTTCAATTAGAAACAAGTCAAGTTTCTTATCATCAAAATAGACTCATCCTTAAAAAAAAACAAACTAGAATTTGGCCCTTCCTTTAATTAATTTAAAATATTGTATATAGGGGGAACCCGTTTTGTATATCATGCATACAGTGTAAATAGGGTGTAGGATTGCAGTCTAAAATATGACAAAAACCGTGAAAGTTATATTGATTGAAAATTGAAATAATGATAATTATGCATGTACAATTTCCAAAGAAATTAAATGATTTGGTAAGCAGGTTTTCTATATATTGAAAGGATGATCTTAAAAAAAATCCTCAGATATTCAGAAGTGAATGGCACATGTTAGATATTGCCGTTTGCAAAATGTTTATTTTGATTAATATGTTAAACTAGAATAAGAATCGCAGTAAAAATACAGTGTGGATCTTATGTCCCACCCCCTCCTCATGAAATTAAACAGACACCTACTGCATGCCCCTAGTGTGTAGATTACAAGTAGTAATACAAAACAGGACTGTTTGGAAATGTTTTAATAAATACACTTCTACTTTATACTAATGTATATAAAATTCTCCGCGTTATTTACTGAACAGATTCGCGATCCCGATGCATTTTGAATTATTAGTTCTTATCCCCCTCATCCCACCCTCACGTGACTTAAATACAGACCTTTCCCCGACCACGTGATACCCCCTTGTAAAGTAAAGATAAACCTAGCCCCCCCCCCCCCCAGCCCCCAAAATAGGCCTGATAATCACACCCAAGATCATCACTGCAAAAATGGGTCACGAAACTTGACCTTCAGAAGTGTCCAATATTTTTAAACAATAAAATCCGTCAGTAACAGTTTGCAGCACGTGCGTTTATAGGCCTCAATTTAGTTGTTTTATAGGCCTGGTCTTTGATTGCCTCACAATTTTTTAAAAATATTTTACTCGAGCTGTGAACACATTACGCTGTAAACACACTGTATCCTTGTGAAATCCCCATGTGTTTATTTTTGACCTATTTTTCCCCATATCTTATTGATATATTTGGAATCTGGAGATTTATTTATCTTTAATCTTTCAGAGGGTACGTAAATGTTTAGCAATTAATCGTTATAAATACATGTAAAATGTTAACAATTATTATAAATACATGATACCAATTTTAATTGTTATAAATACATTATATCATACATATATTTTAATCATTGATGCCATAGATACAGTACGTGGAGTCATGTGAACCTAAGAGCATAGGCCAGTCGCGAATTGCAATGTTTGACGTTCCTTTTGAGATCCTCTCCTCTTATTTCCTTCTTTGTGCGCATGTCCAACTCCGTAGAGTGTCAGTTGCGGAAGTTGTTTAACATGTGGAGGTGAGACAAAGTGAAAAAGGATGTTTTTATGCCCCCCCCCCCCCCCCACACACACACACACCTTCGTAGAAGAGGTGCACATTGCTTTGCACCTGTCGGTCGCTCGGTAGACCACACATTGTCCTCTCAGTATCACATGGTTCAAGGTCAAACTGGACAGAGGAATATACTATCCGCTCAATATCTTGGGAATCATTTGTTGATTGACACCAAACTTGGTACACTGGAACATGCTAAGAAGTAGATGAACTTTACTGATTGTAGGTCACCTGATCAAAGGTAAAAAAAACCCCAAAAAACCCAACAACTCTGGAATTGCAAGGTATTGTCTGCAATACTATCATTTAGATGATACATATATGTACATGACGTATAATCCTTTTGGATTTTGCATCAAGAGGGGCATATATATGTTACAAACACTCCTTGTTAATCAAGTTTCATGACGGTGCACTGATGATTTAAAAATCGCCATTGTAGTACTCACTACTCCAAGTGTGCTTCATAGTCCAGTCAAATTAGCCCAAAAAAGGATCAAACTTGCAACTAATTGCAAAAGAATTGTTTTCAATGATTTTGACCTCGCTAATATGTGTACTAAAACATATAAAAAATCTAATGTTTCAGTTGAAGTGGAAATACCATTTTTGGGGGGTCAAAAACAGAGAAAAAGAGAAAAAACGACAAAAACTGGAAATTAGCTTTCCATCATTACCTATCAAATAAGAATGCAGTTTCTTGATTGGCATTTATAAATATTTGTAAGAAATAGAAATTGTAAAATTTCCATGTAATAATTTCACCTTTAAGAGGCTTTTTTGGAAAGGGGGGGGGGGGTAATTTCAGTGAACAGACCATGGAAATCAGTTTGTTTCTTCTTCTTCCTCCGTGTTCCTTGTTGAATTGGAACAACTAGTTCCTCTACAATGGCCACATCCAATAGTACATTGTAGGCCATGTTTTCGGCACGTACACCTCTTTGTGTCACAATTTACCTTGCAATTACAGTGGATAATATTCAGAAGACGATTGGGAGCAGGCGGCAAAGTGTTTTTGAGCGGCATGCATTTGCTATCATCAGTGACTTTCCATCCCCAATCAAGTGGGTTCAGATCAGTGCCATCTAGTTTTATCCACTGCTGACACTGATAGTATGACCTTCTAGAATGCAGAGCCAAAGAATCAGATGTTGGCGGGAGACTCTGTACCTGAACGCACTTATTGTTAGTGATAGCCTTATTTGTGTATAAGCGCAGTCTCAGAAGATCCAGTCCTTCGCACAATACTCCCCCATATAGGCTAGCAATAATCTGTTCGCCGCTCGTTACAACAGTTTCCAGATGGTTTCCAGGCTTTAAGAATTCCTCTATTGCCATTGTAACATTGTTTGTTTTCGAAAGCTTCTTTAAAGCAACACTTTTTCCTATCCCAAATAGGCGGGAGGTTGTATCGCATCCCGTGATTGCGTGTACTACTGGCAGAATTTTGCACTTGTGCATACCAAGCATCCGCTTTGTTTTTTGTATGTCCCAGTGCCTGCACTTATTAGAAAGTTCAGATCAGAAGTAAATGTTGTATCCATCCAGTGATGCATGGTAGCAGAGGAGAACAAGAAGATCAGTGTCTTCGCCAATGACAACGACTTGTGTTGACTCAGCACATGCTACAGCTGTTGAAATGATGAGACAATCTGCATCTTCCTCTGCAAGGATGACCGTGCATTCATTTTCCCGAAGTCTTTGGGCAAGAAGACTTATGAAACGAGACTTGTTGTTATTTGTGAGAAAAATTTCTTTTTTAGATTTGAAGGTCATATCTGAAGTAAATGTTACATCAGGGGAGATGATGCCCTTTGAACGTCGAAGATGAGTCACGTCTTTGGTCGAGGGTTCACTGGAATATCCATCAAATACAATAGTTGGTCTCGAGTATCTTCTAATAATATACTCAACATACAACTGACATATAGCATTGAATGACATGCCTTTTGTCCATGGAATACGCTGTAGCAAAGAACCGCCATCCAAAACAAAATGTACATCAAGCAATTCCTTCTCTGATACAGCACAATCGCCCATACTCCAAATTGCATCTGAAATTTGAGGCTTACTTGCTGCTCTTGGAAGTCCTGAGGGTTCAAAGATCGATGATGGATGCGTTGATAATTTATATTTGAAGATATTTGCAATATCTTCAACAGATTCTCTAGATGAAATTGCCGTTAGTCTTTGAAAAAGCACTTGGGGATCAACCTCAACTCTGCCTTCCTCAACCGTGGTAGATGTTTTAGATGACATAGTTAACACCTGCATTGATTTTTTGAAGGAAAAATCAAAAATATTCTGACCAACCATAGAGTCAATGATCTTTTGTCCACATGCTAATGCATTATGAGCGTTGATATTATTGTCTGCAATATTTCGAAGAGGGATGCTCTCAGTAAAAGGGTCACGGTCTCGTAGGTATGATATAACTTTAATTATATCTTGTTTGTCCCTTTCTTGGCGAGAGGTTGAAGATTCCTTGTGGTGCTCACTTGTGTGGTAGCCAACATCTGTCAGATTCTGCATTGCCTCATTTACTGCTGCACAAGAAGGCATAGACAAAAGCCACTGCGACCGCTGTACCTCTGTCATTCCTCGACCTCTCGTTAAACCACCTGATGTTTTCACACTTCTCATTAATGCCTGCTCAATGACAAGATCACACGACAGACCCGCCCAATACCTCTCACTTCTTCTCAGTACATGATAACCTTCCATGAACTTGCTGTGTACATCGGGATGAGCTTTTTGAAGACTGATCATTGATATGACATAGATGTATGCTGGCTTTGCATACATATTATGCCCAGCTGCAGCAAAATAGGGAAGCATTGCGTGTAGAGTTTGTATATGGAGTAACCAATTGCCTGTTCTTTCAGCTGTGATAAAAACTTTTAAGAGACTTATCATTTCTAAGTACTGAAGCCAAAGGGCTGCTGTTCTGAAGCACTTGAGAGAGGATTTTGTGTCCGCAAGTTTCCCCAGTACTTGTGTAATGGTAGAATTATTGCACACGTCTTGTGCAGTAGCATCTCCCTCTAGCAACTGGTCATACAAGGCAGCAGCTTTCTTCAGCAGATGATCTTCTTCCAGTTGGGCTGTGGAAACGTCTGCAGATTGAGTAACGACGTGATCAGGGGCCTCTGTGTCAATGGGTGTTACAAGATAACCTGAAGATATATTTTGGCGCACATCATTATCAGGTAATTCGGCACCAAAGGTTTTAGCCACGAGCAAGGCATGAAGGGCTGTATCAACTAGAAAATGGGCACGGGTTGCTCGAGCTACTGCTTTTCCACTAAGAATATGGCCAACTGCATTTGACGCATATACAGTCTCTAAAACTTCCTGCGATCCCGATTCTCTCATAATGCGCCCGATACATCCTAAAAAGCTCATTTGTGTGTGAAACCCACCTAACCTGAGTATAATGGAGCTTAAGTCTTCACACTGTGACTCATGAGTGACAATTGTAACTGCTTTCATGTAGAGAGGCTGGTCAAATGTCAGAATTGGAGTTGTACCATATTTTCTAGCTTGGCGAGACACAAACTTCAGTGTAGAGTAGATACATGACATATGGCTTGTGTCCATATCTATCATCGGCAGAAAGGTGATGGTGGACTTCCCAGGGTAATCTCCATTTTGAGTACACTGCATCAGTCCTGACCAACTTGAAGTTGGAGATCGAAGAGGCCATACAGCCTTTGTTTGTTTGTTTGTTTTTTTATTTATAGTCGCCTGAGCAATTTATCCGGCGACTGTCACTATTACCGGTGACGGGGCTGCAAAGTTAGACCTATGCTCAGCACTAATGGCTTTTAGCAGTGAGGGTTCTTTTACGTGCCACACCTGCTGCGACACGGGACCTCCGTTTATAAGGTCCCATCCGAAAGACCCGTGACTCTCACATCGTAATGCCGAGCTCTTGGCGAAGGAGCAATCACTACCTATTTTAACGTCTTAGGTTTGACGCGGCCGGCCCGAGCGGGGCTCGAACTCACGACCTTCCGTTCACGAGGCGAGAGCTCTACCACTGAGCCACCGTGATCGGTCATACAGCCTTTGAAAGAAGATCTAAACTCAAAGATGGATCTGGTACTTTCTGTTCTTTATTAATTTTGGCGAATTTCATCTGCAGTGACGATTTAGGTGGTTGCTTGTAGAAATGTATATTAATTTTCCCAGCAGTGACCAGGTCAGCCGATGAAACGTTCAGTTTAGGTACCGGTTTGCTAACCTTTTTACCAGGTGTAGAGTCTACAATAATGCCCATGCCATGGAATGTACCATACCCATCAAGTGTGCGCACATTGTGATCCACATTGTCAGCAACGAATTGCAGAAATTGTCCATTTTCATAGCTTGGAATATCTGTTCCTTGTGAAATGGCTGCACTTGTTTCAAAACGTTGTATCTCCGAATATGAGGAACAAACTCCTAAGGAATTCAACGTATCAATAAGAAATTTTGATGAAAAATGGTGATGAAGCTGCACTCCTAAACCTATTTGTAGTGGTGCAATATGCATATGTGGCTTAGCCATCTGCATAATTGTCTGTCCAATCGATGCAATTCAAGTCAGGGTCCTTTTCTCGGACGAGAATTTTCAAAAAAGTTTGAAGACTTTCAGGAACGTACTGAAGATTCTTTTCAAGTGATTCAATATCTGACGACAAAGGGTACAGATCAGAAGCTAGATGAAGGGCCAGGATATCAGATTTTATCAACTTAGCAGCAGTTGTAATGATGTTGAGCTTCTCCAATGTCTGGTCCACTGTTTTAGGCCGATTGTAGAAGCTCTGAAGAATTGATCTTGCCGTTTTTCGTACCGTTATTACAGTTGATTTTCCTTGTTCTTCTGTCATGATGATTTCATCCCCAAAACGCTCATACAATTTCTTTTTCAAGTAAACAGGCGAGTATGCATCATCACCACAGTGGTCCTTCATTTTAGCAACAAGATCTAACAGTTGATGTTGTTTGCCATCATTCTCCTGCAGATAATTCACCACTTTAAGAAATGTGTCAGTAATATCACTGTCAACAGGTCTGCCTCTCTTGGCTTCCGTCGAAGAGGGTGAGAATATTTTAGGTATGTGTTTGCCTGTGCGAAAATTTACGTTACAAGTTTGATGATAGATGGCATCAGCAGCATGCAAATCATTTACAGCTTCTAGTCTACCATAAATTTGGTTTGCCCAAGCGTCTTGTCTTGTAGAACAGACGGATTTTATACAAGCCTGAAAATCATGAGTTCGCACAGGAAAAACATCATGCCCTCTTTTACTTTGATTAAGTTTGGCAGTTTGTCCATAAAAGAGGCAGTGGTCACGGAATGAAAAGGTCTGTTTTGATCTAAGAATTGGTGTACTATCAGCAGGAGGAATTGGCTTGCTTTGTTCTTTTTCCCTCAGATATTTGCTAATTTCAATCGCATTTGTAAATAGACGCCTACATTCGGTGTGCACATATTGCCCAGGATGCGTGCGAAGATTGCTACCCCTTTTCTCAGCAGCAGTATTGATACCTGTGCTACCCTTCCCACGAAGACAAACTAGACCATTCTTGTCCCCCGATTCACAAATTACACAGTCTTGTAATCTTTCCATATTCAACACAAGGTTAGAACAGATATAATTAAAATGGAAGAAATTTTCTACTAACACAACATAAAAGGTTAAATTAAATTGGTATCGTATTAGTTTTGCATATTACAGAAACCGCATTCAAGTTGCAACTAATAGCGTCACTTCAGGAGAAAGATTTACTCCGTCGGATGGGACGTTAAAAGGCGCCCCGTGTACCCAATCAATAACGAGAAAGATGGCTTTGTAACGCGAATGAGTGTCCTTACATAGAAAATAGAAATAAGCAGTGCAGTATAGAAAAAAGCCTTTTCACTTTCTTACTTATTAATTTTACCTTGAAGAAATGATGCTCTGCGACTATTTAGTTTTTAAAAATGTTATTTTCCGTTACATTACGGCACCTTTCCCAAATTTGGAATGAACCCAGTACGCCTATACGTCTACATGACGACACGTGTTGTGACTTTACCAACCTGTTTTTTTTTTCTTCTAAACTTTTGAGAAGCTTTAGAACGTCTCGTTTGTAAATAAATTTATAGTATTACACCTAGGCTATATTGATTCAAGCGCTTACACGCTTGTATGAACATATGTCATAAAATTCGAGCAAAGACTTTGATCAATGTCTACGTAATGATAATGTATACGTCACGATTTCGGTGAAAGCACGCTATGATAGCGCGGCAGTGACATAAAACAAAGGGAGCTATCAGCAAATTTGATGCATCAAAATATATTATTTCTGCACATTAGATAAAATTAGATTTTTTATATGTTGTTTTACTGATACTAAGGAATACTTTGCAAATAAAATTATTTCTTTTGCAATTAGTTGCATGCGAAATCGTAAATTGACTGGACTATCATACCAGATCTCATTTCATAAAAGAAGTTGACCAGTTGTGTATGTACATAAGTCGTATGTTGACCTACGACTACGGACAATAATCAATCGACATGGGCCAGGTGACCTAATACCACGCTTTTTGGTAAGTGAAGCTTTGTATTGGAACAATCATAAATAAGCTTTCAAGAAAAAATTCTTGTTTTACAGTTCAGAGATTTGAATACTATTGATGATTTTTTGTTTGTTTCACTCATATTGAGACGTCATCAATTGTAATACCACAAATTTAGCTATGCTTAGCGCTCGGGGTCGTAGCAGTGAGGGTTTTTTAACGTGCCAACGCCTACCGTGACACGGGACCTCCGTTTTTAAGGTCATATTCGAAAGACCCGTGATTCTGACTTCTAAATGCGAGCGTTTGGTGAAGGAGCAATTACTACCTATTTTTACGTCTTAAACTTGACGCGGCCATGGCACGAGCGGGGCTCGAACTCACGACCTCCCGGTTATGAAGCGAACGTGGATTTGAATACTATGATATTAAGAGAGATATATTGAATTGAATTGAAGGAAAACTAATATTGGGCTTACTACGTTCAGCGCTTCTTTAAGAACCTGAACTTTGTTTTTGTGATAAACCAAGATTCTTTTATTATTGCTTTCCTTTTCCCTCAATCCTAAATCTTTAAAAAAATAAAATAACCATCAGTTTCTTTAAACTCGGGCTCTTCACTGCTATTCTTAGACCTTTGGTCTTCACTATTTTCAGATTTCAGGTCCTCACTGTTTTCTTCAGAATTCAGATCTTCACCGTTTTCTTCAGATTTCATATCCTCACTGTTTTCTTCAGAATTCAGAT
Organism: Ostrea denselamellosa; assembly: GCA_024699665.1. Classification (NCBI taxonomy): domain Eukaryota; kingdom Metazoa; phylum Mollusca; class Bivalvia; order Ostreida; family Ostreidae; genus Ostrea; species Ostrea denselamellosa. The sequence continues at coordinate 846,483 of JAMZEH010000060.1, forward strand.
CTTCACCGTTTTCTTCAGAATTCAGATCTTCACTGTTTTCTTCAGAATTCAGATCTTCACTGTTTTCTTCAGAATTCAGATCTTCACTGTTTTCTTCAGAATTCAGATCTTCACTGTTTTCTTCATAATTCAGATCTTCACCGTTTTCTTCAAACTCATGGTTTGCGGGTCTGTTCCAGAAGCTCCCCGTTTATAAATAGGTTAAAGTAAGTGCAACACCCTAACGTTCCGAAGCATTTTGTGACGTTACCAATGAATGGCTTCGAAATAATTGAAGTCTCATCCCACAATTACTCTTGACAATTGAAAATTCGGAGACACCACTGGCAACGGGATTCAGAAACGCCCTCCTCCAATTCCTCAGAATTCAGGCCCTCTCCATTTTCTTCAGACACATCTTCCTCACTGGATTGAAACTCTATTCGAGGTTTAATGTCTGGATTATCTGAAGGATTGTAATTGTAATTCAATAGATTTATATAGCGCTATCTTGACCTGCGTCTTCTAAAGCACTTGACAGATAATATAATATGTGTGAACATACGTTATACATGTGAATAGAATAAAATTTAGCGCCTCGTGTAATGAAATGATTACCTTGCATAATAACATATAAAACAATTTAAAATAACCCTTAGGAATAATTGCTTGTTTGTTTGATTTTTCAGTTATCTGGTGGCGTCCAGTTTTTATAGGTGAGAGAACCCAGATACAATGTATTCGGGAAGAGACCACCGATCTTCCGAAAGTAAACTGGCAAACTTTCTCACATATATCGACGCGAGCGGGATTCGAACCCACGCCGACTAGAGGTGAGAGGCCTTGTGATTTTGAGCGCAATGTTTTAACCACTCGGCCACGGAGGCCCCGATCAGTGGTTAGAGGTTAGATCGCGAGTTCGAGACACGTTTGTGCCATGGCCGCATCGAACCTAAGATGCAAACATAGGTAGTGATTGCTCCTTTGCCAAACACTCGGATATTAAAAGTGAGAATCACCGGTCTTGAATATATGACTTTTAAAACAGAGGCCCGTGTCGCGGCATGCGTTGACACGTTAAAGAACACTCAATTCTTCGGCCCTGAACGCAAAGCATAGGTCTTTTGGGGCACTTCAACTACAGCTGGTGACGTCTCAATGTGAGTGAAAATTTCTCGACGGACGTAAAAGAAACAAACTAATGGAAGATTCATTTTTACATCAAAGATGGCTATCGAGGAAAGTGAGTGTTGTTGAATGTGAGCCTCTAGTTTTCTTGATACATTGAAGTATATGCCCTTAATTATATACCAGTAAAGAGTTTAGGTTAGTTCAAATCAATATATAAATTATGTTATACGTACTGTTTAATTTCAGCAGATTCTGCTCCTAAAGACCCAGACCCTCCACATCATGGGCACAGTAGGACTAAAAGTACACAGTATAAAGTAAAACAGTGCTCTCAGTGTCAGGGGGACACCGAGGTCTACTGTAACACGTGTAAACGTAATCTGTGTTTGCAGTGTAAAGAGAGACATGTTATAGATCTACATACCAAACACCATGATGTTGTGATTTACCGTGAGAAATTTGACATCCTCAAACACAAGACTTATGTCAGGCATCCGGACAGGGGGTATGAAATGTTCTGATGTAGAATATTTTACTGTTTGATTACCTTCATTTTTCCTTTAATCTCCCAGATAATCCAGACAAGTGATGAGTGGAACACAGAAGCTTCTAGTTATGAAGAGGTTGAGGAACCTGGAACAAATCTGGAAACCAGTGAGGAGTCTGAGTCTGATATAAATAGTGAGGACTTGAAGTCTGAGGAGAGCAGTGAGGAGTCCGAGTCTGAAATAAAATCACAAGGCCTCTCACCTCTATTCGGTGTGGGTTCGATTCTCGCTCGCGCCGATATATGTGAGAGAGAAAGTTTGCCAGTTTACTTTCGGAAGGTCGGTGGTCTCTTCCTAGGTACATTGTATCTGGGTCCTCTCCTCCATCAATAAAAACTGGACGCCACCAGATAACTGAAAAACTGCTGAGTGTGGCGTAAAACAACAATCAATCAATCAATCAATCTAATCACTGATCTACTGCGACCGGTTCTTCCATTAGTTAAAAAACAAACAAAACAAACAAACAAAAACAAACAAACAAACAAACAAAAATAAAAGTAAAGGAAATAAAAAAAAAAAAGAATATAATAATGATAATAAATTAAAGTACAAAATTAATTCAGAGCAATTAAAACATATTTTGCAAAATTAAATCTACGCATATTTTCCAGATTTACGGTTGCTAGTTCAGGAACGATGATAACTATGTAGTCTAAAGGTGTGGCGACTCTCAGTTATTTATCGTCTCGGTGGAATCACATCAAATCACGTATAGACTTGATATATCGATATTGATATAATTTTCAAAAGTACCCCGGACCGGAAGAATATCCTCTTGTTCTTAACAATTTCTTTTTCAAAATATAGGTTAGTTCCCATATTCATCCCCGAGGCAAAAAAAATCCTACCTTCCGTATCAAAAATTCCATATCTTCAACTAATTACCTTCTAGGATATGCCATCTTCCACATGTACCATCGCGTTTGATATTGCAATATCAACTCTCTCGATCAACTAATTTCGCACATGGGGTGATTTCAAGATCACAATGTAATATAAAAATCATTGTAGCGCATAATAACTATAGATGCGAGAGATTCATATGTTATCACCGAAAAATAGTCAAAAATCATTTGAAAAGCATTTGGCATGTAAATTTACACATATACAACTTGAGATATGTGAGAAAGTTTGCCAGTTTACTTTCGGAAGGTCGGTGGTCTCTTCCCAGGTACATTGTATCTGGGCTCTCTCCTCCACCTACAAAAACTGGACGCCACCAGATTACTGAAAAATTGTTGAGTGACGGAAAAACAATCAATCATACCTATTGTTTATCTGGTCAAGATATCGGGCTCACGTCTGGTGTAACCGGTCAACAGGAAATGCTTACTCCTCCTAGGTACCTGATTCAATTTTGTTGTCCTTATGGGATTGATTGATGTTCGTTATCTTCACTTCTTCAGAGTCCCGTGAGGACCCGCGATAGAATAGGTCCTCAGAACCCTTGCTTGTCGTACAAGGCGATTACGTGGGGCGTCCTGCGGATAAGACCGCAAAAACCGAGGTCCCGTGTCACATCAGGTGGGGCATGATAAGAATCCCTCCCTGCTCCAAGGCCCTGAGCGCCGAGCATAGGCCTAAATTTTGCAGCCCTTCAACGGCGATGGTGTAAATTAAACACTAAAAATAAAAATACAAAGTTATATACGGTGTAATATATATAATACAATTTACACTTATAGAAATGACTTAACACATGGTTTACATGAAACATGAAAGTGGCGGATTTATTAACGGTGAAGGGGGGGGGGGGGGGGGGGGGCGGGGCATTAGACTGGGGGTCAGAGAGCTCCAAGCTTTTTACTTTTATGGGTTATTTTAGCTATACCTTATAAGTAATGAAAATCAATAAACAAAAACAAAGATTTGATGTTTTCATCTATATATGCTCTTGTTTACAAGTTAGCGGTTTTTATTTTATCTTTTTTTGGTCACAAAAATAGTGGCGGGTCTCGGGTCCCCGTCTAAAAGTGTTGGCGTTATGCAATGGCTGTTTCACCTCTGACTCTTTAACCCAGTTTCCTCTTTAGATACTAAAGCTCTAGCTTTATGATTTATCGAGTTCTTACATAAGGCCTTATCAAATATAACGGCGGATTTTTTTTTAATTTTACTTTATTATATTTTTTTTTCTTAAAAACTTTACATCGACTTTCATTTGTACAAATTATCTTACCCCGTGGGGATCCGGGATGTTAAAATAGATCCTCAGTACCCCTTGCTTGTCGTAAGAGTCGACTAAATAGGGCAGTCCTTCTGCGACCGCAAAAACCGAAGTCCCGTGTCACAGCAGGTGTGGCACGATGAAGATCCCTCTCTGCTTTAAGGCCCTGAGCATAGGCCTAAATTTTGCAGCCCTTCATCGGCAATGATGACGTCTCCATATGAATGGAAAAAAACTTCTCGAGCGGGGGTTAAGCAATATACAATCAATCAAATTGATGCCGTGTCATTTTATGGCACAGAGTCCTCCTCCTACAACATAGAACTCATGTATTAAGTAACTGTACTTATGTATCAACGAAAGGTTAATTAAGCCTCCCACTTTCTAGATAATCGGGTGAGAGGAAAATGCATTTACACTGCCGCACGTTTCATATCCAGGACCTCTCGTTACGACCACATCACTCCAATACTACGAAAACTACACTGGTTGCCTGTGCAGCTTAGGGCACTGTTTAAGATACTTACTTATACTTACAAGGCCTTACATGATGAGTGCCCAATTTATATCAAACGATTACTAGAGGTATATAGACCTACCCGAAATCTTAGGTCCACACAACGATCGGTCACTCTAGTAGTTCCTAAAAGTCGAACTGTTACGTACGGGGATCGGTGCTTCGTGTCAACAGCTCCGAAACTGTGGAATGCCCTTCCAGAACATGTGAGGGATTGTAAATCACTGTGCGCCTTCAAGAAGTCATTTTTATCATACTGAAGACATCTACATGTATTATCCATCTGAGATTTTGATAAACCTGGTAAATGATTGATTGATTATTTATTGCTTTACGCCACACTCAACAATTTTTCAGTTATCTGGTGGCGTCCAGTTTTTGTTGGTGGAGGAGAGAACCCAGATACAATGTACCTGGGAAGAGACCACCGACCTTCCGCAAGTAAACTGGCAAACTTGCTCACATAACGCCGCGGCCGAGATTCGAACACGTGCCGACAGAGGTGAGAGGCTTTGTGATTTTGAGCCCGATGCTCTAGCCACTCGGCCACGGAGGCCCCCTACCTGGTAAATGAAAAACAATACTATCGCCCTTTCTTTTCATTAATCGACGATCGATTCTCGCAATCTCTAAAAACGTTTTTTGTTTTTTGGAGCTCCTAGAAAGGTCGCGGGGGGTCTTTTATTAATATTCCCTTAAATAATTATTTCACAGCAGGGACCTGCCCGACAGGAACTCCATTAACTTCCGGTAACACTGACGATATTGCCGAACTAGGAACATTAATTGTTCAGTATTTAGAGCCCTGAAAAAAAAACATCCAAGCTAAAATTTCCAGAACAGAGGCCAAAGAGGCAAAAAAGGGGGTTAACTGACCTTTCCCGACTCCAGCTATTTCATTTCGACCAGGCACTGTCGTAAGCAGATGTTGTGCCTGGTCTCCATGCGTGCAAGAGAAGTTCTTTAACCTGTCTGAAAACCCTTCTGAAGTGTAATATCACCTGATGCCTTCCACCCTGCTAATTATAGTGTGTTGTTGACAATCAAAGGGTGAAAATCCCCCGGAGGGGGGGGGGGTAATCGGTTTAAGCACTGGAAAGTCTATCGACACCTGAAGGAGGAGAGAATACCAAGGCTGCGTTTGCCATGTTAATGTAACGATGTCCCTTCTCCCCCCTCACCTTCGCTAGACAAGGCATTATCATGCAAAACGAGGAGGGGGGGGGGGGGGGGGGGGGAGACACGTAACCCATAATGTCCCACTAAGTCTGTAGCATCGAATCTGATGCGTGCGCATGAGGGTCTTCAGTCCATCAGAAATACTTGTTTAGTTGGGCATTTGTTCTGTCTGCAAACAGGTCTACTGAACAAGGGCCCATTGTCTTCATTAGATGATTGAATATCTCTGGATCTTCACTGTACAATATGTATGTGAACATTCAACTCAAAATATATAGAAATTATATTAGAAATTTCTAATAAACTTTAACTAAGTGATATATATTTATGTATCAATACCTTTATATTTATACATTATTTGAAATTATACATTTAAGAAATGAAGTAGTAGATTAGTAATTGGTCAAAATTGTATGATCATTTATATTACGTATTACACATGTACAATATTTTGAGAAAAATCATAAGTCTCTCTATTAATTGGAAAGTATACATTTAAGAAATGAAGTAGTTAATTAGATACCCTGCGTGGTACCCTAAGTCAACGCCATGTATTTTGAGGGAGCTTAGTCAGGGCCCCATCCCTGGCAGTTGCCCTATTTTGTTAGTTAAGTTTGTTTGAATTGTTATAGAATAGGTTCTGGGTAATAAAGAATATAATAATAATAATAATAATAATAATAATAATCATTTTATATAGCGCCCTATTCGATCAAAATAATCGCTCTAAAGCGCTGTACATCATAAATCATAAGACAGGTTACATAAATACTAATTTTTAAAAGACAGGTTACATAGTACTAGAAGTAAATGATTTTTTTTTTTTTTTTTTTTTTTTTTTTTTTTTTTTTTTGAAATTAAGTAAAAGTGAAAATGATTAAAATTGAGACATTTAATAATAAGCGAGTCTAAAAAGATATGTTTTTAATTGCGTTTTAAAACTGTTCAAAGTCTGACACCGACGAAGGTTATCAGGCAATGCATTCCATAGTGTCGCAGCTGCCACGTCTAACCGCCTTTTCCCATATGTGGAAGTTCGACATCTAGGTGTCATCAGTGTCAGGGAATATATATATATATATATAAAAAAAAAAAGAATATCTCTGGATCTAGTTTCCAGGAAAAACTGCTGTCCTTGAAATGACGATTTTCCCAGTCTGCCTCTAGTGTGAATATTCCCCCGTTAGAGTTATTTCCCTTTCCAAACACCATTGCCAAGTCTGACCTGCAAGTTTTATCAATTTCTTTGATTTTGTAAACCCCTCTCCCATGTTGTTTATATAAGTCATCACTATTTTGTTGTCCAATTGTAGCAGTGAGTGCTTTTTTTTTTTTCTTTTTTAAATAATTTTTGACTGAAAACATTGAATCGCTACGATCACCACCGAGTTCTTTGAGTTATGTGCTGATCCTTTTCGTTCTTTAACCAAAGACCGCCTGTTGCTGTATTTTGACAAATTGCACCCCAACCTATCAGACTTGCATCTAATTTGACAATGATGCTTGGTTGGGGACAAACTAAAGCCCTCCCATTCCATACACTTAGTTTTGAAGACCACCATATTGTTTCGATCCTGGTACCTGATGATCGTAACTCCCTCCAGTATGCAAGGCTCTTGTTTTCAATACCTGGAGATTTCTGTGATGAAGAGGTGAAGGTAGAACCGCTTGATTTGTAGCCGTAAGACGCCCTTAATTGGGCAAGATCAAGAACAGAGACTAACTGACGACTTACAAGATCTAAGCACTGATCTTTAGCGCTTTTGGGGGAGAGAGGGTCATTGTTTCCGAGTTTAGAGTGAATCCCAGAAACACCGTTATATGCGAGGGGACTAGAACAGGAGATTTTCTGGTTGATTAAGAACCATAGATCTTCTAACTGATAACAACTGTTGACAGATCTGACTGAATACCTGTGAGAGATTGGTTCTTAATCAGAATGTCATTTAGGTAAATCATCAGGCGACGTGAAATTGCAATCAGAATTTTCATTGTTTTTGTAAACACCCGAGGTGCTATTGCATTTCCGAATAGAAGGGAGGTAAACTCCATTATTTTGTTCAGAAATTTTCGAAATTCCTCTGCCACATTTATTGTCAAATATGCATCTTTTACTAAACAATCTCCCTCTTCCATGATATCTCTTAACATCTGTATGCCTTCCATTTTGAAATGTTCGTAATGGAGAAATTTGTTCAGATTTCTTCGATTTAATACATGTCTTAGGCACCAAGAAAACGCTGCTATGAAATGAATCGTTTGTGGGAGTTGTCTCCCGTACCGCATGTTTCGACACAAAAGTTTCTATTTCGGGATTTTCGTTTGATAAAGGTTTGACAATAAGGGAAGTCCTATCCCTTTGATCGATTGAGAAGTCCTATCCCTTTGATCGACTGTAGGATCCAAGATCCTATGTAATTACTTTCCAGTTTTGAATGAAGTATTTGACTCGCCCTCCCCCCCCCCCTACCCTACAATCACTGACTGAGGAAATATTGCAGCGTGTTTGAACAGAAAGTTTGATAAGATTCCGATCGATTTCTGACAACTCTCTCTGTGTCTGACTCACCTGATTCGTTGAGTGTTTGGTTTCTTGGGAAGCGCTGCATATTTCTGATTCCCTTCCTGGTCCTTGTTCTGTGCGTATTTCTGACTCGGATTGAACTGCCTCCTGTCTGTTTGTGACCCCCCCCCCCTCTTACCGGAGGCTGGTTGAGGGTCTCTTAGGGAAAAAAACCTGAAGATTTCTATCAGAAGGTGGTCTAGTATGCGACCAAGCTCTTTTCTCATTGCTATTAATTAAAAGCTGTTTTTAATTCTGTTATCTCCAGCTAATTGTTTAAGGAAATGCTTCCCAAATAAATAGTTTTTACATTTTCTCAATGATTTTTTTTTTTTTTTTTTTTTTTTTTTAGTACTTCTTGTCTGAAAGTACATCTAGTGATTCTGGCATTGTTTTAGCTAAAACTGTTTTACGCCTATCTGTATTGTAAAGAAAATAAGCATTTCCTGCAAACATGCTCCCTCTTTGTACAAGCTGAGTAACATCAGAAAGGTTGATACCCTTGCCCGTTTTATCCATTCGCTCTGCCTCACTCCATAAAACAGAAAGTGACCCTAAAGCGTCTAGAATTCTCACCTGGGTATTAACTTCATTTTACTCCAACTTGCCGTTCCATTTTCCCCCTTGAAAAATACTTTCTTAAAAAAAATCTATCCAATGACAAACCCAGAAGCTTTTTGGTATTAGTTATTGGATAAATCTTCGCAATATTCTGTCTGTTCTTTTCATTGAATTCTTGTGTTGCGTACTTATGAACAAATTTAAGTATCTTTTGGGGTATTTTTGGTTTAGATTTTGTGCTACCAGAACTTAAGACCAAATCAGAATCTGAGTCAGACTCAGAACTGGAGCTTGAGGAGCTAGAAGACCTTGAATCATGGCTTGATCTGCAATGTTTCCGTTTTCTTGAGCCCGAACGTGATCTATTGAAAATTTCGTCTGACTTACTTTTATCATTCCGAATTTTCTCCGACGACCACTGCCCTCGATAATCGTCTTCTGTTTTGTCCGCTACAGAGAAATGTTCTATTTGAGAGTCCTCCGACTCATCTGCCTTACTACTATCGCTCTCCTCAGCCTCTACGGGTGACTTTTCTTGTTCTTCACTAGCTTCATGACATACCGGTGTAGCCTGCCCAGGACCCTGTTAACGAAATTGGGCATTGGCCATTCGAACACGAAAAACTCGTCTACAAACTTGACGAGTTAATTTGAAAGTCACCGAGGGTATCTATCGAGTAGATAGGGTTTACCTGAGGCATGCGCAGTTGTGTTTCATATCTGAGTAGTTTTAATCTATTTCTAGATTGTCCCACTTTAAAGAGCTCTATTTATGTTCTTAACTTGAAGGTCAGTGCAATATTACATCTCACGAAATATTTGAACTATAATTCACTGGTTGTCAGAAGAAAAAAAACAGACGAGGGAGGGAGGCTTTTTTTTTTAAATTAGATATAGCATAGATGAGGGGGGGTGGGGGTGGGGGTGGGGGGTGGGGGCTTTTTGAACATCCCAGACTTGTCAAAAAAGAAATTTTAAAACATCGACTCGAAAATTCTATAACTGAAACATATTACACAGTAGACAACATTGTGAGTTAGTTAAACTTCCTGTGATACTATCCTAGTTTATCAATAGGTTTATTTGTTACTTTGTAAATAAAGCACCAGGCTTCTGACACACAGTGAAGAGTTCTGTTTACATGACTACTGCATTATATTATCATCTAATAAAATTCAAATTCAAAGTAAATTATATATATATATATATATATATATAAACTAGATTTTATTAATTTTACTAATACAATGTCTCCATTTCTGGTAATTAGACTCCCCAAACGAACTGTACAGCTCTTCAAATTTTCTCACACAAAATGCACTGAAATTATATTTTGTCTCTATGAAATAACTCATTATCCTTACTTAGAAACTGTCAAGTTGATTTAGGGAGTGGATATAAGTGAAAATACTTTATAAGACCTATTATTATATTAAATATATTATTATATTAACTTAATGATTGATTGTTTATTGTTTTCCGCCACACTCAGCAGTTTTTCAGTTATCTGGTGGCGTCCAGTTTTTATTGGTGGAGGAGAGAACCCCGATACAATGTACCCGGGAAGAGACCACCGACCTTCCGAAAGTAAACTGGCAAACTTTCTCACATATATCGGCGCGAGCGAGAATCGAACCCGTGCCTACTAGAGGTGAGAGGCCTTGTGATTTTGAGCGCAATGCTTTAACCACTCGGCCACGGAGGCACCTCGTATTATCATAAAAGAAAAATGGAGGGAATTTCGGATTTATGGAAAAGTAAGCGATGTTTTTGGAGTGTATTTAAAACTGAATTATGATGGTAGTGATGCAAAATGATTTACATGGAGAGAGAGAGAGAGAGAGAGAGAGAGAGAGAGAGAGAGAGAGAGAGAGAGAGAGATTGAGATTTACGGGCAATAGGGCCGTATTATTTGTATTTTTCAAAGAGAGTAAACAATGTACTAATCCACCGTACCAAAATCTCAGACAGACCTTTCAATTTTTTGGTGGTCTCGGACCTCCGGTCTACTGCTAGTGTTGAACCCCGCTGAGTGGATTCATTCGGAAGTCACAATGATGCAAGAGAACTCCGAATGCATATTAGTGGGAAATTCAAAATGAATATGACTGGGTTTCCCCCCGATTTGCAAGCGCATTGCCAACTTCCTATTTTATTGAAAATTCGATAAAATTGGCAAAGGGGTAATCTCAAAACGGTGCGTGTGGGTCTGAGAACCGTAAATCAATTTTATTTGCCCAGTATAAATATGGGAAGTTGACCACGGAAAATATAATAACTACCGAAAGATAACTGAAGAGGATTGATCTAAATAGGAAATATCCCCATAGAAAATAGTGAATCCTTAACGTCCGTTTTTATCAAGTATTACATTTTGTGGTTGAACAGGAGACAGTCGGTTATAGGAGCGATCGGAAGCACATACAGCATAGATGGACGACTACAGCGCTCGCCATTGTAAGTCTGTATCTGTATTGCTACTGGAGGTAACTTAAACTCGAGCAACATAAACTCCAGCAATATAAACTTCAGCAACATAAACTCCAGCAACATAAACTCCAGCAATATAAACTCCAGCAACATAAACTCCAGCAACATAAACTCCAGGAATGTGTTTAGCGCAATAACAGGCCACGCAAGAACGCGGTCTGTTCTGATATGAGTTTTCAAACTGTGCATTCTGCGCGAATGATGTGAATGTATTTATTTTTGATATCTGTATTTGCACTGCGTTTGTTTCGGGTTCAATAATAAATCATTTATTAACTATCTATTCATTCATTCTTAAAATAAAAAAGGGGGCGGGCAGTGTTTTATGGATTTAATTAGTAATATTTTCAAGTGGTATTGAGGTGATACGGGGAGTTGGGCCCAGACAAGTAAAACCTTTATTGATAATAATTATAAATAAATGTACATATCTATGCCTTTTAAAGTCCTTACCCTTTTGCCAGAGATTGGCCCAATAGTAATTAAGTCTTACATATCTTAAGAAAACGATATGACGTCACAATTAACTCACCGTCCTGAAGAGATATACAAAATGCATATCGTCGGTGTACTCCGATCTCTAAGGAAAAATAGGGTAAATAAAAAGAAAGAAATCCCGATTTCTTTCCTCTTCTGCGGCCTGATATCTTTGGCGCATGTGTCAAATTGATTTCAAGTTCAGTGGCTGATCTTAAGAAAGTAAGAGAGTTACACCTCCCTTCTTTGCTGAACATTTTTAATTTAAAAAAAAAAAAAATTAAAAAATGTACCATTTTTAATCTTAAACCCTTCCCACCTTTGAAAAAATTCTGGATCCGCTCATCAATTTAATGTCAACTTAATAGTTATTGTTTATTTTAGTTACCGTCGTCAATTTTCACTGATATTGAGACATCACTAGTTGTAAGTGAAGTACCACAAAAGACTTATGCTTAGCGCTTCCGGCTATAGCAGTGTAGCGCTTACGGCTATAGCGGTGTAGCGCTTACGGCTATAGCAGTGTAGCGCTTACGGCTATAGCGGTGTAGCGCTTACGGCTATAACAGTGTAGCGCTTACGGCCATAGCAGTGTAGCGCTTACGGCTATAGCGGTGTAGCGCTTACGGCTATAACAGTGTAGCGCTTACGGCCATAGCAGTGTAGCGCTTACGGCTATAGCGGTGTAGCGCTTACGGCCATAGCGGTGTAGCGCTTACGGCTATAACAGTGTAGCGCTTACGGCTATAGCGGTGTAGCGCTTACGGCTATAACAGTGTAGCGCTTACGGCCATAGCAGTGTAGCGCTTACGGCTATAGCGGTGTAGCGCTTACGGCTATAACAGTGTAGCGCTTACGGCCATAGCAGTGTAGCGCTTACGGCTATAGCGGTGTAGCGCTTACGGCTATAACAGTGTAGCGCTTACGGCCATAGCAGTGTAGCGCTTACGGCTATAGCGGTGTAGCGCTTACGGCCATAGCGGTGTAGCGCTTACGGCTATAGCGGTGTAGCGCTTACGGCTATAACAGTGTAGCGCTTACGGCTATAACAGTGTAGCGCTTACGGCTATAGCGGTGTAGCGCTTACGGCTATAGCGGTGTAGCGCTTACGGCTATAACAGTGTAGCGTTTACGGCTATAGCAGTGTAGCGCTTACGGCTATAACAGTGTAGCGCTTACGGCTATAAGAGTGTAGCGCTTACGGCTATAAGAGTGTAGCGCTTACGGCTATAACAGTGTAGCGCTTACGGCCATAGCAGTGTAGCGCTTACGGCTATAGCGGTGTAGCGCTTACGGCTATAGCGGTGTAGCGCTTACGGCTATAACAGTGTAGCGTTTACGGCTATAGCAGTGTAGCGCTTACGGCTATAACAGTGTAGCGCTTACGGCTATAAGAGTGTAGCGCTTACGGCTATAAGAGTGTAGCGCTTACGGCTATAAGAGTGTAGCGCTTACGGCTATAAGAGTGTAGCGCTTACGGCTATAACAGTGTAGCGCTTACGGCTATAACAGTGTAGCGCTTACGGCTATAACAATGTAGCGCTTACGGCCATAGCAGTGTAGCGCTTACGGCTATAACAGTGTAGCGTTTACGGCTATAGCGGTGTAGCGCTTACGGCTATAGCGGTGTAGCGCTTACGGCTATAGCGGTGTAGCGCTTACGGCTATAGCAGTGTAGCGCTTACGGCTAAAACAGTGAGATTTCTTCAACAATTCTCAACGCCTGTCACGACATAAGACCTCCGGTTTTATGGTTCTGTCCCAAAATTCCGCAATTTCTGAGCGTTTGGCGAAGGAGCAATCACTACCTACGTTTACATATTTGGTGGCACGAACGGGACTCGAACTCACAATCCCAGCCCGTGCCATGGCCGCTTCAAACTTACAATGTAATGCGTACACATAACACGCAAACATTCTGTTTCCAAAAAAAAAAAAAAAAAGAAATCCATACAAACCTTCAGAATCCTGATTACTTTAGTGAGTGATAGCATAAAAATATTCATTAGGGTTAAATTCCACAACTCTGACGTTGCAATTCTTCATACTTTTAACTTTGTACTCAGTGTGTGGGCTAGATGTATTTATAGGTATTTTCGTAGATTAAAAACATCATCACTATTCCCTGGGGCTTAAAATCATCATCCCGGAGTCTTAAATTTCACGATGTTTGTAGAGCTTCCAAGCTCATGATGAATATGCATTCAGATTTTCGTGTTTCATGTGCAAGGGTGGGGATCCAGGAATTTGACAATTTTGATATGCGGTTATTTTTGGAGTATTTTCGGATGCATGTTTACAATTTTAGACACCTTTACCTCCATTATACGTATACTTATCTATCCTTGAACCTGAGCCCCTGATCAAATTTTAGTTAAGACTTCTATGACATTTTTTTTCTGATGTGTAAAGCTTTCAACAATGTTTGGAGATAGCTTCAAATTAAGTAACAGGCAGATGGAGAGACAGACGTACAGACAGACAGATAGAGAGATAGATGTCGAACAGAAGGACGGACGGCTAAACAGACGAACAGACAGACGGACGGACGTGCAGCCTAACAGACGGACAGACAGATAGACGGCCCGACCGACGGACGAACAGACAAATAGAGAGAGATACAGACGGACAAACAGACAGACAGTCGAACAGTTCGACCACCGAACAGACATTCAGACATTTCGACATACAGACAATTACCATATCTTTACCCGGGCTTAAAATTAGCTGGAACTTTTCCATATTTATATTCAACACGAGCACACGGGCGTTATAAATCTTCCCTGCAATGTATATCGTTAGAAAACACTGTGTCTTGTTTTGACGACCGAGTCACCCCGTGAGGGCTATCAAATAAAAGATTAGAAATCAGATATTCAGCAATCATGATTTCCTATTACATTACTTATTCGGTATTACAAAAGTGAATTAAAAAAAAAAAGCTTAAGTTACTGTTTTGATCATTTTTACAGTTAATAAGAAGTTTGATACCACCTGTAGATGAAAATGACGTAGTTTCCGCTCTCCTTAATGATATAATTCCTAAATGTTTATCATCTACTTGTAGTGCATACAACTGATTGGTACTAAACAACGATCGCCGGGTAAACTGACAAGTACAGTTTTCCTCAGGATGCATACAGGATGTTTAAAAAAAATTAAAAAAAACAAAAAACAAAAAACCAAAAAAAATAAAAACCAAAAAAAAAACCACAACCCCCCCCCCCCCCCCAAAAAAAAACAAACAAAACAAAACAAAACAAAACAAAAAAAACAAAAAAAAAAAAAGGAAAACAAAAACAAAAAACAAATAAACAAAAACCAAAAAAAAAAAAAAAAAAGAGAGAGAGAGAAAGAAAAAAGAAAAAAAAACACCAAACAAACAACCAAAAAATTAAAAAGATAAAACGGGCTTAAAATCTTTAAAGACAATTTTGATATCATTGAATTTTAAAATTGAATTAGGTTATATTCAAATCAATATTTATTTTGATTATGATGTCAGTTAATTTGAAATCAAGTTGTTGGCTTTGGAAATTTTTCAGAGAGTCCTTCACAGATGTACAAAATGGTCAATATAAATGGCAGACTTGTTTTATCCTAGGTATACTAAAGGATATTAATCATAGTAGGCTTATATGTGTATATTTAAGAAATTAATTTTAATTTTTAGACTGCGACGCTTCACGTCAGCATACTTCACGACGTGCATTTAGCACAGTATATCAAAACCGTTGTAGTAGACTTACTATATTTCTCAAAATTCATACGCACATTGTTCAAATTCATGACGAAATAGATGTCATTTCAATTGGTAAGGATATCGAAGTTAAAAACGTTGGAAAAGTCTGCTGTTACTTTAATAATTTTTCTAAAACCCTTTCTCCATGAAAACCGCTCAAAGAATACACCCAGGAACACGTTTCACTGTAATTAAACGTTCACACATCGATTACATATATATATGGACACAGCGCGGGTCGGCTCAGACTTCAAAATACTTTGTGCAATCGCCTTAAGAGATTTGAATGACTGAATTAACTGTTAAATCCTTGTTTGATTGGTTAGAATTCTGCAATATGTGACCCCGCGTGTCCTGCTACAAAGGCGCACGTTTTGTGTTTGTGTATATAAGGTCTATGTTCCTAAGCACTGCACGGCTGACCTGCAAAACATTATCCAGTCTCAATCCATGCCCCATATAATCAACCTGTTTTGTGTCGTTTTGAAATCACCATTGTTGAACAACCAGTTTAAGGTCAAGTCAGTTTTATGGAAAATGTAAATCCTCCGCCTGCTGATTAGATTCTAAAGTTTTTAAATTTTCAGAATTTTTTTTTATCAATTGTGAATCTGTTTAAACTCAGGACTCCGCTTTATTTTCAAAATTGTCTTGACTTGTGAACTACACTGTAAGAAATTTAAAATCCAATTAAATGACTTAATTAAAACTTAATGAGGCAAACAGGCACACACAGTGTGTGTATTGATCGATTTGGCTTAGACATTTGTAATGGACAATCGGCCAGTTACAGGAAAGATCCTCGCGCCACCCTCATAGATCTCTCTCTCTCTCTTTCTCTCTCTTTCTCTCTCTCCCCCTCTCTCTTTCTCTCTCTCTCTTCCTCTCTCTCTCGTTTGATAAATTCTGGAATCACCCCTGATACCACTTTATACCACGATCATCCGGGGGGAGGGAGGGAGGGAGGAGGAGGTCAAAGAGCTATTTTAATGAAAACGTAAACATAAGCTCTATATCCTAAGATGTGACGTCATCAGTTTCAATTCGACGTTTCCAGCAGTAAAATTTTTAACCCAATCACAGTCGCTCTGTCACCGTCAATCTAACAAATCTACCTCTGCCGTTATTGAAGTCGCAACAACTAGTGCCTAAATGCCTCCCCTCCCTCCTCATTTTCCAAGTGGTGCATTTGGGGGGGGGGGGGGGGGGGGGATGTGAATAAGTGTAATTGAAACGATTAATATAGACACCTATTACTAACAACATGTTTTTCACTCTGTTTCTTTCATTTATACATGCTACATCAGTTGTTGCAATACCCAATCAAAACCATTATAGCATCAGTTGTAGCAATACCCAATCAAAACCATTATAGCATCAGTTGTTGCAATACCCAGTCAACACCATTATAACATCAGTGATATATGCACAAGCTTGTCAGTAATATTCTAAAATGTCTACAACGCTAAACGTAATTTAGGTCATGTCCTTACGTCAAAAGCCTTAATAAATTTATACTATGATTTTTAAACTAATTCATTGACAAACAAGGAAGTTTATTATCTTCCAATCAAAATAAAGTACACGTCAGTTTCAGTTTATTCAACCTTCACTAATCAATTACTAAAATCTTCTCAATATGCGCAGGTCTATCTTATAAACATTCAATTATATACAAATTTACAGTCAATTCATTGAAAAACAGGGAAGTTACAGATCTTAAAGTATCATCCAATCAAGATAAAGCGAACATGCATTCGCGTCATCATCAGTATATGATAATAATATGCACCTATTTTATAAATTTCAAACAATTTCACAATGAATTAAATCTGTTATAAAGGTTTAAGTATTATCCAATCAAGCATCACCAAATGTGTATGTATGTGAGTGTGAGCGATTTTAACCATGCCGACCAGGTACGTAGTATATAGAGACAAGCAGGTACGAGTCCTAGAATATACCTACAAACATGTTCGACTCCTAGAATATACCTATAAGCAGGTGCGAGTCCTAGTATATACCTACAAGCAGGTGCGAGTCCTAGTATATACCTACAAGCACCTGCGAGTCCTAGTATATACCTACAAGCAGGTGCGAGTCCTACTATATACCTACAAGCAGGTGCGAGTCATAGTATATACCTACAAGCAGGTGCGAGTTTTAGTATATACCTTACAAGTCCTAATATATATTTACAAGCATATACCAGTCCTAGTGTATACCTACAAGCAGGTGCGAGTCCTAATATATACCATCTACAAGCAGGTACAATTCCTAATATATACCATCTACCATCTACAAGCAGGTACAATTCCTAATATATACCATCTACAAGCAGGTACACTTCCTAATATATACCATCTACAAGCATGTACAATTCCTAATATATACCATCTACAAGCAGGTACAATTCCTAATATATACCATCTACAAGCATGTACAATTCCTAATATATACCATCTACAAGCAGGTACAATTCCTAATATATACCATCTACAAGCATGTACAATTCCTAATATATACCATCTACAAGCAGGTACAATTCCTAATATATACCATCTACAAGCAGGTACAATTCCTAATATATACCATCTACAAGCACGTACGAGTTCTAGTATATACCTATAAGCACGTACGAGTTCTAGTATATGCCTATAAGCACGTACGAGTTCTAGTATATACCTATAAGCACGTACGAGTTCTAGTATATACCTATAAGCACGTACGAGTTCTAGTATATACTTACAAATGTACAAGCTGGTACGAGTTCTAGTATATAACTACAAGGCAAATTTCAAATGAATTCAATGAAAATCGAAATAAGAGTGAGACCAGTAAACGATGCACGTGTATACACGCGCTTGATTTTCAGCAATTTTAATCCAGTATTATCTTTAGGTATTTATACTATATTGCCCTACTCTTAATTATGTATTCTTTATGGGATTTATGAAATTGATCACTGTTTGTTATCTTCACTGTTTGTTATTTTCACTGTTTGTTATCCTCACTGTTTGTTATTTTCACTGTTTTTTATTTTCACTGTTTGTTATTTTCACTGTTTGTTATCTTCACTGTTTGTTATCTTCACTGTTATTTTCACTGTTTGTTATCCTCACTGTTTGTTATTTTCACTGTTTGTTATTTTCACTGTTTGTTATCTTCACTGTTTGTTATCTTCACTGTTATTTTCACTGTTTGTTATCTTCACTGTTTGTTATTTTCACTGTTTGTTATCCTCACTGTTTGTTATCTTCACTGTTATCTTCACTGTTTGTTATTTTCACTGTTTGTTATCTTCACTGTTATCTTCACTGTTTGTTATTTTCACTGTTTGTTATTTTCACTGTTTGTTATCTTCACTGTTTATTTTTACTGTTTGTTATCTTCACTGTTTGTTATCTTCACTGTTTGTTATCTTCACTGTTTGTTATCTTCACTGTTTGTTATATTCACTGTTTGTTATTTTCACTGTTTGTTATCTTCACTGTTTGTTATCTTAACTGTTTGTTATTTTCACTGTTTGTTATCCTCACTGTTTGTTATCTTCACTGTTTGTTATCTTCACTGTTATCTTCACTGTTTATTATCTTCACTGTTTGTTATATTCACTGTTTGCTATCTTTACTGTTTGTTATCTTCACTGTTTGTTATTTTCACTGTTTTTTATTTTCACTGTTTGTTATCTTCACTGTTTGTTATATTCACTGTTTGTTATATTCACTATATGTTATTTTCACTGTTTGTTATTTTCACTGTTTGTTATCTTCACTGTTTGTTATCTTCACTGTTTGTTATCTTCACTGTTTGTTATCTTCACTGTTTGTTATTTTCACTGTTTGTTATATTCACTGTTTGTTATATTCACTGTTTGTTATTTTCACTGTTTGTTATCTTCAATGTTTGTTATCTTCACTGTTTGTTATCCTTATTCGGTGGATATCATTCCATTTTGCTTATTAATGGGAGAGTTATATGTGTTTAAATATTAGCCAATCAGAATTGAGCGCACTTTCTTGCACCTCAGTGATAACAAAAAATAACACTACAACATATCTTTAGCAACATTCAATTGAAAACTACGATGGTATATACATCAAAACTTGATATCAAACATGAAAAATAACTTTGCAAATGCATTCACGCTTGCACAAAATTGATTTTGTAACAATTGTTGATATCATTCATTAGGTATGCAGATAATAAATCTACATTAAATTTTCATTTCTTTTAATCTTTTGTTAGTAATTTAATGCAATTTTATAATCAATATATTGAATTGAAAACAATGCACGTACATACACGCATACATGAGGATGACTCAGCACTTTCGTTGATGAAATTCAACAAGCATTTGTTATCATATATTTACAGTATAAATTTCATGTTTCCTAACAATTATATACTCTGTGGAGATTTCAACATTGCACTAGATAAAAAAATGGATACATTTAATTATTCTGCAATAAATAACCCAAAAGCTCGGGAAAAACTTTTAGAGGTAATGAACGATCTCAACTTGATCGACTATTACAGAATTCTGAATCCAGAAAAAAAAGTGTATACATGGAGAAGGAAAAATCCAGTGAGGCAGGGTCGTCTTGATTACATTTTAGTATCAGAAAATCTTACTAATATTATTGAAAAATTTTTCATAAAATCTGGCTACAGGTCCGACCACTCTGCAGTAGTGACTGAATTCCATTTCAATTCTTTTGAAAGAGGTCGGGGCTTGTGGAAATTTAATAGTAAGTTAATGTATGACAAAGCCTATATTGATAAAGTAAAACAGAAAATTCCGGATTTTGATAAACAATATCCACAAGACACAGCATCTGATATTGATTACTCTGCTAAATTAGAAATGCTTCTTATGGAAATAAGAGGCATGACCATTTCTTACTCCTCCTTTAAGAAGAGAGAAAGGGATAAATTGGAAAAATATACTTATCAGTGAAATTGAAGCTTTAGAAAATGAAGATAATGGCATGAATATTGATCTATTAGAAGAAAAACAATCCTCTCTAGAACAACTTCGAAAACAAAAACTTCAAGGTCATATAGTAAGGTCAAGGGCAAGATGGGTGGAGGAGGGTGAAAAACCCACCAAATATTTTTGTCACCTGGAATCTAGAAATTTTTTGAAGAAAACAATAAAGAAGGTCGAAACTCCTGAAAAAAGTATTCTATAAGCAATCGGATATTATGAATGAAATTAGAGGGTTTTATGAATCTTTATACCAAAATGCTGATGCTGAAATTGTAGATCTGGATCTTGCAGATGTCCTTACATATAAAGATATCCCAAAATTACAGAAGTGCTTGATTGATAATTTGGAAAGAAATATAGATGAGCATGAACTTTTATCTGTTTTAAAAAATATGAAAAACAATAAATCGCCCGAAAGTGATGGGTTTACAGTGGAATTTTTCAAATTCTTCTGGAGTGACCTTAAGATATATATCACAAAAGCTGTTCAGCATGTCTTTTTAAGTAAACATTTGCCAATATCCCAAAGACTTGGGATTATATCATGCTTATCCAAGGGAGATAAGCCCAGACAGTTTTTAAAAAATTGGAGACCAATAACTCTTTTAAATGTTTTCTATAAATTAATTTCTGGTTGCATTGGTCAAAGAATAAAATCCACCCTGGATGTTTTAATATCTGATACACAGACTGGTTTTAGGAAGGGCAGGTATATTGGAGAAAATACTAGGTTTATATTTGATTTGATGTCATATGCTGAGTTACACAAAATACCTGGACTTTTAGTTCTTATTGACTTTGAAAAAGCATTTGACTCCATATCATGGTCTTTTATTTATAAAGTTCTTCACTTTTTTGGATTTGGTAAGAATATCATCAGTTGGATAAAAATCCTAAACACCAACATCAAGGCATCTATTTTACAATGTGGATTTCTGTCTGAGCAGTTTGATATTCAACGTGGCTGTCGTCAGGGCGATTCTGTTGCGCCATATCTTTTCCTTCTCTATGCTGAAATACTTGCTATTTTAATAGAAAAAAATAAAGATATAAACGGTATTATTGTTAACAATAAAGAATATAAGATTTCCCAGTATGCTGATGATACATCCTTAACTCTTGACGGTTCTCCAAAATCCCTTCATGCTGCCCTGGACACTTTAGATTTCTTTGGTAAACTATCTGGTTTAAAAGTAAATTGAGGGTTTAACGTGCCAACGCCTACCGTGACACGGGACCTCCGTTTTTAAGGTCATATCCGAAAGACCTGTGATTGTTAGGATTTCTCAAAAAGTAGAAAAGATAGAAAACCCATCTTTTGCACACACCTTGTCTGGTCACTAGACAGTCTGCCAAGTTTCTTCCCTTAATAAAGATAGAGACCAGGATTCGTATGCATAAAAATTCTTAAATCCTTAAGTACATGCCTAAAATTTTAAGCATATGGTAAGTATGTTGCATAAAACTTCTTAACTCTTAAGCATATGCTTAAAGTTAAACATAGTATTTACGTTACTTAAATATTTAAGCAGATGATAAGCATATTAAAACAAAATGGCAGCCAACCCAATTCTTAGAAAGAAAAGGACTTTTCAACCACGTCTAGACCCATTAAATACGCTTTCTGTCGCAGAATTACAAGCAAGATTTAGATGTAACCATGAATGTATTGAATTCATCACAAATTTAAAAGCAGATGATATTTCGCCACATACAAGCAGAAATTATAGTGTTCCAGTACATATTCAGGTAATGGTTGCATTGAGATATTACGCTACTAGCAAAATGCAGTTGTGTAGTGGTGATCATTTTGGCATTTACCAATCAACGGTATCCAGGATCATCCAACGAGTTACCTCTGCAATTGTGCAACCACACATTGTAAAATGATTCATTTCTTTCCCAATAAAACCCTACATTATCCGCAAACACCAAGCAGCCTTTTTTTGGAATAGCTCAATTCCCGGGGGTAGTTGGAGCGATTGATGGCACCCATGTACGCATGAACCAGAGTTTATAAATATGAAAAACTTTCATAGTATAAACGTGCAGATCGTATGTGATGCTAGCCACTGCATCCACTAGTTCGACCTAGTGTCAACATGGCCTGGAGCAACTCATGACGCCAGAATTTTGAAGGAGAGTGGGCTTTGGCAAGTATTTGAGAGACGCCTATTGCCTGTGAAATGCCATCTGCTTGGAGACAGTGGTTACCCATCGAAAGACTGGCTTTTGACACTATTCCTCAATCCAACTGGCGCACCACAGACAAGATACAACTGGTACCCTGAAAAGGTTTTGTTATTTTTGTTTATTACGATGATTAAGTACCCTTTTGCTGTAAATGACGTTTTGGTGGTTTTTTTTAAAGCGAACGTTTTCTGATTTTTTTTTTCACTCATACATAATTAATCAAAATTTTTAATTTCAGTTTTAAGTATATTTCTGGAAAAATATTAATACCCGAGTACAATATTTCAAAGATATTTTCGATTTTGAATGTTAAAAGTCATTTGTATTAAAATTAAAAGTGGAACCCATTCGGTGTACCGGTATCTATATGAAGATGATATAAATCATGCCTTTATATATTCTATATATGTGTGTGCAAGCATTTGTGTAAGTTTTTGCTTTGAAAGGTCTCACAAATGCACTCGGACGATTGTTGAACGGACAATCGGGCAGTCGAAGAGACGGTTTCATATACTGCATGGGGAAATTCGACAGAGTCCTGTTAGGGTCAGCAAAATCATCACTGCATGCATGTGGGATCCTACACAACATTGCTAAGATGTTCAACATTCCTGAACCTTATTCAGATGAGGAAGATGACGATGATCACATGAATGCCAACGCCAACGATCATATGGTTGCTGAGATTCAAAACGCTGATGGTCGTGCTTATAGAAATTACGTTGTGTTGACGCACTTTACGTAGATAGGTATTTTAATAAATTTAGGAAGCAACCATTTGATTTTCACGAAGGGGGATGCACACCCAAAAGATCTACTTCCGACATGTTACATCACCCCATCCCCCCCTTTCCCAATCCAGATCCTTAAACTCTTCCCAATGTTATCATGATCATCAAAGTAACATCGTAGCTCAGTGGTTAGAGCCGGGAGGTTGTGAGTTCGAGCCCCGCTTGTGCCATGGCCGCGTCAAACCTAAGACGAAAAATAGGTAGTGATTGCTCCTTCGCCAAACGCTCGGCATTTAGAAGTGAGAAATTGATGAAAAAAAGTCTGTTTATAAAGCCTTGGTATGAAAAAGGTGTTAAAATCATTGATGATTTTCTAGATGAAAAGGGTGTTTTTCTCTCAAAAGAAAACTTTGCTAAGAAATATAATATTGAATCCATATGTTGTATGAGATTTAATAGTGTTATTAGTGCTATTTCAGCATTCATGAAAGAGGTAAAATTTTCTAGGGAACATTATGTCAAAATGTATGGGCCATTTTTACCTTTGTACTATAGAGGTATTTTGCCAACAAACAAAACCTCACAATGTATTTATAGATCCATCAATATTTCAAATGATGTACCAAAATCTTTTGAAAAATGGCTGCAAGTACAAGTTTTTAAAGAACTGCAGGTTACTGCACAGGATGTTTATAAAGTTTGCTTTAAGGTATCGAAAGATTCCAAAGTACAGTAGCTCCAATACAGAGTATTACATAGAATTTTGCCAGTCAAATACTACTTGAAAAAAATTAAAATTTTGGATAATGATGTATGTTCATTTTGTAACTCTGAAAGTGAAACTATTGAACACATTTTTTAAATTGTACAAAAGTAATATCTCTTTGGAACCACCTGAGTATAGAAATATATAATGCTACTGCAAAGCGAGTAGGCTTTAACACAACGAATGTAATATTTGGTGAATTGCCATTCCAGAAGTCTAATGCTGTTATTAATTTTCTTATCATTTTTACAAAACAATATATTTTTTACTGTTTGAAAAATAGTACATGTCCAAATATCAAAGGTTTGCTAAACCATTTGAGAACAAACTATTGTGTTGAAAAAATAAATTTTCTTAGAAACTCATCTATGATCAAATTTGATTCCAAATGGGCAGAATGGAACAGGTTATTTGAAGAAAACATATAAATTAATTTTATATATGTAATATGTATTGATTTCTTTTTCCTAGCTACTCTTATAGAATACATTTTCATATTTTAGTGTGAAAGACAGTAAGAATGTGGGAGTGAGAGAAAAAAAATTCTGTGCATTTAAATATTAAATATGTATAATACATTCATGTATGATTACTATGCGCAGAAATAAAGCATTATAAAAAAAAAAAATTCCTGTTTCCATCGTCGAAAAAAAAGGACATTATGATGACTTTAAAATCGGTCAGCCAGAAATTATCGCACGTTCATGCACGTGCTGGCAAGTTATTTTGACCATTGCAAACGATAAGGAGTAAAAAGATACAATATAAACATGAAAGAATGTAATTGAAAAACAAAATACTAAGAGTTTGTTCTATATGTTTTAAAAAATTATTCTTTGCATAAAAACATATTAACGAGTACTTGTAAAAACTTGCATGGAATATTTATGGTGCATTTCCCAGCTCCCGCTCGTTTTACTTTCAAGAAGTGGCAACACGTTATGGCACGTCTACCTCTACAATAACTTAACATTTCAATCTGATATCTTAAATAAGTTTCCGAGGACACGCAGGGAAAAATGACCCTATAAGAATGGAGTACAAAACACATCAATATATCATGTAATTAGTAACGAAATGCAACTCGGTAAAAGGCACACACACACACACACACACACACACACACATTAAAGAAAAAACCTTAAACTTAAAAAGAAGAAACAGAGAAAAAAACAATACGTTCCAAGACTTTGTTAGTACTTGTACTGTTATAATACTATCAGACTTACTGACTACGACAATTAGTTACTACTTACGGCTAATAATACTTACGTATGTACTTTTAAAAAAAATTGTCCACGAAAATACTACTAGTAATCAGTGTGTGGGTGTTATGATACAACACAAACCCGGTATCACATGTGTAAATTGACTGACCACAACTTAACATATGATCGTAACATGAATAAAACTCACCTAAAATAAGATAATGTGCAACAACAACTAGAAAAAAAAATTTTAAAAATACAAAAAAAAAAAAAAAAACCAAACAAAAAAAAAACAAAACAAAAAAACAACAACAACAACAAAAAACCAAACAAACAAAAAAAAAAAAAAAACCAAAACAAACAAACCAACAAAAACACACACACAAAAAAACCAAAAAAAAACCAAACAAACCAACAAACAAAAGAAAAAAAAGAAAAAGAAACAACAAAAAACATGCTTAGTTGAACGTTTCCTTCAGATAACACTAAAGGAAATAAACTTGACAAGTCAGATACATGAACGTCAGCTGTTGTGTGTTCCCAGCTCCTCCCTCTCCGTTACTTTACTTCTTCGGATGGTCTAAGTCACTATCATCTACAGATTTCAAAATCACCCGTGTCATAGTTACATCTCTCTCACCTGTCAGGTGAGATAAATAAGTTTCCCTTAGGAAAAATAAATTTCCTATAGGATTGTAATCATATGGGAATTATTTTATGTTTAAATCGTGTATAAGTTTCACATATTCCTGTAGGTAAATAATTCTCTACATGAGAAATAAAATTTTCTAGGATTTGTACAAAATCGCACAGAGGTTTTAACTTTTGTTTTCTCAATATAACTTTTAACATTTCCGTCAGGAGTATTTTCTCTGGAAGAAAGAATTGCTTATATTGACTGGAGAAAGGAAGGATTGCTTATATTGACTGGAGAAAGGAAGGATTGCTTATATGGACTGGATAAAGAAAGAATTGCTTATATTGACTGGAGAAAGGAAGGATTGCTTATATTGACTGGAGGAAGGAAGGATTGCTTATACTGACTGGAGGAAGGAGTGATTAACTGGAGAAAGGAAGGATTGCTTATATTAATTGGAGGAAGGATTGCTTATATTGACTGGAGAAAGGAAGAATTGCTTATATTGACTGGAGAAAGAAATGGTTGCTTATATTAACTGAAGGAAGGATTGCTTATATTGACTAGAGGAAGTGTAACCAACCCCCAGTTGTTCATTCGTTTTACAAGTTGCAAAAGTTATTTTCTTCCCCAAAAGAGTATAATGTAGTTGAAATTACGCAATCTTATTCAGATACGTGTGTTTGAAGGAGCGAAATTCTGGAGGATGGGCAATCAAGGAAAGGGGATCATACAAGGGGTTATTTAAGAAATAAGATTAAGAGCTCGGAACATTAAGTGGCATGAAATGAAATATGCAGCATATCCGTTACATGTGACGTCACTTTGCAATGGTCGGATGCTAACTAGATATTCTCGCCCATTCGGCAAAAGATGCTTTCAATCCACGCTGAGGATCCGTCCATTTCGTGTTTTGATTTCTTGTCACTGAATGTTCTAGAAATAGAAAACCCGGTCAGTTCGCTGTTAACCTATATAGGGCCTATATCTACTTCTGTTGAGTACATCTTATAGTACCCAATGAGACACTTTATACTGTGTAACATTTTATTTGTTTAAAAAACACACGATGTGCCTGTTATAGGGATTTCCCATGAACTTTATCGTCGATTGCACAATCGCCTTCGCCTGGGCTCGATGTGTGTCACGTGCACCTGAATACAACAAGCATATACTTGCATATGTACAAATAACGTTACTCAAGGTTGACATAAGGAGATCACTGAACAAACAGAGACATTAACAGCGGTACAGTTGTATCGATCGGTTTGGTTTCTCACTTATACTGAGACGTCACCATTGCTCGGTGCTGAGGACCTCTCTTCATCGTGCCACACCTGCTGTGATACGGGGCCTCGGTTTTGTGCTGTGTGTGGGGTTTTTTTAATAAACAATGCTAGCTTTCTTTAAATTTGTGTTCATTGATAAGACAAACTTATTAAATTTTTAGAGTACTGAGTGAGTGAAATGTTTATCACAGGAACAGATCACCAGATCACAAATAACACCAACGCACACTGAGTGTCCACATGAACTAGTAAACCCCAAACATCATATCTCTCTTCAAAATAATTTATTAACTTTCGTAACAAAATGAAACACTAACATAAGCGGCGTCCCTATGAACGGTATTGTCCCTGTCGACTAGTGCATTCAACTGATACCCACTCAAAACCAGATACAGATTCTCCAGTGTCCCCATAAATCGTGAGCAGTGGTCCCACGGGATTTAATTATCTGGACCAGTTAAGAATTATCAAATTTAATCTTTTAATCATCAAAATATGTATTCATATTGATCCTTGCAGTGATACGATCTACAGATATATATTCAGTTATGTCGATACTGATATCTGATGTCGGTAGTTTATTTTTGACACACACACACACACACACACAAACACACACACACACACACACACACAGATACACACACAAACACACACACACACACACACGTCTGTATTCTTGCAATAATGCGACCTTCGCTGGCATGGGAAAATCACTTGTAAATATCTTCATTACAATTCAAAAATATATAGTCAATTTCAATTTTCATTTTTAAACAATTTATAACAATAAATTATGCACAAACATATATTAAAAATCACGGGGATTACTGGACTGAATGATATATCTTTAAAATATTTCTACACAGGTTTTTCCCCCCAGTGACTTGATATATGGTATTTAGTCTTACAAACACGTAATGAAAATATTGTGGACAGACTTTTAAAATGATTTTTAAAGTATACTCATTTTCATTGATATATATAATCATTTTCATTTCATTGATATATATATATATATATATATATATATATATATATATATATATATATTAAACAATCCTACACCTTTACCGTATCAATCCGGGGATTTTGTTGTCAATGACGTCACACACTACAGTTACAATAGGAGCGTACAACAAAGTAATGTTTATAAATATACCTTATCCATACCGATCTGGGTCAAGTTTCGACGACAGCTGAAATGTCTACGTTTGTGATATATCGTGGAATTAAAATTTCAAAACACATACATACAAAATAAAACGAAAAACAATATACATGTCCAAAAAAAAAAAAAAAAAAAATAACATGCATAAATAAAAAACCCAAGAAAACTTGAATTAAGTTCTTGTCAGAATTATCAGAGTAGATGAAGCATTTTTTTTTGCACAAGGGTAACAAGGTGGTGGAAATGGGGGGGGGTATTGTCTTAAAATTCACCGATCAGTTGTGTTAACCCCCCCCCCCCCCTCCTTCCCTATGTATTTTGGAAAATAAAAACAAATTTCAAATGTTTAAGTGGTGTCACAACGACCATGGCACATCTTAACAAGAATTGTCTTGGTTTTTCAAACAACCGACTGCACAGGAAACAAGTCGTCACTAGGTTCGATAGTACTTTCCCCTGTATGTACTGTACATATGTACGTACACGTTATGTACTATGTATGTACTATACTTATGTGTACCATGTATTTATGTATAAATTATGTATCATGTATGTAAGTATGTTTGTGTGTATATACCATTTATCAATCTATCTGTCTGTCCATCTGTCTCTCTGTCCGTCTGTTTGTCCGTCTGTCTGTCTGTTTGTCCGTCTGTCTGTCTGTTTGTCCGTCTGTTTGTTTGTCCGTCGTGCTGTTTGTCTGTCCGTCTGTCTGTCTGTTTGTTCGTCTGTTTGTTTGTTCGTCTGTTTGTTTGTCCGTCGTGCTGTCTGTTTGTCCGTCTGTCTGTGACACGCATACGGTTCTTCCATTTTTGATTCTGATGCTGGGAGTCTGGGAAACTCCCTAACCACAAGTTTAACTTCCCACTCGAGAACTTTTCACTCATATGGAGATGTCACAATTGCTAATGTTAATCGTGTCATATCTTCTATGACATGGGACGTCGGTTTTTACGGTCTCGTCCGAAGGACCGCCCGATTTATTTGCCTCTTGCGACAAGCAATAGCTACTGAGGACCCAGATCTCCACAGAACGCACAAAAAGGAGAAGACATAAATGATCATATTTCACAAAAAGAATAGGTAGTTTAGTGGTTAGTCTCGTGACTGAGAGATTTCTGGTTCGATTCTCAATTCCGCTGACATTTAACATAGAGAGTGATTGTTCCCTCACCATGCGCCCAACAGTCACGGGTTTTTCGATGTGAAGTTTAAAATGGATGCCCTGTGTCATGGTGAGTAGTGACGTCATAAGGAACTTTCACTGTTAGGGCTGTATGCGACACGCATAGGTTAAAACTTAACCATTGGTTAGTAAACCCTAGGGCTAAATTTTCTTTGAGCAACAGAAATTTGACCAGTGGTTAGTTACTCGGTGGATAGTAAAGTTAATCAGTGGTTAGCCTAACCAGTGGTTAAATTTAACCGAGGTTTTTGAACAATCCAGTCCTAGTATTTAAAACGGTTGACGTCTGTGTATGAGTGATTGATTGATTATATATTGTTTAACGTCCCGCTCGAGAATTTTTCACTCATATTGAGACGTGAAGGGCTGCAAAAGTTAGGCCTATGCTCGGCACTTATGGCCTTTGAGCAGGGAGGGATCTTTTACGTGCCACACCTGCTGTGACACGGGACCTCGGTTTTTGCGGTCTCATCCGAAGGACCGCCCCATTTAGTCGCCTCTTTAGACAAGCTAGGGTGCTGAGGATCTATTCTAACAACCCGGATCCCCACTGGGTGTGTAAAAGTGAAGTGTTTTCGAATGGGACAAAGAAATAGTCAAGACTTATATGATTTCTAATCCCACGATACCTAAGAGCTGTGTGGTTAGATAAGGGTAATATCATGTTTCCCCCAAAATTTGTACTAGTATGAAATTTGTACCTGTACTTTTAGTATATCTGTACTAGTTTATTACTTTCAGTACAGATCAACTTCGGTATATCGAATACTACACCTGTGGTGGCTTTGTTGAAGTGAGTTTGAAATCCCAATTATATTTTCTTTATGTATTTCAACTTCAATAGAAGACTCCATGACCGAGTGGTTAAAGCATCGCGCTAAAAATCACAAGGCCCCTCACCTCTAGTCGGCGGGGGTTCGAATCTCGCTCGCTCCGATATATGTGAGAAAATTTGCCAGTTTACTTTCGGAAGGTCGGTGGTCTCTTCCCGGGTACATTGCATCTGGGTTCTCTCCTCCACCAATAAAAACTGGAAAATTGTTGAGTGTGGCGGAAAGCAACAATCAATCCACTTCAATACCTTGACCTCTCGAATATCTCGAAGTTTTTTCTCGCCACTGCGTTCGAGATAACGAGGTTTGACCATCTTCAATAGTACTTTTAGTGTAGGACATACCTCATCCGTCTAATACACGCATACTTCCGATTTTTTTTTTTTTTGGTGGGGTGGTGGTGGTTATTTGTTTGTTTGTTTGTTTTACGTCAAGTCGAGCATTTTTCACTCATATTGTGAAGCCACCAGCGAAAGCTGTTCAAAGCATTACAAATTTAGACCTATGCTTAGCGTTCAGGGTCGTAGCAGTGAACGGTTCTTTAAAATTACCTCCGTTTTTAAGGTTCATATCCGTAAGATCCGTGATTCTCACCTATAAACGCCGAGCGTTTGGCGAAGGAGTAATCACTATCTACGTTCACATCTTATAGGATTGACGTGGCCAGGGCACGAGTGGGTTCGAACTCACGACCTCCGCTTGCGAAGAGAACTCTCTTCCACTAAGCCACCACGACAGGTATTGGGTGTGGGTGGGTATCTTCTCATTTCTGTACTTTATATCATAACGACAATATACATGTTAATGAAACAGTACTATGTTCCTACTCTTTGATGTTTTAGTATACGAGACTCTTTGGAAGGCGAGACATTCTTCAAGGTTAATCATTAATGGATCTAGAGGGTAAATGTGAAGGTTGTAACCCCTTTGAAATTTTTCTGGATCCGCCCCCGTTAAAGCATTGCTTCCAAACAATTAAAGCTGTGTAAATTATGCCGTTAAGTGGATATTACTGTAAGAGTAAAGAGCATGTGTTTTATATCAAGCTAAATAAGTTATGGTACTTTAAGCAAATTATGCAATTTAAATAAATCGGATTAAAAAAAATCAAACTAATTTCCAATTTGGTTATTTATTCTACGAATCGGATAGCGAAAGTCCCGTTTCAATGTAAGTATATATGACAGTGTGTGTTACATGTATTTACTTTGTGATAGGCTGCTGATATTTATTGCTTTGCTTTATTTTTTGCTATATTATTTCAAATGTCTGCATGCTTCGTGTCGTCTATTGTCTTGTCATTTTGCTTGTATGTTTATTGTTAGTGATGTCGGTCAAAATGTCCCTGGAGCTTGTGTTGTACTGTTTGCATATACATACCGACTTTAAATAAATCTTATCTTATCTTCAAAATATTCATGATCACGTGACGTCGCAAGCTCAATTTAATTACATTCAGTGAGATGAAAGCATGCTGCTGGCGGGACACAGGCAGGAAAAAAAGGAAGTCAGACGGAAAACGGGGTAAAGATAAAAACACTTTGAGCAAAAGAAGGGGAGTTACACTTCATGTTTAACATAAAATCGTTTTAGTATGATTACATCTTAATAATACTTTCCCGCGCTTGCGCACATCCACCACACGTGCACTCCTTCGTCAATTATCGTCAGAACGAGTGTTCCGTTAGTGTCGCCTTGCGACGAGCTTCGCTCCAATGATTACACATTTGAGTCACGTGATTTACTATTCATCAGCTGAAAAATGATGAGTATTACCTGTAATGTCGCCGTCACTGCGGTATACTGAATGGACAACCCCGAATATATAACGCATAAATAGTTTGTAGGCGCGGATCCAGCTTTTTTCATGGGGGAGGGAGGTTCCAAAAGGCCGGGGATCGATCGAGAAAGTTGAATATTAAACCCAATGCTAGGATGAAAGATGACTATATTTTCTATCAGTTGGAAATTCCCGAGTGGGGGAGGGGGATATCAAGACCCCCACCCCGCTAGATCCGCGCTTGGTTTGGAAAGTACCACAAACGTTTTTAAATTCCAAACATTATTATTATTATTATGTACCAAATTTCTTGAGCACTTTTTTCATGTATAAAACACGTTCAAAAGTACTTTACATCATAATAAAATGCCATATCCTATAAAAAATACCAAACATATAAAACAGATTTTTTTTTCTCTTTCTCACACCTTCATACGTTTTGAAGCATAACAGTGGCTTGGTTTGAAAGAAGTAGAAAACGAAAAAATCGCAGCTAATGATTTGATTACATCGACCATGTCATATTTCTCGCATTAAATGAAAAGGCGGAATTATCTAAAGTCAAGTTGCAAGGCCTTTACTCCACTCAACGGTCACACCGCCAAACATATTTCTTTTTCATAGTTCACTAGCTTTTGTAACAAAAGTTTGGTTCGCTTTCCAACATTGACAAAATGTTGTTACTGTGGGACACATAGCTATAATAAAGGATACGACAACATATTTTCACGACAATTTAAAGCATGCATGTTGAATACTGTTGCGTTTTGAACTTCTATCAAAAAGCGTTGATCTTCAACTCATTGAAAGCAGCGATCGAGATAACGTTGTTACGGTCCAGTGCGGTCCTTTTCAAAATAACCAACGGCTAAGGTTACAAAATCCATTGAATCAAATAAACTTTAGAAGGTCACTCATGTAAGGAAGGGTGTTCGACGAAGCATGGAATACTTTGCATACTTATTCAGAAAATCTGTAAGGTCGGGGACAAAAACTGATGTTGCAGACGTTTTAAATTTTTATCTCAGTCGTATGATATTTTATCAAAGTGCGAATATTTACCTGAAAAGATCATCTAAAAGCATAAAATTTTACAAACGACGGTGCGAGTTCCTGCGCGCTGGAAGAAGTTTGGGCATATTCAGGGCGTGTGTATAAAACTGGGTAGCATAGCTAGCCTTGAAGTGAGGTATACGTACAGTGACAATACCAGAATAGGCTGGGGGTCGTCTGAAGGCCCCCAGAGGGTGCAGGGCAAAGCCCTGGTGGGGGCCCAGAGGGCGAAGCCCCCGGAAGCTCATGGGTTTTGAGGCTTTTTATGTTACATTTATGGGTTGTTCTAGCTATAAAATCATGCAAAATAAATGAAAAATTAACAGTCATTTCATTTTTTTTTTTTTGGTTGTCAAATTGATATGTGCACCCGGGCGTTTTGGCGTCAGTGACAGCTACGCCACTGAAACTGTTCTGATGTGTAAGCTATGTACTGAAACCTTAAGTTTAACTGAGATGAAAAGCGCTGATGCGGGATAGTGAGCGGTAGACGTCCCTCATGCAGTTCGGTTTGACGCATGTCTGTCAACTTACATATTAACGTTACATTACACACATTCTGTAATATTGCATTATAAAGATAAGCAAATTGTATTTTCGCTTAGATTGTTGTCAGTTTATAAAACACATCACAGGATTTTATTCATTTATTGTCCTTGTTATTTGCCCCTACATCCATGTTGCCTACGAGATGAAATTCATTTTTGTGTGTGTGTGTGTGTGTGTGTGTGTGTGTGTGTGTGTGTGTGAAACAAATGGATCTATGACTGCATTAATGATTATAGACATATGACCTAGAACAGACTCTACTTTGCTAATGTGGTGCGACACGCAAGCAACATACAGTTCGTATCGCGTAAAACCAAAACACACGGTACAGTAAAACACGACAATACCGAACCCTTCTGGGTCGGAGAAAAAATTCGTTATAACCAAACTTCGTTATTTTTAATAATTCATTATTTTCCTCTCAAAGGGAAATAAATGCCACTTCACAATAAGCGTGGCTTTGTTATAACTGAGTTCGTTATAAGAGTGTTTTACTGTACAATGACTTGGAGGGATTGTTTGGTGAATGATGTGCTCAGTTTTGACGAAGTCCTACTTTTTTTAGAATGCAAGATTGGATATCACGCATGGCGGCAATTCTCATTGCTCTGTCACACATCCCAAAATCCGTTGCCATTTCTTTTATAGGCTTATCTCATTTTGAGAACTCTGGCCTCTGTTTCTAAAATATGTTTTAAAGGGAATACTGTGTAGCCATTCTCTAGGAACGGTTCTGATTTTATGGAAGTAAATAGTTAAAAATCAATCTCACCATACCTCAAAATTTGATCTTCAGATGGCTTAATTTCAAAATTTCACCCATGAGAAAAGATATTTTGCTTCAAGTTTCACTGCTGAAATCGTCGTTACGGACGTCCGATGGTCGTCTCCATATACTTTTACTGACCACAGTTCTATATATAACCGTTACTTGGTGTATTTATAATATAATGAATACAACACAGAAGATACCAAATAACAACATTCCTAACCATTTAACCATTATTTGATATCACGGGAAAGGAATTCGAATCGCTAAACAATCATCATTTATTTTCTTTATTCGTCAAATACATTTTTAAGGATTTTTTTTTTTTTAGTTTTGGTCTACTTTTTAAAGTTATTTTAAAGCAAACAGATTTTATTTGTAGAGCAAGCAACTGGAAAATTAGCTGCAGATAAGCAACACTTTGGGAAAATATTGGGACAGACCCCATATAAAAACCTAGCATAATCTGACATGTATACGAGCATATATAGTGCAAAAGCTGTGGAAAAACTAGGGCTGACCTCTCCCTCCCCCAGCAGTTTAGCTTGGTACCGATTAACAGGGCTGGCCCCATCCCCAGCAATTCAGTTTAGTACCTAATAACGGGGGTGGTGAATGTTATGTTTTCACTCCTTACGCGTGTGTGTGTGTTATTATAGTGCAATGACCAACCAAAACAAAACTAAGGCTCTCATTATCGTAGTATTATTAAAACTCAATGACGAGTGGCAGGATTTTATATCCAATCGCTGCCAGCGTACATTTCAATATGAATGGTATCAGTAATAGATCTGTCTTTTGTTTTAATTATTGATCAAACAATAGATGGTTCTAAAATATTTCAATAGCGTTCAATCTATTTATACCTGCAGAGTGGAATCACGTATCTAAGGACCCACTGTCGTATTACCACCACACCAATACACAAAATTAAGATTTGTATTTAATCAGAATTCCTTCCAGGTATATTCATCATAATCATAGAAAAATATACAATATATATACAGGCGAATTAGAACAAAAATATCGTAAAATAAAAAGATGATGTATTTTGAGCGATCGGTGACGAGTGTATAAAACAATCAAGGCCGTTTTATTACAACAACGTAGAGTATACAGACAGAATTTAAAAAAAACAAAAAAAACCAACAAAAACGAAGGAAATCTTAAACTTGTTGTTGATATATATTTATATCGAGTTCTGGTGTAGAGATCGTCTCGAGGAATCACACATTATAAAGTCAAGTTCCCAAAACTATGTCACCGTTCTCCGTCAAAACCAAAGAACACTTATTCCCTCGCCATCGACTCTGCTTGAGCGCTTGGTGTAATTTCCTGTAAGTAATAAAATAAAGTAAATTTTACACATATATGCATATTTTACCAACGGTGTGTACATTTTTTGATGCGTTTAGAACTAACAAACAGTGTGTAATTCATAGCTAAGTTTAGAAGTCGGTTACATTTTGGTAACAATATTTCTTTACTATGTGTATACACATCGAGTACACGCATGCGTGTGTAAACGTTAATTTATACCTAAGTCTAACCTCAAGAAAATTTCTGTACTAGAAGTAAAAATACTAACTCTTCTTTCACACGTGCAAAATTACATCCGGGGTCATTTTCAACATACAGTGTATGACATTGCCGGAAGAAAATTAAAACGATTAATAAACATAATATCGATTTTATTTACACAATGGCTTACAGAACACCACATCATCAGGGTCTAACACTTCAACTGTCGAGAAAATGTGTAATTTTCTATTTGGGGGGGAAAAAAAAAGAAGACTTAAACTGCATAAAAGCATGAAATCTAAATTTTTAAAAAAATTTAAGTGATCAGCATATATTGGGTCCTTAATGCAGATTTGTACTTGCAAGATCAGGGTTGTTCAATGATTAAAAAAAATTATCATGGTGTAAATTTATATTAGGAAGTATCTTTGAAAATCTCAGAAAAATAAACCTATAATGATGAAAATAATTAATAAGATCACTTCCTTATACATAATACAATATCACATTCTTATATTATTCGTTTGTATAGTGTTATATTTCTTGAGAACAGAAAATATATTCGCGCGCGGGTGTTTGACTGTTTAGAGTGTAATCTACTTTTCACAGGAATATACCACTAAAAATAAGTGTAACGGATATATATATATATATATATATATATATATATATATATATATAAAAGCACTAGGAAACCAACAACACTAGAAATCCTAAAGCGTCGGATCTAACGAGTAGATACTTAGTCACGAAATCGAATATAAAAAGCACTAAGGATGACTAAACGACACGAACAATCAAAAAAATCTAAATCTAAAACTACAAATAAATCTAAAACTACATAGTTTTTTGTAGTTTTTTGAAAGTTTAGTTTCGTTTTATTTGTAGTTTTAGATTTAGTGCTATTTTTTCTTTTATGTTTTCTTAATGTAATATATCTGTAGTTTGTCCTGAAGAAGGGACTGGGTGTCCCGAAAATTTGACAATTTTGATTGTTCGTGTCGTTTAGTCATCCTTAGTGCTTTTTATATATATATATATATATATATATATAAGTAAAACTATTTAAAGCAAGACAAAAGAATCAGCAATGATAAAATATCTGTCGAATCTATAGTGTTTGACACAATAAAACAAGCTATTGATTTCTTGTTATTTTTAAAATCTTTCAAGTCTACCCGTAAACGAGATTCAAGACATACACAGAGTGAAAAATGCTCTCTATTGTTGATATCTTGTCAATTACACTGTAATACGACGAGGGGCGCATCAAACAAAAACTGGTTGAGAAATTAAATGCATTTTAAATGAAATGCGAGATCATTTTTTTTTTTATCTGCCTGGTTTAGTTATTGATTTTGTGATGTGTGGTATTTTAAATGGGCCATCTCATCCGTGACGAATTTCTCGCTTTATTCCGTCCGAGAAGCACGTTACTATGGACACGGAACGCCCACACGAAATTGATCAAATCCTTTTGTAAATACGAACAAGAAATTGGTAGGTGTGTTCAACTTACAAAAGTTAATTGACGTGAGAAGACAAGTTAGAATTTGTATGATAAATGAAATATAATAGAGTGCTCATAATGAATAATTTTACTATTCAGTCTAATAAATTATTACAATCCACATTGAAGTTAGAAATTTATACACGTAACGTGCATGAATACTGCAGAAAGGAAAGAAATTATTACTTAATTCCATGTAATGTAAAAATCAATAAAATAATGATAATAATAATTATTATGAAAAAATCAGCACGTATGTATTGCTAATTTAGAAACTCTTATTGGTATCTACGAATCTTTCAGAATTTCCAAACTTGGTGACGTGTATTCAATACATTCAATATACATAGTGTTTGTGTTGTGTTATGACTACGTCCATGGAGAGATGCCACATTGTTTACTCGTCACCACAACAAATCACTCCAGAAATTCCACTTTGTAGGTCGAGGACCCGCAATGAAATCGATCAATACCCAACTCGTGTTTCCTTCAGAAGAGAATGTTGTTTAGCGTGTTTACTGTGTATATAATTTATATCGTCGTGATGTACTTAAGTCAACTCATCGAAAACTATAATCTCCAACATAGCGTGTTATATGTATATCTAAACACCCCTTTTATTCTAGATTTAATTAGTATGATTTTTTTTTTATGGAATTTGTCCCTTGATCTGTTTTCAAGGATTTTGGTTCTAAGCTTTGCTGTCTTATTGAATAATTGAATAAATACAGAATTCTGTTTGGGTTATGCTTACGATCGTGTAGGAGATTAAAATATTTGAATGAAATATGGACAGTCCTAAGCTGATAAGGCCAACTTAAGGGCATTGCATTTTTAGTCTCTAATCCCAACCCACCACCTTGGTCATTTAAATAAAAAAAGAACTTTACTGATTCCGACAGTATTCTCCCACAGTACAATAGAAGTGAAACCTGCCTTACAGGTGTGTGTATGATCGATCAAGTACTTCCCGTTTTTAATGGCCATCTACATCCAAACTACAGACTGCTGAAGTTCCTTGTCTAATTTTTGAGTCTGTGTATCTTCCGTGTATACACGCGCGTGCAATATATGCTGCGCGTAGTTTTAACTGTGTGTGTTTGTGTGTCTGTGTGTGTGTGTTTTCCGCACTGGTAATTCATAAAATCTCTGTAGATGCTGTTTAATTTATTTTCATTAATATATTTAAAATTCTACAACGTGAGTGATCAGTTATCAAGTAGTTGATATCAGTGTGTCTGGTCGTCTTAAGTTGCTATATATGTTTAAACTTTGATCATGATACTATGAACTTTTGACCTCGAGGTATTCGAAGGTTAACGCTTGATATCATTTATCAAAATTGCATTCGACAAGTTCATGAATATGCCGATCGATCGATATCATATTTTCTTTGGTTAGAGTTGCACACTTTCTATTATAGGGGGGGGGGGGGGGGGTGTGGCAATGTTGTTACCGGTTTGACTTACCTGAGCATCCTGTACTAGTGCGCACAATGGGCAGAACAAATGGACCAGACAATCACCCCCAAAGGACCCCTGTAGAATAGAGAAAATAGGTTATTAATGGATTGTAATAAACTTGAATCTATATACAACACTGTAAAACACTCTCATGTCGATCTGATATACAAAATAATACTGTAAAACATTCCATGTCGCTGTAAAATACTGTGAAACGCTTTATATCGCTGTACAACATTGTAAAACGCTTTATATCGCTGTACAACGCTTCATATCGCTATAAAACATAGAACAATTGTGTAAAACACTCCATGTCGCTGTAAAATGTTAAAGAGAAATAATTGAGATTACAGAGGTTTATATTCGAAACCAAGCAGACAAAACTTGTAATTCTACAGCATAATGATTATAGGGAGTTGACAGAAATGAAAAAAAAAAAATTAAAATTAGAACATAATCTAAGTTATTGAGCAAAGATCGTTATCAAGAATTCCTCCGTATTTATGAATGGCATACATGCGTGGGTGGGGGCGGGGGGGGGGGGGGGGGGCGGTATGAGATTATTTACACTGCATTCTGCTTTACTACCTTCTTGTTGACAATCTAAAATACTCTGAATAACAGGGTGTGGCAGCATAAAAAGTGTACTTGAAAATCAAATGCTGTCGTAATACCAGGGTTTTCTATCTTAAATCGTGCGACCTGAACGCATTCCAGTATGATATTCTCACCTTACTCCTTACGAACTCGATCCTAAGTTCAAGCGCTCTCTAGTCACGTGACGTCAAACAAATAGGTCAGGAAAAATATAATTTTTTTTCTGTTTCTTTTTAACGTTATCGAATCCATTCAAGTAATTTTAAGTAATAAAAGATATTCCCTAAATAAATTATACAACATGATATTAGCCTGTATCTCTGAATGAAATTTCCACCTCACAGATATTGACAGACAGCGTGGTTTTCTTTCTAACTATAGATGAAAGTTATCTACAACCATATACACTTCATTGTCGGAAAGAAATACATCTTCTAATTAAATTACAGATACACTAGATGTTGTCAGATAAGATTCTCCTTCATTTCCTGAATGACTTTCGACACTCTTCACGCTCGTAAACTGAAGTGTTATTATGATAAGAATCGTGGGTGTACAGTTTTCATAGTCCCTACGGTGATGAAATGAGAAATTTGTTAGTTCGAGATGAGAATTATGCCTTAAATACTTTTTTTATTCTACAAAACCAGAATGGATGAATCAACACTGTCCTATGCACATTATAGTAGTAGACACTGTAGGGACCCATTAAAATTGTGAAATGAAATTCTACTTATTTCGCCACGTACGCTGATTTATAGTCCTTTCGTGCAGGACTCAGAATCAACACAAACACTACTCTCTCATTCGGAATTCTGTTTTGTTTTTGCCCCCCCCCCCCCAAAAAAAAAGGTTATTACTATCAACAGGTATATTAACACAAGCTAAAACAAATTGAAAACCACGATTGTAGAGTGCATGAACTGTTTTAGAACTGTTCTATTGATCGCCAAAATTCTACACTGAACAAAAGGAAGTGTTTGAATCATTCACTACTTGCATTTCTTATAAATTAATTACTAATTACCACGGAAAAGGGTCGTCGTTTTGGGTTACTGTAGACGGGTGAATAAATAATTTTTTATTTTTTTTTTTTTTTTTTTACATTTTTTAAAAAATTTTATTTCTTTTTTCTTTTAAGACGAGGGGGGCTTCAGTTGAGAGATTATTGTGTTCCTTGGATGTTTAAACTGGTAGATAACTAACGCTGATATCATCTGGTGTAAAACGCCCTAGTCCGGCGATATTTCTGTCCATAGGCCAAGCGTATTAGTTCGACGTCACAATTTAAATAATTGGGTCAGTCCACGAAATCTTAAAATTTAATTCTCCGCGGTTTTCTTTTCTTTTTTTTTCTTTTTTGATGCAGAACGATAATACCGTATTCTTTATTCTTTCTTTCTTTTTCTTTTCTTCAGCAAACAAAACCAACTTCTTTGTCTTTTGATCACGGACGCCGAGAACGGCCTTCTAATGCGTTCATCCGGTGAGTGAAGTCGTCGCTCTCTACGCGCTTTTGACAATTACCAC
Organism: Ostrea denselamellosa; assembly: GCA_024699665.1. Classification (NCBI taxonomy): domain Eukaryota; kingdom Metazoa; phylum Mollusca; class Bivalvia; order Ostreida; family Ostreidae; genus Ostrea; species Ostrea denselamellosa. Next base: position 887,619 of record JAMZEH010000060.1, read on the forward strand.
TTCAATTCTGTACATCACTGCCCTGTGGTTTGAATTTTATTTGGGGGGGGGGGGGGGCACACTCTTTGTCTTGATAGGTTTCCTATTTCATCCAAACATTAAACACTTGGACTTTGTGTAAACGCTCTCAGGAGAGATTATCATGATTCTCCCATTATTTAACGCAAAACAAGCAGCCCATTTCCCCCTTCCCTGTACCTCACGACAGAAACACATTCTAGATGTGCTGCGATCAATGGAAATCCTTATTCACTCGTTTTTCTAAATGTCAAATAAATTATCTATAAAGATTATATTTTCTACAAAAAGACTAAAATCTCATTTCTAGCTATCACGCTCCCCCCTGAAACTGCAACACTCGCTTCATTTAGTAGAGTACCACGCCCATTTTACTAAATAGAGATCGATGTAAACGAACTTTTAGAATATTGTATTGAACTGACGAGAAAAGGAAAGAAAAGAAAAGAACTTACATCAATTCCTTTTTGTTCTCGGATTTTCTCGCGAGCCTTAGCGGCGAAATAAACACCAGCAATAGGAAACACAGCATACAACGCCCCTACCATTACACACGAGTCCCCTACCGCCTCGGCATTCTTACCAGCCGTGTAACAGGGAACGAAATAGGTAATTAGACATAGCGTACAGTTGTTAAAACAACCAAACAAGCCATTGGAAAATTCTACCATCCTCTTAAAGCTGGGTAACAAACGAGCACAAAATTAAGACACCTGTTTGACACTAGAAGAAATGACTGTCGCAGTGAAGGAACACTGGGTATTGTATACAATACCACACGGCGGATCTAACAGCGCGGCTGCGCCGGTACAGCGCTATCCTATAATAAACATAACAACACAGTGAGCATTTGATTGGTGGAAATAAAGATTGTCTTGTTTCCCTTCAGCGACCGTCATTTAGCAGCATACATACAGGATTTTCACGATTACAGAATTTTTACGATTTGTAATATCTGAACCTATAAAACTACATGAAATAAAGAAAAAATGTATTTCGTAATATCATTGATAACGAACAACAATGTTTATGGTCAGTATATATTACTTCATAACGAAGAAAAGACTGTACTGAACTTTTGGAAGATTTATCAAAGAAAACCTGCGTTGATCCTGCATGTATTTTGACTAATATATATATATCTGTGTGTGTGTCTTCATTATACATTGCATTATAACTATGGCTGTTTGAATACTTTCAAACTCTTTGACTTGTAAACATTTGTTTTCTCTGTAACATGATCATGACCCTTGATTGGAAACATTACACACAGAGAGAGAGAGAGAGAGAGAGAGAGAGAGAGAGAGAGATTTATGTATAATATGTATAACAGCCATTCCGGAATTAACATGGAATTTCTGGAGCTAATTAGAATCCATGAAGAGAAATTCAGCCTGGAAGGAGTAACAGAAAAATGGCAAATAAAAACCTACCGAGACCACTAAACGACTGGGCCACTGATCAAAGAAACACAGAAAAAGCCCGTATTTGAAATTCATTCCAATTATGTTGTAGAAACCTGGCCTCAACACTAGAAACTGAGAATAAAATCAAGTAAAAACTTTGATTAATAAATCTAGCATAGATATTCTAAAAAGTTTTTTCTCTGGTAATGGTCTTGAGGCCTGGTCACCTACCCCCTCCCTCCCCTCCGCTCAATCAATCATAAAGCACATTGTACAATATCACAAAAACACTATTAATTTTAATTTGAACGATGACCTAACATAGAAGCGTCAAGAACATTTTCTAGAGGTCGCTAAAAACTATTGCAGCCACATTGTAGACCCCTTTGTTCAAACCCAGCAACATGAACTACTGGAACTAAAGCGTACAGATCTACAAGAAATGTAAATGTATAATAAACCAGATCCCTACACATCAAACGTCCAATATTGGTAAATTACTTTTTTGAATCATGAACACTCAACTCTTTTTCAGAATAATGAATATGCTCTTGGATTCCTCCATGCCGTGCACCGATTTTGGACATATTAAGACTTAAAAGCAGCAGATTCTTTGATCTGTCCCCAGACTTACATCAATGCCTTTCTGTTCTCTGATCTTTTCACGGGCTCTCGCAGCAAAGTAAACTCCGGCAGGGTTAACGAGCCAGTACAGGACGGCGACCATCATGCAGCTGTCCCCTACAGCTTCGGCGTTTTTTCCGGCCGTGTAGCAGGGGGCCACGTACGTAATTAGACATAACGTGATGTTGTTGAAACATCCACACAAACCATACTGAAACTCTCCCATTTTGTCACCGGTTATCGAGTTATAGTGTTCAGGCTCTATATAGAATATCACAGACAAGAATCACACATCCACCGCCAGCTTCTACACCCGTATGGCTTGCACCGATCTGCTTCAAATGGTAGTATTTATATAACAGAGCCCTTAGTTACAAATATCACGTGATGTATATACTCTCCAAAGATAATGACGAAAAAATGCATTCAAGCACCAAGTTATGATAAAATGTATACCTTTTAAAAAAATTAATCGGGGATAATGATTTAAATAGTAAAATCACAATAGGTTTGACATATGCTTCAGTGCTTAGAAGTCAATGGCAAAGGGACAGCTCTGTAAAGTGGAATACAAAAATTGATTTATCTGTTCTGTATATTTCATGTTCCAACAGTTCTTTGAATTTCAAATAAACCAACAATTGACAGTGCATTCATCGATTATTTAGACTTTAGGGGAAAAGGACGGCGCAGATTCAGGAATTTTTTTTTTTTCAAGTTTAGGGGGAGTATATGGAATTTTGTTTGTATTGTAGGGGTATACACATCCACATAATAAACCCGTCTTCACTCCTCTATATTTACATATAAATACTGGCTTCCTGATAAGTACAAATGTCAGTCTATTTTTCAAGAAATATGATACATTTTGCATAACAGAACAACTTAACAGATTATTACACACAAAACACTGGGGAAAAAGACTCCCCGATTCTTGGCAAAGTGTCCCAATCCAAATTCGATAATATCTAATGGAAAAACCCGACTTTGAAAAAAAAGTGCCTAACCTTGGAACTCGAATCAAAAGATCGGACAAAAGCACTGCGTTTGGATTGCATTTAAATTCCGTCCTCAATAGAATTAACTAGATTTAGAGTTGAAGAAAACAAAACAAGAATTTGTTAATCGATTAGTAGTACAGCCGTCTGTCACAAAGTTATACCACCGTCAATATTTCATCTCAAAATGTAAATATGAATAATAATAATAATAAAAAATCAAGACAAAAATATGCTTTTTTATGTTCTTAATGCTAATTACGCTACCAATTCGTAAAGGTAGAAGTAATGAGACTCGCAGTTCAGTATTACATCTAGTACTGTGATTAGATCGGTACCTAAGAATAATGTCTTATGTGAAGTGATCAGAGACCAGGTCAATCCAATGAGTTCAAACTGTACAGTCTGTGGATATGTCAAATCTAACACTTTGAACAATATATAATCTAACTTGACTGGGACTATACAGTGTATAATCTGATTCTACTGGGACTGTACTATATAGAATCTGATTCTACTGGCACTGTACTATATAGAATCTAATTCTACTGGCACTGTACTATATAGAATCTAATTCTACTGGGACTGTACTATATAGAATCTAATTCTACTGGCACTGTACTATATAGAATCTAATTCTACTGGGACTGTACTATATAGAATCTAATTCTACTGGGACTGTACTATATAGAATCTAATTCTACTGGCACTGTACTATATAGAATCTAATTCTACTGGCACTGTACTATATAGAATCTAATTCTACTGGCACTGTGCTATATAGAATCTAATTCTACTGGGACTGTACTATATAGAACCTAATCCCACTGGGATTGTAAAATGCAAAATCAGTTTTTATTCATTGACTTTAATATGCATAACGCATAGGTAGAATAGCCCATAAAAGTAACCTAGAAAACCCCAAGACTCTTGATATTTCCAAGGCTTCGCCCCCTCGGTCCCCATTAGGACTTTTTCCTGGACCCTGGTGGCCTTAAGGCATATTCCTATATCTCCCAGGCATTGAGCGCCCCCTTTTAACAAATCCTGGATCCACCAGTTTATTCCTTTAAGAAGTGAGAAATCTAGAACAGGTATTACTTGCCAGTGAAGTAGATGACATTAAATTCGACCTTTTTTTGCTCTTAATTTCCGTTGCATTTCAAAGATTGTGTGAGGAAACTAAACATATTTAATAAAAAGAAATCAACAAAATTAATTATAAACGCACTAGTACTTTAATACGCTTTTCTTCTTTGTCTTGAAATATCAAACTTTATATGATTAAGGTGTGTGTATACTGGTTATGTTGACAGAATTTTCCCGTTTCCAACCTCTTTTGATTTGGTGCTCTTCAGCGCGTAACATAGTGGTTAATTTTGAAATTATCGAAACAGAAAGCTGAGATCTCCTTTCCAGGATCTGTTTTACACACTGAGTGTTACTGAATACCTACAATGTGCAATATCCATTCTCATGCACATTTATTTCACGTAATGGCAAAAGAAGAAAGAAAAATCAAATACATGTAATATATTGTGCAGACCTCCACCGCAAAATCTTGTCCTTTCAAAAAAAAATAATCTCTTTTTTTTTAATTTAGAAGATCATCTCCCCCTTTCTTTTTTAAATTTTCATCTAATCATTGGGAGGGACTAAAATATATCCCAGAGAATTTATTTTTGTTGTTACAATAAATAGATATACCCCCCTTAACATTCATACGTCCAGTTTGATTTATATCATCGTCGTTAGCCACGGTTACTGAGTCCGATAGTATTTAGTCAATGACGTAGTGATGACGGAGGAAATAGGCGTGGTTTGTGACGATGGAGTTACACCCACAAGACTGATTAAGATTATTAAATAACAATACTGCTTTCATAATGTAATTCACAAAATCTCGTCCCTTAAACTTATCTCCATCCCCACCGGTGGTATCTATCTAGCATTCAAATAAGGAATATTATACTCACATGTTTTTAAGCTAAATGACTACCGAATCAAGTGTCGTTTAAGCATTCAATGAGAGAATATTTTTTATAATTATATTTTTTGGGGGTTCTTTATGTTCTAGAAAATTTAAATGCAAATGAATTTCAGAAGAAAACAGCAGTTTTAGAATTCATAGTGAAAATGAATGGCCTTAACAAAAGTACTAAAAGCAAACAAAGTTACAGACACGCATTACAGACTGGCCGCGAACAATGTATTCTGAGAACATACAAGGACAAATATATATCTTACAGGTTTCTCTACGTCTATGATTTTTCGCTCCCGGATTCTCCTTCGCGTTTCAGCTGCTACATAGACACCGTAAGGCCACAGCAGAAAATAAAGGAGCCCCACAGACAGAAAGTGATCCCCCACCATTTGAGCATTCTTAGCTGCTGTATAGCAAGGAAACACACACGTCAATATACACAAATGGGGGTTTCCCATACATCCCCATAATGACGTCCGCCATTTACCCCGAAATTCCGGGGACATATTCCTATCCGGAAAGTCGTTGAAATCGCCTTGGGTCATAGCTGTTCCCATCCGGTGGTAGGATGCTGACGTGTTTCCGGATGTGTTCGAGTACATAGATTGCTTCTGTGTCTTATTTGATTGAATGGATTGATTAAGTCGAGTTGAGTTGAGGCTTAAAATACTCCTTCGCCCTTCCAGAGGCGGTATAGAAATTGCACGTGGGGATTTTCCTGGGGTAGGGACGTCCAAGGGGGAATTTCCATTCACTTCTTGTTTGGTCACGCCTGCCTGACTCTCAGTAACTTCAAGCATATCCTCCATCCTCTACGGCACAGGAATCAGCGCCCTTAAATCCAGTCACAACAGTGCAAGATTAGCAGGGTAACCGTCAGATCAGAAGTTCCACAAAGTTTCTATTGTGGTCTGTGCTTGATGTTGCGTTTGAATAATTTTTTCTGCATGATTTTCTTTCTGATCAGCAAACAATCTATTTGGTGTCAAGTGAGTTTTAGACATATCATCAGTGTTGGGGCAAATAAAGTTTAGAACAAAATATACATTGGTTAAATTGAGAGAGAGAGAGAGAGAGAGAGAGAGAGAGAGAGAGAGAGAGAATATCGTGTAAAAAAGTGATAATGTAAGAACGATAACTCTAACATCTTGTGTGATGTTTATGCTGACATGTGATGTGTGGATAATACCCCATTACCCAATGGTGGCTTCAAAACTTGTTCAGATGCCAGATGCCTCATGTGCAAGCACAGCTCTGACACAGACAGCTTCATAAGCCCCATTACAGGACGCACCTATAAAATCTTTGGGAATACGTCTTGCCGCACAGACAACTGCATTTATCTCATCAGTTGCAAAGTTTGTTCTAAGCAATATGTAAGTGAAACAGGTGACCTCAGAAGAAGAATCAACAACCACCGTTCCACCATCAAGACCAAAAAACTAAAAGAACCCGTCGGGGAACATTTTAATCTAGCTGGTCACAAATGGGAGGACATGACAGTCGTTGTTATTGACCATAACCCCCATTGGACGGACTCAGAGAGGAAGAGCAAGGAAAAGTTCTGGATGCACAGACTCAAATCATTCAGACCAAATGGCTTGAACAAACAAAATGACTTCCTTAAGATGAACGCCTCATAAGCCATCACCTGTTTCTCCATAAAAGTTGTAACACTGTCAGCCTTTTTTTAGTGTTTGTTTCTTTCTTTGATTCCCTTTTAAGCCTTCTATTTTTCCCCTCCCCCTTTTTAAATTTTAAATTCCATATTTTAAAATTCATGTTCTTTACCATAATCAGCTTAATCAACCCCAATCCCGTACGAGTTAACACCCTTTGTTCTAATTCTCTAGTTATTAGTTCGAACATGGATTTTAAATTAGCCTAATTAGCCATATTAGGTGTGAATCGGACAGTCATACTCAGTACACCCGACTGACCGGACATATAAACCTTATCATTAAACTGTTCTCTAATCAACTCCAAAATGTAGTTTTTTGAAAGTTTAGTTTCGTTTTATTTGTAGTTTTAGATTTAGTGCTATTTTTTCTTTTATGTTTTCTTAATGTAATATATCTGTAGTTTGTCCTGAAGAAGGGACTGGGTGTCCCGAAAATTTGACAATTTTGATTGTTCGTGTCGTTTAGTCATCCTTAGTGCTTTATTTATATATATATATATATATATATATATATATATATATATATATATATGTGTGTGTGTGTGTGTGTATGTGTGTGTGTGTGTGTGTGTGTGTGTGTGTGTGTGTGTGTGTGTGTGTATTATGTTGTAATTATACCATATCATACTGTTATATATTATATTTGTGCATGTCATATAGGATATCTTGTAAATATTTTACTTATTATATGCTCTCAATGTTGTCGAACAACCATGAGATGAATAAATTGGAAACTTATTAAATTGACTGCCATATAATTTCCGTTAACAATGATAAGTTAAGACTCAGTGGAAAGGCAGGCCACTTGTGATGTCTTCAGTTATTTAAGTCCCCTCCTTCACCATAACTTCTAGGTGTGGTTTTTTTAACTTCAGAGGTTAAGGAGTGATTAGCATTAATTTACATAACTAGGAGTGATTGAAGTCCCGATTCCACACAACAGAGACAGCTTTGTTCAAACAGAGATGAATGCAATGTTTTCTCAAGAAGCTTTAAGGGTTCTCATAATAATTGAAGTTGTGATTTTTCGAATTCTCTATGAATTACGAGTATCAAATAAGTATAAAATATATATCAACTCTTTCTTTGATGTTTGATTTTTGATAAATATAATACAGCTCACAGAACAGAGAACTAAGCTACACAACATGTCAAAACCTGCACACACCAACAAACTTTCCTTCGAAACTTCTGTTTGTTTTATTTAAATAACATAAGTACTCGCTAAATAATAATTAAAAACACCAAACCCAGTACAGAAACAAACCGCACAAGTTTACAATAGTCCTGAGCAATTTCTAAAGGAAAGTGTTATATATATATATATATATATATATATATATATATATACAAACACACACATACACACACACAAACACACACACATACACACACATACACAAATACATATATACACACACATATACACACACAAACATACACCCACAAACACACACACACACAAACACACACACGAAGTTGGGATGAGATAATATACACATTTCTGAAGACCTACTTGGATTCCTTTCAAATCTCTAATTTTCCCTCTCGTCTTCGCCATTAAATAAACTCCTGCTGGAGGTAGTATACAGTATACAAATCCGTTCAGTGGACAGCTTTCCTCTACCCCCTCCGCATTCTTGCCCGCCGTGTAACAGGGCACCACCCACGTGTTCAAACACAAATTAATATTGTTAAAACATCCAAACAAATGATTATTTTTTTTCCAGTCTCCAGGTTTGCCCGACATGTTGGTGGTTTCTTACAAATAAGCCACTAGTACTACATAAATGAACTACTATAAAGTACTTCTGTAGCTTTTATATATTTGGGACACGTGATTGGCCAGCGTAGCTACGGTAACCAGTTACACAACTCAAGCCAGGTTCCCAATCGATTCTTTAATAACAGAATTTTACAAGAATTATCCCGCGAGCATTGTTAATAAGATTAAAGAAACAGAAGATGGGCCTTTAAAAATCTTTTTGAGAAAATTCGCACATTCAGAATAACCATGAGCTTTTAAATTCCTTGCAGGACTGACCAATGCTTTAATTTCTTGGAGTCGTCATGGTTCATTACGCGTGGTGCTTTTTATTGCCCTGTCCGATAAAGTCGTTCTTAGCTACTTTAATCCAAATATGTTCCCCGTCCTTCACCGTTCATTACATGTGGTGCTTATTATTGACCTGTCCGATGTGGTCGATCTGAGTTTCTTTATTCTTACTTTAATCTCTTGGGATTTAATACCGTGCATGTATATCTCCCATTTGTGCTAAAACATGAAGTACGTACCATCGTTTTTCAAAGAGGTGGAAAGTGGGGGAGGGGGTAGCCGGAGAGAATGACTTATATACAATTCTTGACAAGCAAACGTCATGATAAAAGAAAAAATAAACACCACATATTATTTTTACAAAATTTTAAAATCCTATATCATGGAGGTTAAAACACTCAAATCTACCTCACTATTTTTATTTTTCCGCCATGGCTTCGATTTTTTAAAATCATGCGGGGTGGGACCTGTCAGTAATTCAAGTTTCCACTCTCACTACTACTATAAAAAAACAAAAAAAAAAACAAAAACAAAAAAAAAAACAAAAAAAAAACAAAAACAAAAACAACCCCCCCCCCAAAAAAAAACAAACAAAAAAACCAACAAAAACAAAACAAAAAAAACAAACAAGAAAAAAACAAAAAAAAAACCAGCAAAAAAAAAAAACCAACAAAAAAAACAAAAACAAAAAAAACCCAAACAAACAAAAAAAACCAAACAAAAAAACCAAAAAACAACAACAACAACAAACACCAAAAACGTAGGACGGGGGGTGGGGGTGGTGGTGGGGTGGGTGGGGGGAGTCTCCCAATATGTGTTTTTATTTGTGTATCAAAATAATGGAGAATCAGCATTGTCAGAAAACTGTGGAGGGGAGTCTGAGTCGAGTCTGCTGAACAGGTCCATCAGCAGGAATAGGCAAGCAAATTAAATGACGCTACTTTGGTTTACTCACATTTAAAACAAGTTACGGGGGTGAGAATACGACCATTGTTTAGTACAGTTGACAGATCAGATTTTTTTTTTATTTGCATATTCTTCATAATATTGAACAACATTCTATTATTTTCGGGTTTTTTTTAATTTATCTCTACAATATGAATATCATTCTATTATTTTCGGGCTTTTTTTTTATCTATTTATTTATCTCTACAATATGAACATCATTCTATTATTTTCGTTTTTTTTATCTATTTATTTATCTCTACAATATGAACATCATTCTATTATTTTCGGGCTTTTTTTATTTATTTATCTCTACAATATGAACAACATTCTATTATTTTCGGGCTTTTTTTATTTATTTATCTCTACAATATGAACAACATTCTATTATTTTCGGGCTTTTTTTATTTATTTATCTCTACAATATGAACAACATTCTATTATTTTCGGGCTTTTTTTATTTATTTATCTCTATAATATGAACAACATTCTATTATTTTCGGGCTTTTTTTATTTATTTATCTCTACAATATGAACAACATTCTATTATTTTCGGGCTTTTTTTATTTATTTATCTCTACAATATGAACAACATTCTATTATTTTCGGGCTTTTTTTTATTTATTTATCTCTACAATATGAACATCATTCTATTATTTTCGGGCTTTTTTTATTTATTTATCTCTACAATATGAACAACATTCTATTATTTTCGGGCTTTTTTTATTTATTTATCTCTACAATATGAACAACATTCTATTATTTTCGGGCTTTTTTTATTTATTTATCTCTATAATATGATATATCTGTCATTACTGTTTATTTCTTATAAAAATGCATACAAGTAGTGTTCATGAACCAGGGAAACAACGCTTCTTGTCGGGGAGATGAAAACAGAATTTTAGAGAAAATTTCACAACGTCGCGTTAGTCCACAACGGATTCCAATATTGCAACTCATTTTTTTTTTTATCTTTTCTTTTTTTACTGTGCTTGATGGTGGAACTCTGACGTCTTGTTTCCAATCAATCAAACACGTTGTTATGGATTTTTTTTCTTTTTTACTTCCGTAAACACATTATCGGTTCTATTCATGCATTTAAAATCCACCTTTAACTAGAGAAAACAAATTGGTCAAATCAATTGGTCATTTAGCAGTATATAGAATGCTCATTGAGCTGAAACCCACGTTAGTATCAGTGTAAACAAGGATCTATTAGAATTGACAAGACCAAGAGGTCTGTGGACCATAATGCACACTGATTCTCCTAGATTCTCTGAAGTTGGAACACTAATTGTAAATTTTGGACCAAAACTCAAAACCTTTCATTTGACAACCATGTTCACATCGCCGAATGCTTGGACACACGAGGACTGATTGATGTGTTGTGAGCCTTGTTTTTCATTCATTCATTTATTCAAATCTCATCACCATTTTACATTGGTATATTGTATTGAAAGAGGCTAGGATCGATGTCCTTTTTCAGCCCTATAATTACCTGACTATGTACCCGAAAATTGGTGTCATTAGGTCAGTTTATATCGACAGGGTAGCACTCTAAAGTAAACAAGGCAAGTGGTTTTTGCAAAATGGACAAAATCAGTGAAAGAGCAGTGATCCAATATTTGTATAAGAAAGGTTTAGCTTCATACTGATGTAATAGCAAGATTAAGGAAAAATGCCCCTTCATATGCTATGAAATAATAAAATATATGCTACAACAAAAAGGTAGGTGGCGGAATTTAAACGCGGCAGACAGAGCTTTGAGGATGATCCTCGTCTTGGAAGGCCTGTCACTGTTGCAACCTCAGAGATGATCAGGAAAGCCCATGATATTGTTATGACTGACAGGCGAGTTACAGAAAGATATATAGCCAGTACAGCTGGCATTTCACAGGAAAGAGTTCATTCCATTCTGACAGAGTATCTTGCAATGAGAAAGCTTTCAGTCCGTTGGGTACCAAGACTTCTGACAGTTGATCAGAAGCACACCAGGTGCACTTTGTCACCTGTTAATCTAAACCTTTCAAAGGTAGATCCTGCTAACTTCTTTAGAGATTTGTAACTATGGATGAAACATGGGTCCATCATTTCACTCCAGAGGTCAAACAACAGTTTAAACAATGGGAAGCACCCTTGTTCAATCCTGCCAAAGAAGGCAAGACTGTTCCATCAGCTGAAAAGGTTATGGCCGCACTTTTCTGGGATGCTGGTGGTATTCTGATGGTAGACTATCTCCAAACGGGACAAATAATCAATATCACATACTATGCATCACTTCTGAGGCAGTTACGGGAAAATATTAAACTCAAGCGCCGCGGAAAATTCTGTAAAGGTGTGTTGTTCCATCAGGGTAAGTCTGTCATTGCCATAGCTGCCATTAACAATTGTGCTTTAAATTGATTATTGGCCTCGTTCTCGCTCCATCAGACTTTCATCTATTTCCAAAACTGAAAATAGCCATTTCCGGTACCCACTTTCAGTCAGATGATGACGTCATACATGCAGTGAAGGGCTTTCTGAACAGTCAGTAAAAGGAACTCTTTAAAAGTGGCATTGAGGCCAATAAACATCGCTGGGGAAAGTGTATAAATACTGAAGGGGACTGTGTTGAAACATAATGTCAAAATTCAAGCCCTTACATACGAGTATCACAATACACCAATCAGCCCTCAAACTGATTCAAAACTGTTGCTAACGGAAAGTTTGGATTTTTACAGTGGATGCGCTCTGGTTTATATGACGGGTAAATTCTAATCAGAATAACGTTGGTTACGGCATTTTGAGAAGAACGTTTATCTTTTAACTATGTTTATACCGTCCGTAAAGCAAGGCTCTGAAGGTAGCACGAATGTGAAAAAAGACAAAGGAGACACTTTCTAAATACTATTACTGAAAATTCTGAGAGCCGAATGGGCGCCGCCATATTTTGTACAGCTGTTGGCATCCTTGACTGTCTCCGTCCGTTTTAATTCGCACAAGCGCACAAGAATTAACGCAAGCATCAACGGTATCAGGTCATCAGGCTGCAAAAGATACGAAAGAACACACACACACACACACACACACACACAAAAGATACGAAAGAACACACACACACACACACACACACACACAAAAGATACGAAAGAACACACACACACACACACACACACAAAAGATACGAAAGAACACACACACACACACACACACACACACAAAAGATACGAAAGAACACACACACACACACACACACACACACACACACACACAAAAGATACGAAAGAACACACACACACACACACACACACAAAAGATACGAAAGAACACACACACACACACACACACACACAAAAGATACGAAAGAACACACACACACACACACACACACACACACACACACACACACACACACACACACACACAAAAGATACGAAAGAACACACACACACACACACACACACACAAAAGATACGAAAGAACACACACACACACACACACACACACAAAAGATACGAAAGAACACACACACACACACACACACACACAAAAGATACGAAAGAACACACACACACACACACACACACAAAAGATACGAAAGAACACACACACACACACAAAAGATATGAAAGAACACACACACACACACACACACACACAAAAGATACGAAAGAACACACACACACACACACACACACACACACACACAAAAGATACGAAAGAACACACACACACACACACACACAAAAGATACGAAAGAACACACACACACACACACACACACACACACACACAAAAGATACGAAAGAACACACACACACACACACACACACACACACACACACACACAAAAGATACGAAAGAACACACACACACACAAAAGATACGGAAGAACACACACACACACACACACACACACATTTGTTTTGGGTTTTTTTTCCAGATCGGACCACTCTGACGATATGCATTAAGTACGTACATCCCTTCAGGATGAAGAGTTAATTGTGAAGTTATACTTTCATCAATATAGCTTAATTGCTATAGTAAGCAAAATTCGTTAGTAGAAACTTTACGGAGGATAACGATTTTAAAAAGGAGTTTTCATGCACTTGTCTGGACTCCACTCTCCTTATAACTACAAGACCTGTTGGATATATTACTAGTTATGTGAATCCGCAAAAATTATAGTCTTCAATCCACGAAACACTGCACATACTTTCTGTGTTTCATGTAAATGAAATAAATTGTACCTGAACCAAACGGAGTACAATTTGACAATTACAATGCTTGCTGCATTTTAAAGTTAATTGTAAATACGCTTGATTTATATGCAGAGATTATACAACTTGAACGCTAAGATCAACAGTAACTTCAATCCTCGATTATGTAGTTATATGACATTAATTTTGGGGAAAATCGTGAAATATACATTAAACGATAATCCCGCAGAAACGCAAGTACATTTTGAAAACCCACATCTGAACAGGCCTCGCTCTTGCGCGGCCGGCCTGTTATGAAACATTCATGACATGAATATTCCTCGGGATGAACGCTGATTGGCGGAGAGAGGAGTGTGAACGCTTGGTAAGGTTTATGTGTGGGATTGTGAGTTTCTAGTGGTGCGATTGGATGGTACAGGTGTTTTACTGTGTTTGTGCTATATAAGCAAGATTTGTGCTAAATTCAGACTAACCCGACAAAGCTCCTACCCGGACAAGTGACTGTCAGAATTGATGAGGGGATAAATGAATCATATTCTCTCTCTCTCTCTCTCTCTCTGTATGTTTGTGTGTGTGTTACTTGAGTTTTAAATTTGATTGCCAAAGCATACACGGCTCTGCTCTATCATGCAGTTCGTAATTTAAACACTTGATTTGTTCAAAATGAAATGCATAATTTTATTGTATAACGTTTTAGCAAATCATTATATAGAAAACAGTGATACGACTAAAAAGATGAACGAATTCAAGGCTTTCTATTAATATAGGATATAGGGACGCTTACTTCTTATAGTTAATTTTTTTAATTATTATTTTCAGCTGTCTATTAAAACAATAAGAGCAATTTTTGAGTACAGATTGTATGCAAATTATTATACCGTGATAATTGGAAAGAGGTTATCTGATGGTGGTAACAATATTTTACTCCTCATGAAATAAGCGTAAAGCATTGCAGCCCAGTGACGTCCACTTATTTAAATTCGACATCGCTCATTGTCTTCCAGCGAGTGTTATGAATATACCTTACCAATCGGCAAGGAAGCACGTGCGATACGCTGCACACTAATCAGTAGTCTGTTTTGTATCGTATGCCTGCACAAACTAGTCTTCAATCATATATATATAGTACTTTCTCCAATGTAAATTTTATTATACTGATTTAGTTTTGTTGTCTACAGAAAACCATGCACACACACACATATATATATATATATATATATATATATATATATATATGTGTGTGTGTGTGTGTGTGTGTGTGTGTGTGTGTGTGTGTGTGTGTGTGTGTGGTCATCTACTTCTAATCATTTATATAACTGGAGTATATGGTTGGAATCTTTATAATTTGAGATAATTTTGTTGATAGGACGTTTCTATTTTTATTAGAAACGCATTCTGCATTTACACGTGGATTAGTCTTTGAGAACAAGAAAGATCCTTAAATATTAGGGTTTTATTTGTTCTCAAAATGCAAATCAATTTTGAAGACAGATGAAAAGAATTATTTTTTAAAAGTTATTTCCATGTAAACCACTTATGAAGAAATTATATTTGACATCATTAATATCCATATAGAGATTACATGGCGCCTGTATTTTGGCATTGTGCCAAACATTTCAATAATGTTTTATACTATCAATTTTAAGATAGGTGTTGCTGCAAAAATAACGCTTAAATTACTTTGAAAGTGTGTAATACTGAAATATCAAATCCAGGTGTGTGAAATATAAACAATTGTATTTTGGACTTTTGTCCGTTCATTTGCAAATTTAAATTTAAAATTTAAAAACTGACAAAAAATGCATTTTCTGAAAGTATTTCAAATTATCTGTTAAAAGCTCAAAATTTGTGATATAAGATATGTTAATTGATTAGAATTTTAAGCTTATTTATACATCTAACATTTTCTAATATATAAATCCAAATAATATACTGTTTTATATGAAAAAAGGACTTTTAATGAAATAGACCTGTTACTGGAATCTGGAATTACCTACCCTTTGACGTACTCATGCGTAAAAGATACAAATTAATACCGATATTATGAAATGTTATGATTCAAACTTGGAACGGTATTTGAGAATTTATTCATCAGTACATGAAGAGGCTAAGATAACAAACAGTACTCAATTCCGTAATTCCTATAGAAGATATATACAAATCAGAGAGATGGGCAACCATGGATCCCTGGACATACCAGAGGTGGAGTCAGGTGCCTACTACGAGGAGTAAGCATCCTCTGTCGACCGATCACACTCGTCGTGAGCCCTATATCTTGATCAGGTCAACGGAGTAATCCGCAGTCAGAATCAATGTGCCAAGAACAGCTTAACAATTGGTATGAAACATGTGTAAGACAACATTTGACCTAATGGAAGGTTGCACTGACAAATTAAATCGACCATATAGTTTGCGAAATGCTGACTTTAAATGAGACAGTAGAAACCCCTGTAACATTAACTTGTTTGTCAGTAACCTGCCTCGATTTAAAAACTGATCATATGCAGAACAAGCTCTTCCACATCGAATTAGTTGAAAGATGTAACCACCATATTCAGTTGATATTTGAATATTGCTACATGCGAAATCAGTGATAGACATAAAAGTATTTATGGGCGTAATCCAGGAATTTCTAAATATTTCAAATATTTAAAAAGTACCGTAACCCGAATACTAGTTGACATGCATCTTCATTGATGTAAGCGTCCTTTCCTTGACAATGGCATGCTATAATTGAGGATGCTTAGGTGTTATGCTGAGGAAATCAAAGACAATATGCATCAGTCCAGATGGAGAATATGAGCATGTGAGTATTTCATGGAGCCCCCCCCCCTCCCCCCCCCCCCCCCTTCACTCCCTAAATTTGATTGATTGATTGATTGTTTATTGCTTTCCGCCAAACTCAAAAAAAATTCAGTTATCTGGTGGCGTCCAGTTTTTTAGTGGCGGAGGAGAAAACCTAGATAAAATGTATACGAGAAGAGACCACCGACCTACCGAAAGTAAACAGGCAAACTTTCTCACATACATCGGCGCGAGCGGGAATCGAACCCGCGCCGACTAGAGTTGAGAGGCCTTGTGATTTTGAGCGCAACGCTCTAACCACTCGGCCACGGAGGCCCCTAAATTTGTAAAATGTATGTACCACCATGGCACGATTAATGAAAATGGTCCAAATATGATACAAATTAAAGTTTCAAATGAAACAGATTTCAATTGGAATTTCCAATTTTTGACAATTTTTCACCAATAAATGGTGTTTTTTTCCCCTCAAAATAACAGCTATCCCTTCAATATTTATCTGAATTTGTCATAGCTGTGTAAGGATACATTACATGTAATATATCTAAATATGACAACAAACCATACAGTACCAATAAAACAGAGACTTTAATAGCAATTTCCAATGATTTCCAATATTTGACGATTTTTCATCCGTAAATGGTGTTTTAGCCCCAGAATAGCAGCTTTCAACTCAATCTATTTTTCTAAACTTTTTGTATGCGCTTAAGGATTTATCAAAATATGCAAAGAAAAATTTTGTTGCAATTGGTTCCCATTTCCAGTTCCACTATATATACTGGACTAATGATGTTGTTGCTTAGCAACCAAACATATCTGAATAAAAGAGATTAACAATAATAGATCTTTGTTTTAATGTTGCTATATCTATTCTATTTAGTGGAAAATATTGACAGAGCATCACATTGTTAGACGATGTTGGATATGTACAGTAAGTACGAATTTTGCATAAATCACCTTTGACCTTAAATTCTCTTCATTATGTTCATCATAATTTTTCTTTAAAACATTATAAAATACTTACAATGTGTCTGAAGATTATATTTTCAAATTAATGTCGCATTTACTAATCACCATGCTTTGTAATTAACTTTAAATTGTATCGAATGGATACAGAAAGGCAAATCATGGCCAAAATTGTATTATATTATGGGTGTTATTACTTACAGGTGGCAACCAAAATATTCATTTGTCAATAATATATATATATATATATATATATATATATATATATATATATATACATACGCACATACACCGAGGAAAAAAAAATTCAAAATCTACAGTAAGTCTTATAAGAACTTTGGCGATCTCTTTGAGGTCATGGGATGTCATGGCAAACTTTATAAAAATAGTTCCCTGTGAAATTCCTAAAAAATAAAAAAAAACCAAAATCATATGTCACATGTTTATCCCAAACTAGGGCACATATAGTGTAAAATCGATTTGAAAAATACTGCCATTTACTCTTTAAAACCTCTAAAATGTGCCATACAGGAAGGATTAAAGAAACCTATCTTTAATTTTCCACTATTTGAACTTATCGATCTGCAATTGAATTACACACACATATATATAAAGAAAAATCAGAATGCCGAAAATAACCGGTTTCATTTTCAATCTTCAAGACTAACTCTTCGAGTTCTTTGAGTTATTTTCAACGTTCTGATTTTTCTTAATTATACAACTACTGGTGTGCATATTTACTTATATTTGGATATTAATATTTATTACATATATACTTTCGTACTAATTCATTGAAGCAATTTGAGATTATATAATTGAACAAAATTTTATCTTTAATTACTTATACTCATGTGGAATTATTTGAAAACGGGACTAATTAAGCAAAAATAAGTTCAAATATTACAAAACATATATTACATGTATTTCTAAACTCAAACATTTTCGAATATTTGCACTATCTTCAATTTATTAGCCTATCTCTGAATCAATTAAAGAAACAGTCAAATTCAATTAGGTCTATTTCAATAACAAATCTAACTATTTATAAATGATTTGAATTAATCTATATTTATCTACTGAATTTAACCTATCTTTAATTTGGATAGGTTATGTTCGATAATGAGATTTTAATATGAAAGGATTTCATAAATATTTCACTTACATGGAGACATCACACACACACACACACACACACACACACACACACACACACACACACACACACACACACATATATATATATATATATATATATATATATATATATATATATAATTTTGAAATAAAAAAATCACAACAAACATTCATGTTATTCATAATAATACATGTACTTTCTACTTTTATTCAATTAAGACTTCAAAACTCCAGTGTCTGATTTTACCACAATATCCTATCTTCCCGTGCGTACAAGGGTTGATGTCTAGTAGCATAGAAGCTATAGTAAACCTAAGTGTAAACAATTGTTGATCTAAATCTAACTATATGGACACAGACTTAGATTTGTATCTGTGATATTCACACTGTAAACACATACATTTAACAACATAGGAAGATGGATTTCATTAATTATGTATCACAACATATCGATTTATTTTGCGCCTGCTAAAACTCTCTCTCTCTCTCTCTCTCTCTCTCTCTCTCTCTCTCTCTCTCTCTCTCAGATTTGCTTAAGCTTTACTATGTATTATATATCTGTTGTATTTCAAGTTTCTATGTTTCTTTTACTTTATCGTATCTGTTTTATCTTAAGTTGCTATGTTATTTTCTTTACTTTGTCTTATTTATCTGTTTCATAATAATAATAATAATAATCTTAATAATAATGATTGGTTTTATATAGCGCTTTTTCCAGCATGTGCTGTTCAAAGCGCTTCACAATACATTATTACCCCAGCAGACCTTATAACATTCCAGAGCTTTCTCAGTGCAAGCTGCCGTTAAGGCGCTAGAACACTAACATTCTAACAATAGGAAATTCGTGTAAAGTGCCTTTCCCAGGGACACAACGTCGGTCCTGCTAGGTCTAGAACCCACAACCTTTCGGTCGAGAGTCTAACAGCCTAACCACTAGGCCATCGATGCCACTGTTGTATTTATTTCAAGTTTTAATATATCATGTTTTATTTTATCTTATATATCTGTTTATTTTAAGTTTTTACCCCCCCCCCCCCTCCCCGTGGGAATCAAGGTTGGAATAGGTCCTCAATACCCCTTGTCGTAAGAGGCGACTAACTGAGGTGGTCCTTCGGATGAAACCACAAAAACCGAGGCCCCGTGTCACAGTAGGTGTGGCACGTTAAAGATCCCTCCCTGCTCAAAGGCCATAAAACGCCGAGCATAGGCCTAAATTTTGCAGTCCTTCACCGGCAATGGTGACAACTCCATATGAGTGAAAGACTCTCGAAAGCGACATTAAACGATATACAATCAAGTTTCTATGTTATTTTTACCTTATTCTGTTTATCTGTTTTATTTCAAGTTTCTCTGTTATTTCTGACCTTCTGATCTTATATATGTACTGTTTCATGTTTTCCACCGTGTGCGGCCTACATATATCTAATTTATTAATATTAATCTTTTTTTTTATACATATATTGTTAGAAAACATGATTATGTACCTATTTTATGTAATTAGATGCTTGGTTTTTGCTGCTTATGTTATGTTGACACCAAGAGACAAATCTAGGTGAAGTACGAAAAGATCAAGTTTAAAACTCCGTAGCTCAAAAACAAGCATTGTGACTCCAGTTTTTCTTTATAATTTTCTTATTCTCCTTCAATGTAGAAACAAAAAATACACTTCTCAAAAAATTGACATTACTCCAACTCTCAGGTGCGAAAAAAAAAGAGAGAGAACTATACTATTATGTAATGAGTGTGTCTACAAACTAGGTCTTTAAAAAATGAAAGTCCTGCAGTTACTACAATTTCATACTGCATCGTGAAGTAGCGGTACCAGATGGTGCTGACCTGAGAGGGATCCAAGGGTTCACCCCCTTCCTTACTGAAAAGTTTCAGCACAGAAAAAAGGTACCTTCCCTTCAATTCTTACGCTGGAATCACACGACCCTCTGAATTTTATCTGTATCCACAAGTGTTAGGTACCCTGTGGCTATTTTTGGGGCTTCTTTCGTAACATTTCTATAACTTTAAACAAAACATAACCACAGTGGAGGGCTTGGAAGGGGCTACATCCCACCTCTTACCTACCATTTGAACATTTTAGAAAAGAATAGTCATTTTAGGGTCTACAATCTCCCCTTTTGATGTTGAAAAAGCTATCATCTAAGTTTACAACTCTTTTTTGAAAATTTTCTGGATCCGCACCTTTTAAGCATTTGCAGTTTTCCACGTTGACATTGAAAAACTATCGACCCTTCTATATAGTGGACATTTTGTATAAGGACTCATCAAAGTATCACATATTGAGTACTAGGGCGAGTCAATAAGTAACCAGCCTTTTTTAGGTTGAGATATACCTCTTCTTTTTCGATGTAATTGCCCTCTAGTGTGATGCACTTGGACTAACAGTGTTCAAGTGTTATCAGCACAGAACTTAAAAAGTCAGTGTTCTTTCCACTGACCCACACCTTAACTGTCGTCACGGCTTCTTCGTCAGACCGGAAATTACGTCCACTTATATCCTTTTTCAAGTTTGGAAATAGGAAGAAGTTGCTAGAAGCTAGGTCAGGCAAATTGTCAGGATGTGGTAATAATTCATACCCATTTCCCTCTACAGCATCCATTGCAACATTGCAAGTGTGAACTCTCACGTTGTCCTGTTGCAGCAAGACACCTTTAGAGAGTTTATCTCGGCGTTTTTTAAGGATGTCCGTTCTCAGCTGGTGTAGCAAGCTTGCATAGTACACTCCAGTTATTGTACTTCTCTTGAATAAAAAGTCTCAACATAATAACGCCTTTTGCGTCCCAAAATGTTGTGGCCATCAAGCCGATGGTTGTGTCTTGAACTTCATTGACCTCGGGCACCTCATCCCTCACTCATTGCCAACTCTGAGCTTTCTTCTCTGGCTCATAATAATGAACCCAAGACTCGCCTACAGTCACCAGATGCAAAACAAAATCATCTTTTGACCTGATACGCTTCAACAAGGCAATGCATACTGATGCTCTGGTAGCCATTTGATCATCAGTAAGAGATTTGGGGACCCAATGGGCTGTTAGCTTCCGCATACCTAAACAATAATATAAGATTGGTGAAACGCTGCCATGTGAAATGTCTAATGCCTTCGCTATTTCTTCCACCTGAATTCGCCTATCAGAGTATACCAGATCCCGAACTTTATTACACATTTTTTCGTTGGTGGCATCCAGTGGGTGTCCAGACCCAGCTTCATCTAAAGACGTTTTATCGCGTTTGATTGATTGATTGATTCTTTGTTTGTTGTTTTCCCCCACACTCAACAATTTTTCAGTCATCTGGTGGCGTCCAGTTTTTGTTGGTGGAGCATGTCTTTGCATCACTATCCATGTTTGACATTCAATATCTTATTAAAAAATGACTCAATACGCGTGCAATTTTGTACCGAGGCATAAAACAGGTATTGAAACAAGGCATGCAAATCATGGCCGTCTCGGTCAACCGGAAATAAGTATGATTTCACAATCGAAAGAGCAATACAAACTCTCTCCATTATTTTTGGTTTTGAATACTTTGCTTCTCTGAAATAAAAAAAATGTTTTGTTTGCAAATAAGAGATTTAAAAATCCAAATCTAGCTGTGATTGAAGCGTGATATCAATGTATAATAAAACACGTCAAAAAGATTAAGTCGTTCTAATTCTTTAAATGCTAATAATAAAAAATATATATGAAAAGTTTTAAAAAGTTTATTTGTTTTGTTATCAATATTTTTAAAAATCTATTGAAATTATTTTTTAAATATTAAAAATGTACAAGAGGCATGTGAATTAGAAAACAAGATTCATTACACGTCTGGGTCTGCGTCACTGTCACATATTTATCATTTATTAATACTACCTATTGTTCAGCATCATCTGAAAACGTGCACAGTGTGAGTTTCATAGTATACAAAATAAACACCGTCAACAGCATAAATTGCAAAAAGAAAACTAAGTCAAACATGGTAAAAATCGCAATAGAATTTGTCAAAGGAGGCGCAATCTTCAATGTGTATACAAACACAGCAAACTTGGAATGATATTGGTAGGATATTTTTGGAATTACAGATAAAACAAAGTATGTAGCCATACGCATGGCGGACGGATGGACAGAGTGGAGGGGCTACTATAATTGCTGTCACCTTCGGTGACGCAGGTAAAAAAAATGAATTGAAATTTTTTTTAGATCGATTAGCTATAGGAATCACGGCAGATGTGACCGTTCGACACGGAATGCTTACTCCTAGGGACCTGATCTCACCTCGGGTATACATTTCGTATATCTAGGGGTCTGTGTTCGCCCAGCTCTCTATTTTATATTCCTTACAAGAGTTATGAATTTGATCAGTGTTCCCTATCTTCACCTTTTCATCGATAACTAGATAATTCTTTCGCTAATGCAGGGAACCGGACTCCGACAAAACTCGAACCGTTTCTCCAGCACAAAACATTTTTTTTAAGTTGGGTATTACGAAAGGTATATTGGTTAACTTACCTCTATACCTTTTTTCTGGCGAATATTTTCACGTGCTTTTGCTGACAGGTAAATACCAACAGGTGTAAACAGGAAGTATGCTAGACATGTTGCTGGAAAACTCTCCCCCACAGCTTCCGCGTTTTTTCCCGCCGTTAAACACGGTACGAACCACGTGGTCAAACACAAAGAACAGTTGTTGAAACAACCACAAAGTCCGTTGGACCAACTTCCCATGGTTGATCTTAATCTGAAAACAAATCAAATCAACACTATGATGAAAAGGAAATAGTTGATCTATCTATTTATTTTGCTTGTTTAGTAGTTATTTTGGTAGTTTGATAGTTAGTTTGGTAGTTTGATAGTTATTTTGATAGTTATTTTGCTTGTTTAGTAGTTATTTTGGTAGTTTGATAGTTATTTTGGTAATTTGATAGTTATTTTGATAGTTATTTTGCTTGTTTAGTAGTTATTTTGGTAGTTTGATAGTTATTTTGGTAGTTTGGCAGTTATGTTTTAATTTGATAGCTATTTTGGTAGTTTAAATTTGGTAGTTATTTTGGTTGTTTGATAGTTATTTTGGAAGTTTGATAGTTATTTTGGTAGGTTGATAGTGATTTGGTAGTTTGGTTTTTTTTTATTTTGGTACTTTGATAGATATCCTTGTACTTTGGTAGTTTTATGGTTGTTTAATAGTTATTTTGGTAGTTTTATAATTATTTTGGTAATTTCATAGTTATTTTGATAGTTTTGTAGACTTTATTTTAGCAATTTGGTAGCTATTTTGATAGTTATTTTGGTTATTTGGCAGTTATTTTGGTAGTTTCATAGATATTTTTGTAGTTTGATAGTTATTTAGTAGTTATTTTGGTAGTTTGGTAGTTATATTGGGTTTTTTGTTGTTTGGGTTTTATTTTTGTAGTTTGACAGTTATATTTGGTAGTGTAGTAGTTATTTTGGTAGTTTGATAGTTAGGTTAGTAGTTTAATATCTATTTTGGTATTTTGATAGTTAATTTGGTAGTTCAGTAGGTATTTTGGCAGTTTGAGAGTTATTTTGGTAGTTATTTTTGGGTAGTTTGCTGGTTATTTTGGTAATTTGATAGTTATTTTGAAAGACTGACATCTTCACAAGTCAAGGGTCAAGGGTCATTGATTCGTCACCCGGTACTTGCCCTTGACGAATGTCACTATCAAAAAGTTGGGCTCGTCATGTTTTTTTTTTTGTCTGATTGGTTCCACATAGAGAGCGTGGAACCAACCTGAATCTAGTTTTATCAATTTTAATAACGCGAATCGAGAGATTCAAAAGAAAACACGTGTGCAGTTGTGACTATTTCAATCGTTTTAGTAGTCAAAAAGATTAAACGTCTTCAACGCATTAGCGGCGCAAGTATTACAATTACATGCGTTTATTAACACAGCAGTACGAAATCGCTTTCCCATCTCCCGTATTCAGGTAGATTGCATTACCATTTGTATCCATGTACGACAAAACAAGTTTGCAGATCATTTATTCACAAGTATTAATATCATTTTGAAGTTATTTGTAAAACCTCTGCAAAGATGAACTTTTACCGTTAGCTGATCAATGAAAAACAAACAGAACCGATGGAAATGGCAATAGAGATCCTTGAATCATTGAATGTTTTATTTATAGCGGATTATGTAATGGTCCGATGAGCCCGACATTTTGATAGCGACATTTCTCCAGGGTAAGTGCGAGGTGACCACTCAATATCCTTTGACTTGTGCAGATGGTAGTTTGATGGCAATTTTGGTACTTTTGTAGATCTTTATTTTAGCAGTAATTTTATATATTTTGGTAGTTTGATAGTTATTTAGCAGTTTGGTAATTATTTTGGTAGTTTAGTAGTTATTTTGGTTGCTTGATAGTTATTTTGGTCGTTTGGTAGTTATTTTGGTCGTTTAGTAGTTATTTTGGTTGCTTGATAGTTATTTTGGTGGTTTAGTAGTTATTTTGGTTGCTTGATAGTTATTTTGGTCGTTTGGTAGTTATTTTAATTGCTTGATAGTTATTTTGGTCGTTTGGTAGTTATTTTGGTTGTTTGATAGTTATTTTGGTTGCTTGATAGTTATTTTGTTCGTTTAGTAGTTATTTTGGTTGCTTGATAGTTATTTTGGTCGTTTAGCAGTTATTTTTGTTGCTTGATAGTTATTTTGGTCGTTTGGTAGTTATTTTGGTGGTTTAGTAGTTATTTCAGTGGTTTAGTTGTTATTTTGGGTGGTTTGGTAGTTATTTTGGTGGTTTGGTAGTTATTTTGGTTGCTTGATAGTTATTTTGGTGGTTTAGTAGTTATTTTGGTTGCTTGATAGTTATTTTGGTCGTTTGGTAGTTATTTTGGTTGCTTGATAGTTATTTTGGTCGTTTGGTAGTTATTTTGGTGGTTTAGTAGTTATTTTGGTTATTTGGTAGTTATTTTGGTCGTTTGGTAGTTATTTTGGTTGCTTGATAGTTATTTTTGTTGCTTGATAGTTATTTTGTTCGTTTAGTAGTTATTTTGGTTGCTTGATAGTTATTTTGGTCGTTTAGTAGTTATTTTGATTGCTTGATAGTTATTTTGGTCGTTTGGTAGTTATTTTGGTTGCTTGATAGTTATTTTGGTCGTATAGTAGTTATTTTGGTGGTTTAATAGTTATTTTAGTGCTTTAGTTGTTATTTTGTGTGGTTTGGTATTTATTTTGGTGATTTGGTAGTTATTTTGATACTTTGATAGTTATTTTGTAATTTGATAGTAAATTTGGTACTGTGGTAGTTATTTTTATATATAGTTTGTTAGTAATTTTGGACAGACAGATAGATAAAGAGAGAATTTTCGAGTAAAACTATTGTTACAACTTATTTGTTCATTTTGTTCTTTGAAATATTTCTTGGGCATCTGAATTCTAGGATACCAAGTATCATTTTAATTCACAAAACTGTTCAATTTATGATAAAAAGGGGGGAAAAACATGGTTATGAAATTAATTGGCCATGTCTTCTTAAACTGAACTCAACTTGCTTAAATTTTCAATCACTGTGCTAATCTACAATATGTTATTGCTTCATTCACAGAATGGGATTGTTGATAAATTTTTTACACGATAATCACTGCCTTCCCATTCCATTAAGGTGTGTGACATTTTAACATATAGCGCAGATGGGCTTAACATTGTGATATTTTACATTTTTTGGATCTTTGTACAAAAGGAAATGCTAGTGGTATGAAAAGTACATAAGGCATGTGCTTCTCTCATCACGTATCATTAAAGAAACTTGTATCTAAATGAACTTCCTGTACGTCATTATCAAAATTTCCGAGTATATACATCCATAAAATTTATTTTCATCATAAAAAAGTGTACTTTAATGAAAACTAATGGATTTAATAATTTTCTGACTGAGCAGGTCTGAGACTGAATTTGTGACCTTTATATAAAAAAAAAATCTTGATGTCAAATTTCTTTTAAATTTTTGCAAACATATGAAGTTTAATATAATAATTTTAAAAAAGTCATGTAATTTTAAAAAATATATATATAAGACAAATATTGCGTTACCTGTTTCGTACCACCTTAAATTCAAATTCTTATCCCACACCAAAAATAAATAAATAAATAAATAAAATAAAATAAAAATAAAGATAAATAAATAAAAAAAAAAAAAGAAAAAAAAAGATTTACAACACAAAATATTATTCCTTAGGGTTGTGATACTAATGAGCTACTTTACAGCCTTGTGATTTTGTTAAAATTTTGTTTATTTTTTATTTATTTATTTATTGGTAAAATGTAAATTCAAACAAGTACACGCAAGTGTGATGACATAACTTATTACAGGTAATTATTTAAATGATATTTTATTCAATAAATAATTGAATTAAATTTGATTAGACAACAGACATGACCAATATTGAATACCCTCTCCTTAAACCTATGTTAAATGCAATGTGATGAATCAATTTATACCAATGCTATGAAAAAAATATTTTACAGAAAATGTCAGAAACACTGCGTATGTCCTTAAGTGGAAGTTCAAATTTATAATATCTTATTCATATAATACTTTTATTATTAAGTTCAATAATCTCGTTCAGTTGATAAATACATATCTGAATCTGTATTTATTGAATGAGATAATTGTAATAAATGAATAAATGTTGAAGCAGTTTCAGAGTTGTATAGTAATTATTAAACATAGTTGTTGGGTGTGTGTGTGTATCTGTGTGTGTGTATCTCTCTCTATCTCTCTCTCTGTGTGTGTGTGTGTGTGTGTGTGTGTGTGTGTATCTGTGTGTGTGTGTGTGTGTGTGTGTGTGTCATGACCGTTTCACCATGGGAAAGGCGGGTTAATTCCATAAAGATGGGGAGGGGGTGGACTTTCATGACCTTTTCACTAACTTTTATGGTACAAAATGCACACAACAACCCTGGAATGTTATTATCATTTATTAGTTAGCTATTGAGTGACATCCTATTAATCCCTTATAGGATTATGTTGCAAGACTTTACTTTCGGAATTTTTCAGATAAATTCCGAATTCTTATTAAAAGTAAAGTTTTGTCAGTAATGTTCAGAATCACATCCTATATTTTTTTTAAATTCAAGCAATGAATTAATAATATGCGTATCATGTCTGTAAAATGAAAAGTTTTTCACATCCTGATCATAGTCTTTGCGTATGACAACGACAATGACTTCGTACATTGATTAATTCAATTTATTAGTAATCAGCTAATCAAGGAGGAATTTGTGGATAAAAACTAGTGAAAAATACCTTTTCAGGCGTCTAGAAGCAAGTCAGTAAGTTTTTATTATTACATCATTATAATAAGTATCTGTGTCAATCTTTTATTTGCTTTGCGTATGTAGCGTTTTAATGGAAAACTTGAAAATTTATTGCATATTAAAATAGCTTATTAACGAAACCGGAAGTCGCTTTTAACCGCTTAGGAAAAATAACTCCTACAAAAAATATGGCGGCCCTTTTCTCGCATAATCTGTCAAAATTCTGGGTTTTGCCATTGTACGCTTCCTCACACTGCATTGTTCACCATCCATGCGCATGCGTCTGAAGATCGAAAGAGGAAGTCTCAATGTTGTTAAAAAAAGGGCCTTCAAAAACTATTAATTTTTGCATTGAAATGAGGATTTTAAACTTCAGAAATGTGTTATATTTGCAAAGTTTATACTCTCAACTATGCAACAAAATTGGGGAAAACTCTGAGAAAATTGTCATTTTACGAGCAAAATGAGCTGTAGTGTCTCTTTGATTTATTAGTATAGAAAATTAAAAATTTAATAATACATAACTGAATAATTAGTATACTCAATCAAATAGATTGAATGAAATCAAATGGGAGAACTTATATACCCTTAAAATGTGTCATTTTATTACCTTTACCTCATTAAAAATGACAGAAAATAGTAATAATTACTACATGTGAGACATATTTTAAGCTCTACAAAATGCAAGAATTTTCAGATGTTTTGCCCCCTGTGCCTCATTTAGGGCGAACTGAACCCACTGATGGCCAAAAATGAGGTATACTCCTGTCCTATGATACAGCGGGTCCTACTGTACCGAGGTATTTCGCTGTTACATACGTCACGAATGAACCGCGCCATCTATCGGCGAGTTATATTTAGATAATAAACAACTAATGTACACAATACTTGTCTCAAATGAAAAAGTATTAAAAAAATGTTCAGAATTTTGGAAAATACGGTCTTTGAATCTATAACGAGTGAAAATACAGCATTTTAAAAATCATTTTTCTTAATTTTTATGCTTCAACATTTTATTTCATCGTAGTAGTATAATTGCTGAATTTTTTAAAAACCACTGGTGTTGCGGTTGGGCACAGGCAATTTCTCCGTCTTTTTAACATTGCCTGGCAATCTTCCGTAACTCCGCCAACAATTAGAAATGGATTTAAAGCAACGGGGATTTTTCCATTTAACCCGGACGCAATTCCAGAGGAAGCCTTTGCCCCCAATCTAACCGAGTCGTCTGGTCACAGTCTCCCAACTATCCTCTCTCCGGAAATGGATTCCATCCAGGCACCAAATGCACCTTCATCTACATCTTGCAACATCCAGCAATCTCTCGACATACCAGTAGCTACTTGCGTTCTTGACTTACCTCAAGCTCAAGAGTTATCAGAAAATGACCCACTCCTTGAGATCATATATGGTCCTGACACCGATATCGATCAAACAAATGAAAACTTTGTTTGCACTGCTGAGGATGCGCTTGGTATTATTGAAAGTACTTTGTCTTCAGAACAAAAATTGAAATTCCAAGCAGCTTTGATTTCTGGGGGACATACCAAACTTGAGCAGGATCCTCTTTTCCAAACTTGGAAATATTACATAGTCAATACGAATGGTCCTGACACCGTCAATACGAGTACTACCGGTAGCATTGCCACTAGCAGTCAGAAAACACCCCATTGTTTGAAAGAGGACCAATCCTTGGATAGCAATTTATTAAGGGAGCCATCCGTTCCACCCGCTTCGTCTGCATTATATGTCGCTAATGAAATGTTTCCTGTTCCCAAGACGAAGATATCAAAGTCTGTGAAAAAAAGTGATGAATATTTTGTCATCACGGCAGAGGAATTCCTTAGTGAAAAAAGGAAAGCAGCCGAGTTAAAAGTTCAAAAGGAGGAAATCAAAGAAAAAAGAAAAATTCAAAGGCTAGAAAAAAAGGCAAAAAAAAGAACAAAAACAGAACCATAAAAGTTCCAACAACAGCAACAATTTGTTAGACGTTTTGTAATTGCTGTCCATATACTACATATCTGAAAATTCAAATGATTTGTCATTAAATGCTAGATCAAACAATAAAAACTAATAAGTGATGTTTCATAGAAATTGCAACGAAAGAAAAAAATCCATTTTTAATTTTATTAAGATGACTAACCTGCTGAGCTTTAATGGGATGATAATTCTAGATGTTAAATTTGTAAATGTGTTTTAGTCTCGTACTTGAATAAAATTCAGTTCACGCGGTGTGGAGGAACCTTACACTGCAATTTTCATTTTTTTTTTCAGACCTCTGCTGGATTTTCCTTCAATTTCTAGTGTTAGGCTGAATAAATAATTATCATAACAACTAGCGATTACTGTATTTACTTGTTATATATATGCATGTGTGAAGTGAGAGGGTTTGGGATCGTTGAAAAAATAAATAGCCATCCTAATCTTAATTATAGTTATTTATTTTTTATGAGGCGTATTAAACCTAAATTAGCGTTTACTTAATTTTTCATTTCATTGACTGGCAAGAATATTTCCGGGTCCCACATCCCTACAATATAAACACCCCCCCCCCCCCCCGCGCCTTTCTTAACCCCTTCTCTACCGTACCGGTCAATTTGACCGGTGGCGCGTAAAAACAGGACAACGCAAAAGAGGCGCCTTTAAATCTTTGAAACCACGGCCATAAGACATATGAGTTATATATCATATTTTACAGAATCTCTTGTAATTTTTAATCATGTAAAAATCAATAATGTAAATAGAGACATATAAGAGATTTTGGCATTTGAAATGAAAGGTGCTGTCGTGAAAATATGACGTTATGCATTGCCGCAAGCCATTTTTGCCTTCGGTGTTGCTTTATTCAATTTTATTTTTAATGCAATATATCGTATACCTTAGGAAAGCATACTGTCCACACTTTTAGTGTATATGAAAATTATTTTAATTCCTTTACATGATTGTAAGAAAATAGAAAGTTTCTACACAGGTACATATTCTAACGCTGTAATTTCTCAATGTTTAGACAGTTCGGCATTTTACATATATTTGTATATGGAAATAGGGAAAAGTAAATTCATTCTATAAAAGTAGAGAAAATTTACTTTTCAATGAGTGTTTATTTAGGTTCTAATTATACGTAGTTATTGTATTACGAGAAAATGAAATCAGATACATGCTGTGTGGTTTTCCTAGAATTGCGAGAAAATAACGTCGTTGAACCCGAATGCCACGCGTCGCACAAAAATAGTATTTTACCATTTATGTTGGTTAATTAAATGTGTGTTGCGACACACTAAAACAGTATTTACGTGTGTAACATAATTGCAAATATATATAATTATTATTTATTCATAACAGAGAGCTGTACATACGAACCATTCGATTTATAAATATAAAACAACTGTTACACGTTTCAAGTAGGCTACAGCTAGGTCTATGTAGTTTTTAAAAATGTTATACATAACCCTAATTTGAAGGATATCCTTTCATTTGGATTTAGATATATAACATTTCTATTTCGAACAAACATTTTTCATTTGTTAAAAAAAAAAATACATGTTTATTTATGTAATCCGGATCCGGGGTTTTCTGACGGTTCACAAGCAAACACGTGTTTCCGTTTCACTGAAAACAACAACAGAGCGATCTTACACAGTATCAACATTTTTCCACGCGTTAGTTACTTAGTATGGACAACGATATGATATCATCAGATGAAGAAGATGCCCTGGATCTCCTGTTGCAAGATATAATTGATGATGATCCGAGTGATCCTGCCTTCAATGTAAACGACATGTAAGTTTATTAGGCTGAGTGACAGCTTGGGGCCATGAGGTGGAAAAGAGCGCGAAAATTTGTTTGTACCTCTCTCTTTTGATGGAAATTCACGGTTTATTGTTGTAATTTGTAGTTTCATGAAAGAAAGTAATCATAATATATGATATCACATCTATATATGACATAAAATCCAAAATATAAACCGATTTAGGCGATTACACCAAATTCTCTGCCCCCGGCGCGGCATTCACTGTGTTGCTCATTATAAGTCAACGTGCGTTGTTAAAAGGTTTATCGCCTAGAACATTTGTCTTGTTTAAAAAAAAGATGCAAGCATGCTTAAGAATTGTTACAAAAACACATTATTTTATCGATGTAATTATTTACATCGTTTGAGCTCTGGTTAATATACATTAGGGGAAAAAAGGGGGGGGGGGTTCTTGCAGTTGCATACATGCACTAAACATTATAATCATAATGGTAATTTTATATGGTGTTGTTAGATACTTGTATATAATTTATTACGCAAGACTCACTGGCGGATTTAGCGAGTTGGAGGGGGATTGGTTGGGCTGCACCCCCCTAACTTCATTTCCTGGATCCGCCCGTCTATAATTGCAAATTGAATTCTGCGAGAACCTTCAGGCATCCTTATATAAATCATGACTGCTCAATTGCAATGCCAGTATATGTATATATATTTATATCAATCTTTTAACAGGGATTTGGCATCTCAGTCTACACTGGGAAGTTCCCAGTTATCCTCTGGAAGTCAGGATCCACTTGCAAATCCAGATTTACATTGGAAGGATGGTGATGTGGAAGACACAGGGGCCCCGGATCCAAGGACTGGAGCATTTCACCCAGAGCGACAGCCAGGCGTGCAGTTGGGACGACTCTTGAGGTTGGTAGTGCTCTCGCTTAGCACCCAGGTGCTCATGAGTTCACAGGGATTTTTCAAGGCTTTTGTTGGGTCCGATTGTCGGACCCATTCCCAACGCGAAAATGGTCTGAATTGTCCCAAAATATGAACAAATTTTCCCAATTTTAAACTTATATGGAACTAATTGAAAAAAGTCTTGCCAAGTATTTTGATTTTTCAATAAGGGTCTTAGGGAATGATGGCAAAGATGCTAAATTTAATATATGCATTTTTTTTTTTCCAGATATGGGGCTAAAACTTTCCGAGCACCTATAGATTTTTTGAAGCTTTTTCTGACGGAAGCTCTGGTGTTCTCAATTTGTGTTGCCACCAATCATTATGCTGATACGGCCATTGCTAGAGGAGATAGAATTTCTTATTCTTCCCACGGAAGTTGGCAGCCTCTTAGTGAAGAGGAGCTGTATAGGTATCAGTAGATCTGAAATATTTCCATTTTTAAATGAATTCAACATCATGTTTTCTTTGACTATTAATTATACTATATAGTAATTTTAATATATATCTGATGTAAAGTTCAAAGAGTAATTGCAGAATCTTAGACTAGTAATGAATTAAATACTGTACAAGATAATGATTGCAATCCAATGAGACTAAAATTATTGTGGCTGTACATTTAAGCTTGCCATAAGGAT
Organism: Ostrea denselamellosa; assembly: GCA_024699665.1. NCBI lineage: Eukaryota > Metazoa > Mollusca > Bivalvia > Ostreida > Ostreidae > Ostrea > Ostrea denselamellosa. The sequence continues at coordinate 921,032 of JAMZEH010000060.1, forward strand.
GGCAATTGTTTGGCCCATACTCTGCACTTCATGCCTTTGAGCAGAGAGTGATCTACTGAGTATATTGTGTCACACTTATTGTGATGCAGGGCGTCGACATTTGCAAATTGTCCCTTTAATTTGGCCTGTTAATATGACAAGCAAGGGGCATTAGGTATCAATGACCTATTGAGTATTTTGACCCTGATTTCCATAAGAACCTTTAATTTTCTCATTTTCTTTATGTTCTAGGTTTTTGGGCATCATCCTATACATGTCTGTCGTGAAGTTCCAATCTATTGATAGATATTGGTCAACACATGCTCTCTATCGGAACAACCAAGTACCAGGGATTATGTCAAGAAATAGATTCCAGGCCATTTTGTCCTTCCTACAAGTAACCCCACCAGCTGATATCAACAAAGGTTTTTACTTTTGTCAAATTTCACATTTTTTTAATAAGATGTTTAACTACTGAAACTGCATGTGACCGAATTATGTGAATAGCTGGACATTTCCATGTATCCTATAGCAGTAAATTTATCAGTCTCCAAGGGCACATCTTTTATGTTCATGTATATAATTAATTGCGTATAGTTTTTGCTATGTCTTTTTGTCTGTCTATGATCAAAAGAAAAACTTTTAATGGCAAGAGCTTGTGGATGAGTAATACCTCAAATTTTACATGTTTATGTTTTTGGCAAAATCTTTACAACGATATCCTTTTGTTAAAAAGCAAAGTTTTCTTTTTATCAGCTGAGAAGTTAACTCGCATCCAGTCCTTGGTTGATCATGTTCGAGAGAAATCCAAAGAACTGTACCAGCCTCACAGGGAAATAGCGGTAGATGAAAGAATGGTCGCCTCCAAGCATAAGTTCTCGGGTATCCGTCAGTTCATCAAGGACAAACCTGTTCGCTTTGGAATAAAGCTGTGGGTTGTTGCATGTAATATGTCTGGCTATACATATAACTTTTTTGTATATCTTGGTAAAAAGAACACTATTTTTACAGATAAGACAAAGGGTATTGGATTTAATGTTGCTTTTACATTATGTAAACCTCTTTTTGATCAAGGATATAGGTTGTTTACTGATTGTTTTTACACATCTTTAGCTCTAGGCAAAGAATTGCTTGCAAGGAAAGTTTACCTTATTGGTGTCTTGAAATCAAATAGTATGTCCATACCTGATGAGCTTAAAAATGTTAAGATGTGGGAAAGAATAGCCACTATAGGTGATTTTAGATGGCACAGAGTTGATGAATTTGTTTTTGTCCAATGGAAAGATTGCAAAGTAGTTACTTTTATGTCGCCATTACATCAGGGCTCAGATACAACTGTTTGTCAGCGTACTATGAAATCTAGATTAACTTGGAACAAAAAAGAACTTGTACAGCCTGTTGTTGCCAATGATTATAACAAATGTATGGGAGCTGTTGAGGTTTCAAACCAGTTTACGAATAAGTATCCATCTTATATTAGAACTCAGTATCACTGGTGGAAAGTTTTGTTTTTTCATTTGCTAGATATCATGGTTGTTAATTCTTATATTCTTTTTCAAGAATTTAGAAAATCACATGACAATCAATTTACAAATGTTTCTTCTGTATTTGGACAACTCGAATTCCGTGAGTCACTAGCTATGTCACTGATGGGTTTAAATAAAAAGTGTACATCAAAAGATAACCCCCTTGTATGTATGCCTGAATTTTTAGAAAAAAGGAAAGATTGTACATTTTGCAATGCAGAGGCAATCCTTATGAATAAGAAGGTTCCTAGTTATAAAACATCTGTATTTTGTCCATCATGTCAAGTTCCTTTATGTTTGTCTAATGACAGAAATTGTTTTAAGAAATGGCATAGTGAAGAAGGTGGAGATGTTAGAAAGTGTGCGGAATCATCATGCAAAAAGAGAAAACTATGAATTTTAACATTGTTTCATTGTATGAACTTTTCTCTGTTGTCAAATGTACTGCTAGTGAATGCTAAATGTTATGTAATACATATAAGAGGCCTGAAATAATTGACAATATCTGAAATATTTCTATACTTGTACAGTTTTGTATCTATACATAACCACCACAGGTTGATTTTCACATAGTTATGGCCCTTGGATTTAGAAAAATATCTGTACTTTTGTAGTTACATCAAAGTTTTGTTTTGTTATGCATGATCTATTTTCAACTGAATTGTACAGTCTGTAGCTGTAATACTTGCTTGCAATACTGTCAAAATTCTAGTCATACATATTTTCATAATTGTTCAATTTTTTAATGGGATATGATATATATTATTTGGCATTTTGCTAGGAATTATGTTCAAACTATGTGAACTGTGTCATTCCACCTTAAGTGTTGTTGCTTAGCAACAGAAAATATTCACTTACTAATAAAAATGATAAATTAACTATAATGTATTTGTAGTCTTTGAATTGGCAAATCAGTTCATACTTTTATAATTTCCCTTTTTTAAAATCTAATCCAGTGAAAAATCATGATGTATATGGCTCAGGGAAAATACTCATTTAGAATTGCACTTGCATGACCTTTGACCTTGTTGTCCACCTTAAGGTCACACAATAACCTCGCAAAAAATGTTCGAAATTGTTTTTACATATTATTATTTGAAAATGATATGGCATACACTTGCAATTATGCCATGGAATTCTGTACAAACTGGGTGATATAGCTACAGAAAGGCAAATTTTGATCAAAATTACTCGATACATGTTGTTACTTAGCTACTGAAAATATTTGTTTGTCAATAAAAATGATAAATTTGACTGTGATGATTTCATAGTATATGAAATGGCAAATCAGCTCATATATTTAGAATTTCCTATTTTTGACTCTAATCCAGTGACTGAGACTGCTATATTTATGATTTGGGGAAAAACAGTCTTTAAAAATTGCACTTAGATGACCTTTGACCCCGTTGACCTCTTTAAGGGCACAAAGTATTCAAACAAATTTTGTTGTAGATTGTTCCCTATCAAATCCTGAACAAAATTATATGTCATATGCTACCCCCAAGTCAGGATAGATATTGCTTTAAATTGGTCTAGAAGATGCTGTCATTTTGCCTTTAAAAATCTCTCAAAAGTGCCAGTAGAGAAAGGGTTAATGTCAGGAAATTTTATTTTTTTTTATTTAAGCAATATTTTATTTCAAAATTGAAATTGGATCGAACAGCAGGCTAAAAGCCTATGTTTGTTCTCTCCATACAATGTCAGGAATTTTGCTGCATGAGTAAACTTATTTGAGATAAATACATGCAAAATTACTTTATTTAACAAATCATACAGTTCATAAGGAAAAGGCGTTTGGGGAAGTTGGAATAATCATGATTGTAGTTGGCATTGAACGAAAAATAAAAATATTAAGTGGCACAAATACGCTTCCGTATCTATGGCGTCAAATTGTCCGACTCCATATCAGATGTGTCCGGCTTACGATCAAATTTGAGAAATGGTCTTTTGCTTTCATTTCGATCAGTGTGATAAATACAGAGGTGTTCCAAACAGATATACAAAGAAAAATGTAAAAACTATCATTTGATACAAATTAAAGGGGAATAACCCCTAAAACAAACATGAAGTGAACTGTGAAAGAGAGTACCTGTCCGACTCACGATCGATTTACCCTAATTGCTGAATTTTTTTTATTCTTTTATTAACTTTACCCCGATTTACATTTCACAAAATAACGACTTTTTTCATAATAGTAGCATCATTAGACCGCCATTCGCTGCATTTTTGTAAATACCGCGGTATATATTATATAACTAAAACAACAATATATAAGGTATTTATAAAACATTAACAATTGAGTGAAATCAGACCGACATATATTAAAACGAAACGAATCGTTAAGTACCGAGGTATCATAGGACAACGGCATATACTACACCTTACTTCAATTTTTGCATCCGCCCCTGATTTTCAAATAATTTATTTATTTTCCAAAATTGTGTACTACACTGTAAAAAAAAATATTGTAAGGAGATTCTAAGTCATTTACTTACCGAGCTAGATCATCTGCAAGACAACAGCGTATGATATTACGTCACGAAATTACGTCATAGAGATCTAAATCGCGCCAATATGCAACATCGATTTAAAAGTTCCGTCTAACTAGGCCTATTTTCAAATGATTATCTTGATAAAATCATCAAATATTTAAGGATAGCTTCATAGCAACCTTAAAGCCTCCCTCGAGCAAATCAGTATAGCAGATAGATGTCGCAGGTTTCAGAGATATCGGAATCGACCGTCAAAAAGGGTGATTCAGTCGGAACTTATTTGAACCCCTTAAAGGCTTACACGTAGGATTAGCTTTTCGAGCGATAAAGATTTTGACAGGCATCGAGCATAAACGAAAAGTATGGCTGCCATGTTGCCCTGCCTGGAAGCAGTTTGTGGTAGTATTTACTTGACTGAGTTTGTTGACATATGGATGATATAAACTATGACTTGCAGTCTGCATATTTGGATAAGAATATTGTGCAGTCCTATCCCGAATTTTAAATTAATAGAGTTATCCTTCTTTGCTACGCACGCATACAGAATTGCTGGTCCAGAAAACACCCCCCCCCCCCCCCCCCCCAAATAAATTAATGATAATAGAGCAATAATACAAAGACATAAAATTCATCGCTCCATTCTTATATTTCCACTATCATTCTTGCTACTTAAAAAAAAAAACAACCGGGGGGGGGGGGGGGGGGGGGGGGGCAGACAATGCATCGAATTTTGCATGTAATGATCGGACGAAAAAAAGTAACGGTGTTAAAAAAATAATAAAGGGGGGGGGGTGTTGTTATGTGCCTGTGTCACCATTAGCCATGTTAGTATACATGTATATATAAAATTAAGCAGGATTTTTCAAGACATTAATTATGATAGACATGTTAAGAAATTAAACTTCTTCGGCGAGAGTTAACTAAATCTGAGACTGACCACAAATTTCCGATTTAATACACGACAGTTTAAATTCATGTCACTAATATAACAATACATGTACATTCAACCGATGAATAATACAAATCATTGGGGAAACATGATATTTGGTAATGAATGACAAAATGATAGCTACTTTTCGCCACGAAATAACGAAAAGACGACAAAACGAAAAGACGACAAAATATTGGCGTAAAGACGACAAAATATAAACGAAAAGACGACAAAATATAGACTAAAAGACGACAAATCAAACCCGCAAAACTTTAATTGTCGTCTTTTCACCTCGAAAAGACAACAAAACGATAATTAGCGACTTCACATAATATGAAAACATGTTACACATAATTATGACGTAGTACACAATATCAATTATTATACTTTCATGTAAAATACTCCGATCTGATTGGCCGAGAAACATTTGTAAAAACATACTATTCCCCTCTGAGGACAGAAAGCCACGCCCTCCAGGGTGATATTATCTAGCAACGGGAAGTATTACTTAACGACGGGAGATATTCTAAAAAATATCACATGCGTCAAATTTATGCGCGTACGGTTCGCCGTAGATTGCTAGACGCCGTCGCTTGAGCGTTTGTAATTCACGCAACTATTACGCTGATTGTGGTTGATATTCAAAATATCGCATTACATTGATTCATTAAACGTCAACAGACAATAGCGACAACATGTTTGCAAACGTGAATGAGAATGATATACAAAGACTACTTGAAGAAAAGAACTCAAAAAGCACGTAAAGGACAGTGAAAAGGTCCGTGAACTTATTTCGGAAGTTTTTAGCAGAGAGAAACAAAAGTTCGGAGTTTGAAAGCAGGAGTTGAACGAAAGTTTGAGATTGTTTTATGTATCTATTCGGACTCAGAATATCATTGAGCATGATAAAACAGACATTCAGTATAATAAAACAAATAGTTCATGTAGTTGAGGGTAATATTGAAAATTTTCACCCCTCGAAAAACCAGTTGACAATGGTTTTTCGAGGGGTGAAAATTTTCAATATTACCCTCAACTACATGAACTATTTATATATTATACAACATAAACATTTGACTAGAATAGACAACGTTACCGGTTACACGTGTACACGTGACAGCCTTATAGACAACAGATATATAATACTTCAGTAATTGTAACACATGGCAAGAGTGACCACAAAAGTACATGTGTAATTGGTTTAATAATGATAAAAGCAGTCGCGATAGATCAGTGGTAGAGCGTTCGCTTCGTAACCAGGAGGTCGTGAAGCCGCGTTCGTTCCATGGCCGCGTCAAACCTAAGACGGGAATATAGGTAGTGATTGCTTCTACGCCAAACGTTCCGCATCACGGGTCTTTCGGATATGATCTTAAAAACGGAGGTCTCGTGTCGCGGCAGGCGTTGCCACATTAATGAACCCTCACTGCTACGTCCCTGAGCCCAAAGCATAGGTTTAAAGTAGTATATCACCAACACCTGGTGACGACTCAGTATGAGTGAAAAATTCTCGACAGTATGTAAAACAAACAAACAAACAATCAATTTATAATGATACATACATTATACCAAAATATTTAGTAAAGGTTTGTGAAACATTACCAAACCAAATAAGAAATTCTTGGTGATGAGGACGGGAGCATTTCGGGGATGCACGCCGGTCACGAAACATCGCTGGTCTGCGGAAGGAGCTGAAAATGACCGTTTTCCCCTCCGTCGACATACCTTTCTATAATGCTGTATTTTTGCTGATCATAATGCTCTGCTTCTGCTGACTCTGCTGCTATGCTTTATGACAAATGCGACGTTTCCAACATTTTCTATAAAATTATTTTTTTCATCTCCTCGATATGAAGAGTTCTTGTATAATAGGTTTATATTTTTTGTAATGTAGTAATATTGCACAGTTTTATAGGAAGTACTGGGTAGCTCAGTGGTGAAGCCCCGTGGGGATCCGGGTTGTTAGAATAGATCCTCAGCACCCCTGGCTTGTCGTAAGAGGCGACTTAATGGGGCGGTCCTTCGGATGAGACCGCAAAAACCGAGGCCCCATGTAACGGCAGGTGTGGCACGTTAAAGATTCCTCCCTGCTAAATTTTGCAGCCTTCACCGGCAATGGTGACGTCTCCATATGAGCGAAAAATTCTCGAGCGGGATGTTAAACAATATCTAATCAATCAATCAATCAATCAATCAATTAATAGATATGGGAACATACCCCCCTTTTTATTATCATTGTTATTTATTTATTATTTATTTTTTGGTAGAAACGAGATAAAATTCAAATGAATTGTATGTAAAATTTCACATAGAAATATATATTGTTGAAAATCGTCACGTATGCCCTTAATTCAGACCATTATAATTCTGGTCCTGATTTAAAGTTTATGTAAAGAGGATCTTGAGTCTTAGCGAAATGAAAGAGCAGAACGTAAGCTCAAACGTGTAGGTGACTGTCATGTTTAATAACATACTTATAAATATTTTTTAGCCATGATGTATTTTAGATGTAATTTCTGCATTAAATTCATTCATATTTATCACATAGCAACGAGTATGGTTGGCCATCCTAGTTACAATTATTTATATTACCAGTAAAATTAATTTTACCACCAATAAAAATAATTTTACTACCAGTAGAAATAAAACATTGGTCAAATCTACCCACAATTAATTATCTATACCAGTATTAAAATTCATTTTACTGGTAGTAGTATTAAAGTAATATTAAAAAGGGTCATTTTTGTCTATTGGAGCCTTCCACTTAAACACTTAAAAATTAATTAATTTCGCTTTTTCTCACATTGTCTGTGATTGGTAAATTTTGTACTGCAACGAAAATTATTTTTACTACTAGTATAAATAATTAATTGTGGGTAGCTTTTGGCCATTGTTTTATTTGTACTGGTATTAAAATTATTTTTACCGGTAGTGTAAATAAATAATTGTGGGTCGGATAGCCAACCATACCTGAGAGTTTCGTGTATGATTACCTGAATGTACAAATGTATTGACACAGTAGATTACATGTTTATTGTTTTTGAGTTGCTAATCAGTGTTTCCTAGAAAGCGTCCTATCTGTTTACTGATCCACGAAGCGCAGACTAGAAATAATAGACTAAATTAATCTCAGGATAGAGTTAACTAATTATTGTGGCCGAGGAAGGTTTTATTTTTTCCTAATGAAAAACCATATTACTGTTTTCTCAATATTTGTATTGACGTTGTTGATAAATCAGGACCATAAATTGAAAGCTATTCATACATAGCTTAACAAAACAAGCCCTGAGCAGGTGCCCCTCCCTGTTTTGATTTTCTCTCATACTACCCATATATCGACTGAGATTGAGCTGCCATAAATTCCTCTCATGGTAATTTCCAGTGACATCAGCTGAATATCACGTAAAACATCGAGAAGTCCAACTTATAAACAAAAGTTTGGGTGTTTACGGGTTACTAGTTAAACATTTATTGATATACTCAAAAATAAATAGAATTCCTTTACATGAAGTGCTGGGAAAAAATATATATATCATGCTAACATTTCACAACATATCCATATCATCTGCGAATACTCCAAGGTTGTCCACATTCCTATAGATACACCATACCGTTTGATATAAGACGGGAGTTGCTCACACCACTTTTCAGGTGCAAAATATATAAATCTAGAACATATATAAAAATAAATTGTGTTGCTGATTATAGCGCTTAATTACGATGAGATAATAATATATGCAAGTGATTCCATTTTAAAACGCATCAAACATACAGATTTCAAGATCCCATTAATATAATATAAATATTACCTTCGAACATACTATGAATATAAAAAATAGTGAAGAGTAATAAAATACATTGTATATAATTATTAGACAAGCGTTTGATAATATACATCCCGATATACAGCTTATTGTTCACGCAAAAAGAGAACAAAAAGCATCAAAACAACCCACAACAAAATGCATCAAAACAAGCCCACAACAAAAAGCATCAAAACAAGCCCAGAACAAAAGCATCAAAACAAGCCCAGAACAAAAAGCATCAAAACAAGCCCAGAACAAAAAGCATCAAAACAACCCACAACAAAATGCATCAAAACACCCCATAACAAAAGCATCAAAACAAGCCCACAACAAAAAGCATCAAAACAAGCCCACAACAAAAAGCATCAAAACAACCCACAACAAAACGCATCAAAACAAGCCCACAACAAAAAGCATCAAAACAAGCCCAGAACAAAAGCATCAAAACAAGCCCAGAACAAAAAGCATCAAAACAAGCCCAGAACAAAAAGCATCAAAACAACCCACAACAAAATGCATCAAAACACCCCACAACAAAAAGCATCAAAACAAGCCCAGAACAAAAAGCATCAAAACAACCCACAACAAAAAGCATCAAAACAAGCCCAGAACAAAAAGCATCAAAACAACCCACAACAAAATGCATCAAAACACCCCACAACAAAAAGCATCAAAACACCCCACAACAAAATGCATCAAAACAAGCCCAGAACAAAAGCATCAAAACACCCCACAACAAAAAGCATCAAAACAAGCCCAGAACAAAAAGCATCAAAACAACCCACAACAAAATGCATCAAAACAAGCCCAGAACAAAAAGCATCAAAACAACCCACAACAAAATGCATCAAAACACCCCACAACAAAATGCATCAAAACACCCCACAACAAAATGCATCAAAACACCCCACAACAAAAAGCATCAAAACAAGCCCAGAACAAAAAGCATCAAAACAAACCCAGAACAAAAAGCATCAAAACAACCCACAACAAAATGCATCAAAACAAGCCCAGAACAAAAGCATCAAAACAAGCCCAGAACAAAAGCATCAAAACAAGCCCAGAACAAAAAGCATCAAAACAAGCCCAGAACAAAAAGCATCAAAACAACCCACAACAAAATGCATCAAAACAAGCCCAGAACAAAAGCATCAAAACAACCCACAACAAAAAGCATCAAAACAAGCCCAGAACAAAAAGCATCAAAACAACCCACAACAAAATGCATCAAAACACCCCACAACAAAATGCATCAAAACACCCCACAACAAAATGCATCAAAACACCCCACAACAAAAAGCATCAAAACAAGCCCAGAACAAAAAGCATCAAAACAAGCCCAGAACAAAAAGCATCAAAACAACCCACAACAAAATGCATCAAAACAAGCCCAGAACAAAAGCATCAAAACAAGCCCAGAACAAAAGCATCAAAACAAGCCCAGAACAAAAAGCATCAAAACAAGCCCAGAACAAAAAGCATCAAAACAACCCACAACAAAAAGCATCAAAACAACCCACAACAAAATGCATCAAAACACCCCACAACAAAATGCATCAAAACAACCCACAACAAAAGCATCAAAACAAGCCCAGAACAAAAAGCATCAAAACAAGCCCAGAACAAAAAGCATCAAAACAACCCACAACAAAATGCATCAAAACAAGCCCAGAACAAAAGCATCAAAACAAGCCCAGAACAAAAAGCATCAAAACAACCCACAACAAAATGCATCAAAACACCCCACAACAAAAGCATCAAAACAAGCCCACAACAAAAAGCATCAAAACAAGCCCAGAACAAAAAGCATCAAAACAACCCACAACAAAAAGCATGAAAACAAGCCCACAACAAAAAGCATCAAAACAACCCACAACAAAATGCATCAAAACAACCCACAACAAAAGCATCAAAACAAGCCCAGAACAAAAAGCATCAAAACAAGCCCAGAACAAAAAGCATCAAAACAACCCACAACAAAATGCATCAAAACAAGCCCAGAACAAAAGCATCAAAACAAGCCCAGAACAAAAAGCATCAAAACAACCCACAACAAAATGCATCAAAACACCCCACAACAAAAGCATCAAAACAAGCCCACAACAAAAAGCATCAAAACAAGCCCAGAACAAAAAGCATCAAAACAAGCCCAGAACAAAAAGCATCAAAACAAGCCCAGAACAAAAAGCATCAAAACAACCCACAACAAAATGCATCAAAACAAGCCCAGAACAAAAGCATCAAAACACCCCACAACAAAAAGCATCAAAGCAAGCCCAGAACAAAAAGCATCAAAACAACCCACAACAAAAAGCATGAAAACAAGCCCACAACAAAAAGCATCAAAACAACCCACAACAAAATGCATCAAAACAACCCACAACAAAAAGCATCAAAACAAGCCCAGAACAAAAAGCATCAAAACAACCCACAACAAAAAGCATCAAAACAAGCCCAGAGCAAAAAAGCATCAAAACAAGCCAAGAACAAAAAGCATCAAAACAAGCCCACAACAAAAAGCATCAAAACAACCCACAACAAAAAGCATCAAAACAACCCACAACAAAATGCATCAAAACACCCCACAACAAAATGCATCAAAACAACCCACAACAAAAAGCATCAAAACACCCCAGAACAAAAAGCATCAAAACAACCCACAACAAAAAGCATCAAAACAAGCCCACAACAAAAAGCATCAAAACAAGCCCAGAACAAAAAGCATCAAAATAACCCACAACAAAAAGCATCAAAACAAGTCCAGAACAAAAAGCATCAAAACAACCCAGAACAAAAAGCATCAAAACAAGCCCACAATAAAAAGCATCAAAACAACCCAGAACAAATGGCAAACGAATTCGGAAGATTTTTTATCGGGAAAATATCAACCATCCGTAACCAGCTGGCTATTTCAGCTGTTATGCGCTGACACGGCATTTTGTGGACAACCATTAGATTGTTTCTCACTAACAACTGAAACTGAGGTTCGCAAATTAATCATGTGCTCAGCTTCTAAGTCCTGTGAATTAGACCCAATACCTACAAATATTCTTAAACTATCTATTGACGTCCTACTACCAACTATTACAACTATCATCAACAAGTCTCTCTCAAATTCATCAGTGCCATCCTCTTTCAAAGAAGCTGTAGTCCGCCCGTTGCTAAAAAAGCAGGGACTCGACCATGAGGTTTTGAAGAACTACCGCCCAGTTTCCAACCTTTCCTTCATATCCAAAATCCTGGAAATGGTGGTCAATGCACGACTGGAGCATCATCTTGTGTTAAACAATCTGCAAGATACATACCAGTCTGCATATCGGGTATATCACTCTACAGAGACGGCTCTGTTGAAGGTACACCATGATATTGTGACAGCACTAGACTCCAACTCATGCGCTGTTCTTTTGATGTTGGACCTGTCGGCTGCCTTTGATGTGATTGACCATTCTATCCTTGTTAAGCGTCTTAAATTTTTCTATGGAATAGGTGGCGATGCTCTGACTTGGATAGAATCTTATCTCAACAATAGATATCAGCGAGTTGCGGTCCTTTCATCTGTGTCGGCCGATTTTCAACTTAATTATGGTGTACCACAGGGGTCAGTCCTAGGACCAAAGCTCTACTGTATGTTCTCCAAACCCATATGTGAGATTTGCCGCAGGCACGGAATGTCTTTCCATAGCTATGCTGATGACACTCAAGTATATATGGTTATCAAACCAAGCTTGACATGGGACACTATAGCGGGTAGATTTGAGGAATGCCTATCTGATATCAGCGATTGGATGAAGACCAATATGCTTAAATTGAATCAAGACAAAACAGAACTTATTATCTTTTCTCCAAAAAACAGACCTGATGCGTTTGAAAACTTCAGAATAAATTTTGATGGTCAGATTATTGATGCAACTTCCTGCGTTAGAAACCTCGGAGTGCTCTTTGATCGGACTCTGACTTTGGATGACCATATTAGTTCAATTTCAAAACAATGTTTCTACCAACTTCGAAATATTGGTCGAATTCGTAAACTCATTTCGGAAAATGCTTGCAAAACGCTAGTGTGTTCCCTTGTCACACCAAGGCTTGATTATGGGAACGCATTGCTGTATGGTTTGAGTTCGGGCTCCCTGTCAAAGCTACAGAGAATTCAAAATACAGCTGCCAGAATAATAACAAGAACCAAGAAGCATGATCATATCACTCCAGTGCTGATTGGTCTTCATTGGCTACCAGTGGAATTTCGAATTCAATACAAACTTGTTTTGACTGTCTTCAAGGCGTTGCAAGAGAAGTCACCAACATACATTCAGAACCTTGTTGATGTATATATTCCATCGAGATCGCTTCGATCAGAGAATTCGAAATTTCTGGTGACACCCAAGGCACGTACCAAATTTTATGGAAATCGGCGTTTCGATGTCAGTGCAGCTGCACTGTGGAACAGCCTGCCAGCCGTTTTAAGGTTCGAAGACAACCTGGCCAGTTTTAAAAAGTTACTTAAGACGCATCTTTTTAAATTAGCTTTTTTTAACTGACCCTTTCATCAATTTAATATTTAGATCTTAATCTGTGCTGAACATGTTTTACGAATATTTTAATCACTGTTTAACCCATTTCTATATCTAAACCCCCTTTTATATTTTGTATGCCCATGTTATTTTCAATTAATTTTAATGCAGTTTCAAATAATTATGTAAAGCGCTTTAGAGTAATTTAATTATATTTAGCGCTATATAAATGTTATAATAATAATAATAATAATAACAAAATGCATCAAAACACCCCACAACAAAAAGCATCAAAACAACCTACAACAAAAAGCATCAAAACAAGCCCAAAACAAAAAGCATCAAAACAAGCCCAAAACAAAAAGCATCAATACAAGCCCACAACAAAAAGCATCAAAACAACCCAGAACAAAAAGCATCAAAACAAACCCACAACAAAAAGCATCAAAACAAGCCCACAACAAAATGCATCAAAACAACCCACAACAAAATGCATCAAAACAACCTAGAACAAAAAATGGCGAACAAATAAGGCCACAAGATATGATACACAATATCATATCGGCGTCGTGCATCTTAAAGTGTAGCAAGGTTTGCTTTCTTTTGGGAAAATCAGACTTTGAGTCATTTTGCTTTGGAGGCACTTTGATGTAGGTTTGTGGTTTTGTTATAGATATTGTACAACAGCAAAAAACGAGCTTTAGTGAGCAGAAAGTTGAACCTTGTAAACCTGCATTTTACATACTTCAAATATAGGGTATCTCCATTTTCAAAGAAAGCTGACAGGGCTTATAATGCGAAACTATTCCCTGACACCTATGTTCATTAGTGCAAAAGTCAACTGGTAGCCGTTGAGATTCTCTCTTTACAATGCACAAAGAATAAATATGAAATAAAGAAAATATACAAAATTATAAATACAATTATTTTTAAATTATAAACAAAAGAAAAACAAAACAATAAATAGAAATATTTAATAAGAAATCAATAACATGAACAAAAACAAAACAAAAACAATTAAACAAAAAGCGAAGCGGGTGATGATCGAAGTGACATTGCGGATAATTTTGGCACGAAAGGTGCATGCAAAGCGACGGAAAACTAGAACAGTATACAGTCTTGTAAATCTGGTAAACTAGCATGTTTTTGTTTGTTTGTTTGTTTTACGTCCCGTTGGGAATTTTTCACTCATATTGAGACGTCACCAGCTGTAGGTGAAGTACCACAAATTTAGACCTATGCTTAGCGCTCAGTGCCGTAGCAGTGAGGATTCTTGCCAACTAGCATATGAAATAAGTGAACAGGCACTTAAGTCAGAAATACGATTGATTGATTGATTGATTGTATATTGTTTAACGTCCCGCTCGAGAATCTTTCACTCATATGGAGATGTCATCATTCCCGGTGAGGGGCTGTAAAATTTAGGCCTATGCTCGGCGCTTATGGCCTTTGAGCAAGGAGGGATCTTTATCGTGTCACACCTACTGTGACAAGGGACCTCGGTTTTCGTGGTCTCATCTGAAGGAACGCCCCATTAGTCGCCTCTTACGACAATCAAGGGGTACTGAGGACCAATACGGAATGCTATTTCGTTTACGATTCCGTCATGGTTTTAATGTTTAGTATGACCAACAAGATCTCGTTTTCTGCGTTAACTTGGACATCGTTTCAGTAAATAAGCACACTACATGTATCAGGCATTAAGCGTCGTTTTTGGAAAGGAAAGATGCAAACACAGATTAGAGTTGCTTTCATATTTGTCTGAAAATTGTTAGTTAGCAAGGTAAGTAGTTCTACCCAGAGCCCAAAATCGTGTGGGGGGTCCTTAAATACACGAGTTCAGTTCATTGGTTCACCTTGCATTTTCACTACCATTTATCACAACTATAAAAAAAAATGAACATCTAATAAAACATAATGATGTTTTCATTTAAAGTTAACTCGAGAAAATCTAACAAAGCGAGTAAATATCCACGTACCATACATCAGAGGAAATGCCGATGCTGCGAGTTATTATTGAATCGCCTTCTGCAACCAAATATTATAAATTTAATCTAATAGCTTTGTTTTTGGTACTAGGATATTCGCTTGCTACATTTCTGAAAAAATAATAATAATGATAATAATACCATATTTATATAGCACCCTTTTCATACATTTGTATTCTCAAAGGTGCTTTACAGTACATAAAATAATTAAATAAAAAATTGAAATAAAATGATATAAACATAAGATACAATACATATGCTAAATAAGTATAAACCATCAGTTTCAGGGCATATTAAAGTAAAGATGATGCGATAATGGTGATGAGATTTTGTGTGGATGAATTAAAACTATATATAAAAAACCATCTCAACTTGATGGAGGCTTGTTACTGAAAACCTGATGGAAAAAATGTGTTTTCAATGACTTCTTGAAGGCGCATAATGATTTAAAATCCTTCACATGTTCTGGAAGGGCATTTCACAGTTTCGGAGCTGTTGACATGAAGCACCGATCCCCGTACGTAACAGTTCGACTTTTAGGAACTACTAGAGTGACCGATCGTTGTATAGACCTAAGATTTCGGGTAGGTCTATACACCTCTAGTAATCGTTTGATATAAATTGGGAACTCATCATTGTAGGTATAAGTAAGTATCTTAAACTGTGCCCTATGTAACTCGTGAGTTCACAAGTGATTTAGCTGCTTCTGTTGTTAAATATTTTCTGATGTAGCCTATTTGCCGCAACTGTGCATAGCAAGATCTACTAATAGAGTTCACTCGTAGCTCCATATCCATCTTGGCGTCAAACATGACACCAAAATTTCGAACGCAGGTTGAAGGATTAATTTGTGAGTCACCCACTGCAACTGAAATGTTTTTAATAAGGTTTGCATTACGACCGGATGCGAACACAATGACCTTGGTCTTATCCGTGTTGAGTTTCAACATATTGCCATGCATCCAAGACACCATATCGTATAGACAACGCTCAATACGATGTAATGTCTATGCCTGTGTAGTTATGCCTGTAGGCTTAAAAGACAGGTAAAGTTGAGAGTCATCCGCATAAAAATGGTGATCAAGTCCATATATCTACAGATGGAACCAATTGGTTTTGTGTACATTGTGTAGAATTTGGGACCCAGCACTGATCCTTGAGGCACACTAAGAGTCATTTCCACTGGCTTTGACTTGTGACCATCTATGCAGACCGTTTGGTGACGGTTATTGAGATAAGATGATATCCAGCCTAGTGATTTGCCTGTTATTCCGAAAAGATGTTCCAATCGGTGCAACAGGATAGAGTGTTCGATAGTGTCAAAAGCAGCGGAGAGATCCAGCATCACAATGATAGTCACAAGATTGTAGTATATCTGCTTGTACCTTCAGTAGAGTATTGATCGTGTCAACATCTATCTGCCTGGATGTACATACTTCAGACTGAGACTTTGAATTGATACCATCTCTTATATACTCTATTTTATTGTCTTGGGCTAGCTCACATGATGCTTAGCCAGATGGTAATACAACCTCACTGGGACCTTCCAACAAATGCTTTGTCACTTTGAATAGAGTCTTTGGGTCTTGCTGGCCAGATGATAATTTTTCTGTGTAGTGATTTAGTCTTGCCTGTCTGAGCAATTTGTTCACAGTGCCACACTGATGTCTACAAATGTCATGATCGATTGTAAGTCTTTTGTTGTAAGTCTTGTCGTGCGCCATTTGCGTTCCAATTTACGCCTCAGATGTTTTGTCTCATGGAGTTCGTCAGTGTACCAGGGACAGGTAGGTCTAATTATAATTGTTTTAGTACGCAGTGGAGCATGCTTGTCAACAAGCAATGATAGTTCAGAGTTGTATGTGGCAACTAGCTCCTCGATGTCCACAGATTTTAGAGATTCATTTAGAACTGTTGACACTTCAGTGTCCCTCTTGAAAGACTCCACATTGATGGATCAGAGTTTTCTGTAAGTAACCGTTTTCCTTAAAGGAGCAGGTTTGGAAGCACAAGTGTTGAAAATTTGCGAAATGATCACGCAACACATTACCAGAGCCGTCTGATAAGCCAGGATCGATCACTTCCACAGAGGAAACAATTTTGCCAGTATCTCTGGTAATGACAACATACAGTGTGTGGCCACAAACATGCGTTGGTTCATTCACGTGTTGCTGCATGCCGCAAGACTGCAGGATACTATTGAACTTCATCGTATCTCTATGTGTTGGAATGTCAAGATACAGGTTCAGATCTCCCGTTATTATGATGTTTTTATCTCTTGTATCACAATCCGCTAGAAACCTAGGCCATTCTTGGTCCAGGAATTTTTTCGTGTAGGTGGTGGTCTATACACAACAGCTATATGCAATGCGTAACGATTTATAATTGCATTTCAATCGAGCAACTCAAAGGTTGTATAATGGTTGTCACTGGTTGCAACCACGCGTAGATCGATGCCTAGCTTGCAAATGATTCCAATTTCCCCGCCACGGCTACCCCCTGACCGAGGTACATGCTTAATCTTGTAGGAAGTTCATTTATGCATGCTTTATCTGCTGATCTTCCTAGCCATGTTTCCGTCAGAGCAACAATGTCAAATTCGTTTCAAACAATGAAGTCACATAATGAAAGTGTTTTGTTTTTCACAGATCGTGGATTGATGCTGCATATCTTAATATTTGTCTGTCCTTTTACTACTGTGAGAGATTCACATTTTATCCTTTTAAGGTTACTGATGTTTATAGACTTTTTCTTGGCTTCATCCCCCCTTTTTTCTATGTTTATCTACAGATACTGTTGGAATTTCCGTAGGAATACTTTGAAGGTTGTCGTGGTTAATCTTTAAATCGGGCAGATATTTTTGTATCAGAAATAAATCAACTTTTGCCATCACTTT
Source organism: Ostrea denselamellosa (assembly GCA_024699665.1). Taxonomy (NCBI): domain Eukaryota; kingdom Metazoa; phylum Mollusca; class Bivalvia; order Ostreida; family Ostreidae; genus Ostrea; species Ostrea denselamellosa. The sequence goes on from JAMZEH010000060.1 coordinate 939,158, forward strand.
TGTATACAAGAGTTGCCCAAGTGAAGTATAATTTTCGTAACTTCTTTCTCTGAGGAGTTCCATTTTTCGTAGTTACGATATCCCCTATTCTGACCCGGATCCCCACAAGATAAGTCAGAATTAAAATGGAAAATATGGCGATAGTGTTAAGATAAGAAGACACAATCAAACGAGTAGATTGATTGATTGATTGATTGTTGCTTTCCGCCACACTCAACAATGTTTCAGTTATCTGGTGGCGTCCAGTTTTTATTGGTGGAGGAGAGAACCAGATACAATGTACCCGATCACCGACCTTCCGAAAGTAAACTGGCAAACTTTCTCACATATCTCGGCGCGAGCGAGATTCGAACCCGCGCCGACTAGAGGTGAGAGAGCGCAGAATCTGGTAAAAGGTTAGTCCATATTCACCCTTAAAAGTCATTGGGTTTGTTGATATTTTGAGGGTCGAATGACTTCAGGCTCTGTGTCCAGAATTTTGCTTGGGTCATAGTCAGTAACCACTACTATGATTTCCTCACATCGGTGATTTCTACCATGTGAAAGTACAGGGAAACTTTCTTAGTACATGTTTCACACCTCTAAAGAGGTTTGCCTATATCAAATTACTTCGTACAGCCCAAGTTCAAGTTTCATCGTTGTATAACCATGTAATTGTATTTATCGTTGTATAACCATGTTATTGTATTTATCGTTGTATAACCATGTCATTGTATTTATCGTTGTATAACCATGTCATTGTATTTATCGTTGTATAACCATGTCATTGTATTTATCGTTGTATAACCATGTCATTGTATTTATCGTTGTATAACCATGTTATTGTATTTATCGTTGTATAGCCATAACATTATATTTATCGTTGTATAACCATGTCATTGTATTTATCGTTGTATAACCATGTCATTGTATTTATCGTTGTATAACCATGTCATTGTATTTATCGTTGTATAACCATGACATTATATTTATCGTTGTATAACCATGACATTATATTTATCGTTGTATAACCATGTCATTGTATTTATCGTTGTATAACCATGTCATTGTATTTATCGTTGTATAACCATGTCATTGTATTTCTCGTTGTATAACCATGTCATTGTATTTATCGTTGTATAACCATATTATTGTATTTATCGTTGTATAACCATGACATTATATTTATCGTTGTATAACCATGTCATTGTATTTATCGTTGTATAACCATGTCATTATATTTATCGTTGTATAACCATGTTATTGTATTCATTGTATTTATCGTTGTATAACCATGTCATTTATCGTTGTATAACCATGTCATTTATCGTTGTATAACCATGTCATTGTATTTCTCGTTGTATAACTATATTATTGTATTTATCGTTGTATAACCATGACATTATATTTATCGTTGTATAACCATAACATTATATTTATCGTTGTATAACCATGTCATTGTATTTATCGTTGTATAACCATGTTATTGTATTTATCGTTGTATAACCATGTCATTGTATTTATCGTTGTATAACCATGTCATTGTATTTATCGTTGTATAACCATGTCATTGTATTTATCGTTGTATAACCATGTTATTGTATTTATCGTTGTATAACCATGTCATTGTATTTCTCGTTGTATAACCATGTCATTGTATTTATCGTTGTATAACCATATTATTGTATTTATCGTTGTATAACCATGACATTATATTTATCGTTGTATAACCATGTCATTGTATTTATCGTTGTATAACCATGTCATTATATTTATCGTTGTATAACCATGTTATTGTATTCATTGTATTTATCGTTGTATAACCATGTCATTTATCGTTGTATAACCATGTCATTTATCGTTGTATAACCATGTCATTGTATTTCTCGTTGTATAACTATATTATTGTATTTATCGTTGTATAACCATGACATTATATTTATCGTTGTATAACCATAACATTATATTTATCGTTGTATAACCATGTCATTGTATTTATCGTTGTATAACCATGTTATTGTATTTATCGTTGTATAACCATGTCATTGTATTTATCGTTGTATAACCATGTCATTGTATTTATCGTTGTATAACCATGTCATTGTATTTATCGTTGTATAACCATGTTATTGTATTTATCGTTGTATAACCATGTTATTGTATTTATCGTTGTATAACCATGTCATTGTATTTATCGTTGTATAACCATGTCATTGTATTTCTCGTTGTATAACCATGTCATTGTATTTATCGTTGTATAACCATGTCATTGTATTTCTCGTTGTATAACCATGTCATTGTATTTATCGTTGTATAACCATATTATTGTATTTATCGTTGTATAACCATGACATTATATTTATCGTTGTATAACCATGTCATTGTATTTATCGTTGTATAACCATGTCATTATATTTATCGTTGTATAACCATGTTATTGTATTCATTGTATTTATCGTTGTATAACCATGTCATTTATCGTTGTATAACCATGTCATTTATCGTTGTATAACCATGTCATTGTATTTCTCGTTGTATAACTATATTATTGTATTTATCGTTGTATAACCATGACATTATATTTATCGTTGTATAACCATAACATTATATTTATCGTTGTATAACCATGTCATTGTATTTATCGTTGTATAACCATGTCATTGTATTTATCGTTGTATAACCATGTCATTGTATTTATCGTTGTATAACCATGTTATTGTATTTATCGTTGTATAACCATGTTATTGTATTTATCGTTGTATAACCATGTCATTGTATTTATCGTTGTATAACCATGTCATTGTATTTCTCGTTGTATAACCATGTCATTGTATTTATCGTTGTATAACCATGTTATTGTATTTATCGTTGTATAACCATGACATTATATTTATCGTTGTATAACCATGTCATTGTATTTATCGTTGTATAACCATGTCATTATATTTATCGTTGTATAACCATGTTATTGTATTCATTGTATTTATCGTTGTATAACCATGTCATTATATTTATCGTTGTATAACCATGTCATTGTATTTATCGTTGTATAACCATGTCATTGTATTTATCGTTGTATAACCATGTCATTGTATTTATCGTTGTATAACCATGTCATTGTATTTATCGTTGTATAACCATGTCATTGTATTTATCGTTGTATAACCATGTTATTGTATTCATTGTATTTATCGTTGATGCATTTGTTGTCTGTGTGTTGTACATGCGATTTATGATTGAAGTCGGAGAAAGTTACCGTCTTGCCACACCCATCATACTCTCCAGATTTAACCTCATGCAACTTCTTCCTTTTTCCAAAACTTAAAAAGTTCTTATCTGGTCGTCGTTGCAAGGCCCGACAAGCTCTTGGCTCAGCCATCAGTCAGTGTCTCTAAGGTCTAATTAAATCAGCCTACCGTGATGCATTTCAGATTGAAATTTTGTATACTGATGGACTTTAAAAACGCAACAAAAGTGGGTTTTTTAATTTATTCATTGAAATCATTCCATATAAAACTTTTATTGCAAAATTTACCCACCATACATATTGATTTTTAAAACCCATCTCTCGATTTACGTGTGTTCATTGTTTGCGCTTGTGAGTAGCATCGCGCGAAATTTTCAGGGTTTTTTCAAACACGTGGAAAGGTAATAGAGGAGTTTTTCGCGATAATACAACTTTGTTGGTGAAAGCATAGATACCACTAACAGAAAAAAATTTAAAAGCAAGAAAATGCCGCTATTAAGCAATGAAATGCGCAATCAGGCACTTGGTATGCTGCAAGCGGGCGTTAGTCAGCGTCAGGTTGCAAGACATTTCAATGTCCATCCTTGTATAGTTAGCCGGTTGTTGTCATGATTCCATCAGACAGGATCCCTAAATGATCTCCCAAGATCTGGTCAACCGTTTGTGACAACGCCACAGCAACAAACGTTCATACGGCAACGTCATTTGCGCAATAGGTTTACGGCCGCTACGACCACGACGAGAGAAATCACTGGACGTCATGGAAGGTCTATTCATCCTAGAACCGTTTCCAGAATTTTGAAGCGCCATGGGATCCGCTGCAGAAGACCTTATAAGAGGCTAAAGCTTAAACCGCATCACCGACGGTACAGATTGCAATGGGCAAGGCAGCATCTGACTCAACGTCAAAATTAGTCATATGTTGTGTTCTCAGATGAGTCCAGATTTAACGTTAGCAACGCAGACAGCAGATGTCGAGTTTATCATCGTTTACACGAACGTTTTGCATACAATTGTGTCCTCGATCGCAACAGGTTTGGAGGGGGGGGGGTATGGGCTGGGGTGCGATTAATAAGGCTGTCACGTTTACAAAATTTTGTAAACGTTTAAACGAAGCATTGTAAACGAAACGTTACCGTTTAAACGAAGTGTTGTATAATTTAATAAAACAAAATACGCACAGAATTTTAAGACCCATTAATGACCATTATGTTTGTGTTTCAGTTTTCCTCGTTCTATGGACGATGCAGAGATTGTCACCGGACGTTCCGGAGTATAAATATAAGACAGAATAAAATACACGAACATAAATATCCGGATAGCATTTAAATTGAATTCAATTTTATTCACACTGTACAACATTTGCACAATACAGATCACAAATTCACAATAGACTTCATTTTTCAAATTTTCATTTCAGTGATTTCACATTAGATTGTCCAGAGAGGGCAGAGCTGGTGCCGCGGCTTCTTCCGTCGGTTCGGTTTTAACATGGACTTCACGTGCAGCCGGTGCAGGCGGAGCAGCGCAATTCACTTTATGTTTTAATCTTTTGTTCAAAAAGATCAGTTTGTCCACGTTCTCAGCGTCAAGGGAGGAGCGCAGTTTTGTAACAGTTCCAACAGCTGTGGAAATGACGCGCTCAGAGGCAACGGACGTTGCCGGTGTGCATAGCAAATCCTTTGCGAGACTTGCTAATTTTGGAAAATTAATACGGCTGGTTTTCCACCAAGTGAATGGGTTGGTATTTGTCGGCGCACTTTTTTCAGATAGATATAATTCGATCTCTTCATCTGAAGTGGAAGGGTAATTTTATTCACTTGAAATAATTATTCAAATAATTTAGATTGTAATTTGAACCCTGCAAGATTTGTGCCACATATATAAGACATCGTTTAAACGTTTAGGGATTTTGTAAACGTTTACAGCCCAAACACGAAACGTTATCGGTTACACGTGTACACGTGACAGCCTTAGCGATTAACCACAATTTTCGGTCACAACTAGTGTTTTAAATGGAACCTTCACTTCTAGGAGGTATGTGAACGAAATTCTGCAGCCTGTTTTAGCATCATTAATGCAGCAGCATAGGCAAGGAAATGGGTTAATTTTCCAACAGGACAATGTGCGCGCACATACGGCAAGATTGACACAAAACTTTTTCCAAACGAACGCCATTGACGTCCTTAATTGGTCCGCTATGTCCCCAGACTTGAATCCAATCGAGAATTTGTGGGGCGAGCTGGGGAGACGGTGCGCAGCCGCCAGCCTCATTATCAGAATCTGCAAGAATTAGGAAGGTCCTTGTAGGAGGAATGGCAGAATATTCCTCAAATGACCATTCGAAATGTTTGTCAATCAATGTCAAGTCGCCTTCGCGCCGTCATCACCACTAATGGAGGTTATACCCGGTACTAGTGAACAAAACCACATTTTTGACGCACCCCTCATTGATACTCATTTCAACTGTAATCTCTTTGTAAATAAAATGATGTTCAAAATCAAAGAATAGTGTTCAGTTAACATGGTTTATAATATACCACTATGAATTTGTTTATTAGAGATATGAACAAATTTATAATATATAAAATTATCAAGTGTTGTGTTTTTATAGTCCGTCAGTATATTTCAAACTGCGGAGAATACTTTGGGGGATATAATGTTCATTAATTTTCACTATTGGAGTTCAATGCTTTTGAGATATCATACAATACACATTATCTATCGAACAACAGTCGTGGCTATTAACAACAGTTCAGGTTTTAAATCTTCCTTTCGTTTTCAAGGGGGACTCCGTGGCCGAATGGTTAGAGCATCGGGCTAATAAAAGAGAAGAAAAGAAAAAGAGCATCGGGCTCAAAATCACAAGGCCTCTCACCACTGTCGGGGCGTGTTCGAATCTCGGCCGCGGCGTTACGTGAGCAAGTTTGCCAGTTTACTTGCGGGAGGTCGGTGGTCTCTTCCCGGGGTACATTGTATCTGAGTTCTCTCCTCCACCAATAAAAAAAATGGACGCCACCAGATAACTGAAAGATTGTTGAGTGTGGCGTAAAGCAATCATCGTTTTCAATGAAAAATTTCAGATAATACGTTTTATCCTTTTGTTTTTTTTAAAAAATAAAGTCTAGCAGAGGACTACTTGGGGAGAAATATGACACGTTTATGGCAGCGATTTGAAAATGACGAGTTTACAATTTTAATCCCCATCCTTAACTACTTTATACAAATTCACGGAGATCGGTCAACACTGAAAAATTGGCGCGTTGGGTAGGGATGCGGTTATAACTAGACGTACCCTAGGGATGTGCTATAAAGCAAATTTCCAATGCATTCTGCTGGAAATGTCTTCTGAAACATCAGCAGAATTCCATGGGAAAAAAATGCGCAGGGGCGGCCACTTTGAAAATGCATATATATATATATATATATATACATATACATACATACATATATATATATATATATATATATATATATATATATATATATAAGAGAGAGAGAGAGAGAGAGAGAGAGAGAGAGAGAGTCATGGTCAGAAATGTTGGTTACAACAAATTTAATGCTAGTCTACGATTTTACTTTTGCTTTTTTAACATTGACTATGTAATTGATTTCAGAAATATCGAGTATGTTAAAACAACGGACCAAACAGATTTAATGCCACAAATATCTCGTGCTTTGCTGAAATTAATTATTCGTGTATCTCGCAAAGACATTCCGTGAAGATGACCGCGATGTACGAAGTCAAGAGGACCGTTATCTCAAAAATATAGAGCTCTGTGCAGTTTTCAAATTTTTATTCTTTGTTTAGAATTCAATATTTTCGTAGCAATATTCAGTAAAATTTATCGTATAAAGCCAAAATTATCGCTCGATCCAAATTCACACACGAAGTGCGTTTTCCCCCAGTTTTCAGGCCCAAAATGGGGGGAGTGGAGGTTTACACATAACTGCGTATTATATTCGGCAAATTACGGTAACTTCCATTATATCATTTCATTTATTGTCATTAATATCGTTCGATCGCAAAAGAAGAAAGAATTTCTATTATTAGCGGCGCAACATAATTAAGATGTAGAGCGCAATAAATTACACGTATATATGTACTGTATATTCAGAATATTTGACGAAGTTAAGCGAAAATGTTTATTGATAATTGATTATTTTTTCCATAAATATTTGATTTCATCTTCATACAAAGAGTCAATATCGTTGATGTGAGGTCTTTTTGACGTTGTGCATGAAAAGTAAACGAATAACGTTGTTGAATGACGTCGCGGATATTCGTAACTCTATCTATTAAACCTGCTGTTTTGATGATTTTTATCAAACTTTGAGATTTTTTCTTAAAAAAAACGAGCTCGATTACCCCATATTGTTTTTCATTAATATTTTTCAAATTGTTTTTGTTTCGGTTTGATATCAAGATCTACAGCACCAAATTCTACCTATTTTAAGTTGAATTATGCAATGAGTGTAGTCAATCACAATCATTTTCTATATAATTCATGGGAAAAAAGTTTCGCTACTGTTAAAACAATAGTATGTTTAAGATCGTGACCCTTCTTTAGTTTAGAGGGGCCTCCATGGCCGAGTGGTTAGAGCATCGCGCTCAAAATCACAAGGCCTCTCACCTCTCGTCGGCGCGGGTTCCAATCTCGCTCGCGCCGATAATCAATCAACCTTCTGTAGTTTATATTGAACTTATTCGTATCGTAACCCTTTTGTAGTTTTTATCCTATAATCAAGGTCATCATAATTTATCTTGATTGGTCCATTTTCACAGGCTGGTTTTGATTAGTCTCCTCAAGGGTAAGTTACCTGTATACCTGTATACAGGTGAGAGTCCAAGGTGAGTAGTTTTCAAAATTAATTTGGTTTTTACACTGAATAGCATTGTTTTGGCACAAGGAATGTGAAATATGAGCGCCCTGTCACTTACTATTTAAAAGCTAGTTGTTTAAAATTGTTTAACGTCCCGCTTCAGAATCTTTCACTCATACGGAGACGTCACCATTGTCGGTAAAGGGCTACAAAATTTAGGCGTATGCTCGGCGCTCACGGTCTTTGAGCAGGGAGAGAATTTTATTGTGCCACACCTACAGTTACAACCCTGTGGGGATCCTGGTTGTTCGAATAGATCCTCAGTACCTCTTGCTTGTCGTAACAGGCTATTAAATGGGCCGGTCCTTTGGATGAGATCGCAAAAATCGAGGCCCCGTGTTACAACAGGTGTGACACGATAAAGATCTCTCCCTGCTCAAAGGCCATAAGAGCCGAGCATAGGCTTAAATTTTGCAGCCCTTCACCGGCAATTTTGACGTCTCCATATGAGTGGAATATTCTCGAGCGGGACGTTAAACAATATATAATCAATCAATCAACCCACTGTTACACGGGGCCTCCGGTTTTTTCGTCTCATACCATGGTCCGCTAAATTTACGACAAGCAAAGGGTACTGAAGACTTATTCTAACCCGAATCCTCAAGGGCGCAATTTAAAAGCTGTTTCGACCAGCCACACCCACCGTGAGCCCTCTATATTGATCAAGCAAACGGAGTATTCCGTAGTTAAAATCAGTGTGTAAAATTGGTATAAAACACTTCATACAGCATTTGACTCAATGACAAGTTGTATGGCAAATAGATCGTTACAACGACCATAAAATGTGCGAAATGCTGACTTGAAACGAGAATGTTGAAATCCCTGTAATATCAACTTGTTTGACAGTAGCCTGCCTCCATTTAAAAGGTGATCATACGCAGAACAAGCTCTTGTGTATCAGTTCAGAGGCGTACACCATATACAGGTGATAATGGAATATTGCTTCAGAATGTGATATAAATCTCATTTATAAAATTAAATTGTTCTTCCAGTCATGTTTCAAGAAAGTATTGAAAACTAATAATTCTGTACTTAGGCAAGTATATATGATAAAGGGCAAGATCAAAGTATCTATGTCATATAGGGGTGTAAGTTCAAGAAATTGGAGAGAGGGAAGATTTCCTAGAATTTTCATCATCCGACATTAATTATACCATGTTGGGGGCGTGTCAACTTTTTTGGGCTTAAATTCAAAGTGACATTTAAATACTATAGGTACACTTTCATTTTGTGAATAAACTGTAGAAAAGTATATAACATGGTATTAGTATTTATAATTGATAATAGATTTGGATCAATGTTCATCATATGTCAGTCGTGGAGCCAGCTTTTTTCATCAGGGGGTCCAAAAGGCCGGAGGTCTGGGATCTGATATTGATTCCACGGTAATTTTCATAGTATATTATAACCTTGAATTTTGAAATCGTTCCCAGTAAGCGAATAAGGTCGATCGAGAGAGTTCATGAAGCAATATTAAACGCGATGCTAAGGTGAAAAATGACTATATTTTCTTTCAGTTGAAAATTTCAGAAGGGGGAGGGGGGTGTCCCTCTAGATCCGCGCTTGTATACAGTTTTAATCAGATGGGTGGGGTTGTCATGATGAAAACTAAATTGATATAATTTTCAATCACGCATTGATCCTTTGATATTGTTCTAAGGTAATTGTAAATAAAACGTGTCTCTCTATGGAAACCACGTCTGAGAATAAATCGTTCGTCATAAATATAGGAAGAAATTCCAAAAATACGAAAGCAAAATTTTATGTCTTGATATATATCTACATCATCGTGTTGGTTTACAGTGGTCTCGCTTAACGTAATACAAGCATTTCCCAAATCAATGATCGTATAATGACATAATTTGTATATGCAACCTGTCATTATGTCGAATACTGTCTGCCCTGGTTCATATCAATCGTTATGACATTATTTACATACTGATTTTGATTACAGATTACATCTGTACGCCATTTACTTGATCAAAGCATAGGACTCACGACGGGTGTGACCGGTCGACAGGGGATGCTTACTCCTCCTATACACCCGATCCCACCTGTGCTGTGTTCAGGAGTCCGAATTGCCTTACTTTTAATTTTGTATTCTTTATGGGATTTATGAGATTGATCACTGATCGTTATCTTCACCTTTTTTGATACAATCGACAGAAGTGATAATAATTTATGATACATATTCTGATTATTTTTCTGCATTTTGGCTGATCTAAAGGTGCTTATTGTTAGGGATAACAAATTTGTAGATCTATGACTGGGGAATAATATTAGCTACAGGTGCTCGTAAATTTGTAGATCTACGACTGGGGAATGATATTAGCTACAGGTGCTCGTAAATTTGTAGATCTATGACTGGGGAATGATATTAGCTACAGGTGCTCGTAAATTTGTAGATCTATGACTGGGGAATAATATTATCTACAGGTGCTCGTAAATTTGTAGATCTACGACTGGGGTATAATATTACCTACAGGTGCTCGTAAATTTGTAGATGTATGACTGGGGTATGCTTATGTAATATTATATACATATTGCAGTATTCAGCTATCACTTTGATTTTGATAGATGTGTGCTCTTTCTTGAGATCACCATTTTCTGTTTTGTCACATTCAACTTTCGTTTTCCAGAAACGCCCCAAACGTTTGCAGCTTTCACAACTACCATCTCTTTAAGTCAGGTGTACGGAGTCGGCAAGTTTCAACCAGTCGAGTCCTATCCACGGTAAGTATTTGCTTGCAGCAACTTCCGGATCATATAGTAAATAATATTAAAATACGATCGAATTATTCCATGCATTAGCATTGGCAAAGATCCAACAAACTTAGAAAAATAATTACCGTTGGGGAAAAGTACTCATAATTACTGACAATTACTGTTACTGTACTGTTATTGCATTGTCATTGTTGCTAAATTTTAATAATTACTGTTATTTCTAAAAATAGAACGCTATATTTACCTGGACATGCAGTGAATATAGATTCGGGTAAAGTTCAAACTTCAGACCGTTCTAATTTATTTTTAGCAATTTTGGTCACGCCTCTACCCACTTTCAACTAGAGACCCCGAAGCGTTATTATACTATATCGCTTGCATGGAACGGAAGGAAAAGATTCTTGCACGGAACGCTGGATATTTGCACGAAATATTTCCCATTTATTGAATCATCTGCACGGTTTGCACGCAAGGGTGGGCAGGGCTTGCAAGCTTTGCGAATGGTTGAGATGAAATGGTAGGCGTGGCATGCAACGCTTTAATATTTGGGTCTTTTCGAAGCCATTACACCATGAAAAAGATTGATTGATTATATATTGTCTAACGTCCAGCTCGAGAATATTTCACTCATATGGAGATGTCGCCACTGCCTGTGCTCGGCGCTTATGGCCTTTGAGCAGGGAGGAATCTTTAACGTGCCACACCTGCTGTAACACGGGTCCTCGGTATTTTCGGTCTCATCCGAAGGACCGCCCCATTTAGTCGCCTCTTAGAACAAGCAAGAGGTACTGAGGATATATTCTAACAACCTGGATCCCCACGGGGATCCATGGAAAAGAAAATTGAATACCGGTATAATAATAACCTTGGGGGGGGGGGGGGGGTAAAGAAAAAGAAATTCTTTTTAAAAATGAATGTTATACCTGCTGGGCGTGGTATTGTTTTTGTTTTGACATTTTTGGGCGTTATAATGTTTCAATCGGAGACATAACATTCATTGACGCCGTTTACCTCTTTAAAAACGAAAAAAAAAAATCTATCTCAAGAAAATTACTACAGAAACGTAAAATTGCAGAAAATGTGGCACTTAAAGTATGTACACTTTGAATTATTTTGAAACAGACAATTGAAATTCGTAATGCACCTCGTATATGGAAGGGAATTATCGCCATAATTTTATGCATCCTTCTTGTATTCTTAATTCTAACTTTGATTTTACTACATGACATCTTTAATTTCATGTTACCTTATAACATTTCAATTTCCGTCTTAATTCTAAATTTTATTTTACAACATGACATATTTAATTCATGTCACATTAATATTTAAATTTTTTATTTGCTTTCGTCTCGCTTCATCGATTATAATATGTATGCTATTCTTAATTCCATCTCATCTTATTGCATTCTGCATTCGTTACATTTTAAATTCTAATTTAAGATTTTACAACCTGACATTCTTAATTTTAGCGAGACTCAATCCGTGATTCCGCTTTCCTAGTTAATCCCATCATGCTTCATTGCGTTCTTCATTTTATGTCTCATTATTACGCTAGAGGGCACTGCGTTCGTTACAACAACTGCTCCCCGGATACGAAAGTGAAAGTTCGTACCCAGAAGTTTTACTAACGACAACGTTTTTCTTTAGATAAACTCGTGTCCTAATGTAGATATGTTACTTCTCATGGAGGCGTAGTACCCGGATGCGACTTTTCCCATCTTCGCAAGCAAAGTGTCTAATTCGTTTACTTTCATGAGAGTAAACGAATCTTACACTTGAGTTTCAAAGTTAGACTTCTCTAGGAGAACCCTTACCCAAATTTTGTGACTGGGGCCTCCTGGGGTACTCAGTTTTCCTGGGGCCTTCTTCTTACGACCAGTCGGAATTAAATTAGGAACTTACCCTGAAAATCGGTCTTCAAAGTTGCGTTACAATGAAAGGCAGAGATTTAATCTAGACCATATCTTAAGTAGCCTGCTTATGGGTAGGCATTACTTCTAGGTCTGTACAGTTTCGGGGGGGGGGGATGTAGGGGGTCCGGACTTGTTTTCGTGCAGCTTCTTATTTTCGAATTAACGCATTTCGATCTTTTTGTTTTTTCATCATTAACGTCCCTTGTCCCAAAGGTGACTGATATAGGGCTCATTTTGTATACAAATGAAGAAAAAAAAATAACACGATGAATTAATATGAGTATCATGATTTGTACAAATATTTTACAAGTTGGTATAGGGATAAAATGCTCTCTCTCTCTCTCTCTCTCCTTTATGACGTCAGTAAAATTGTGGTACAAAGGATTTTTGAATGTCTGCAAAATTATTTCCCACATCATTTAGAATCGAATTATAACACTGCTTATCGTGTATATTTACATGTGATATTCTCCAGACACGTCTCGTTTTTGTCAATGTGGGCGGGTGGGTGGGACATACTGAAACCTTCAAGAAAACCTAATGTTCAATTAGGATGTCGGAGGAGGCAAGTTTCTCTTCATCGGTGTAATCTTACATTTTCACTCTCATTTTATTACTGTCATGGAGAGAGAGAGAGAGAGAGAGAGAGAGAGAGAGAGAGAGAGAGAGAGGCATGGAGAATAGGGGTTGGGGAAAAGCGGTCAATAAGTGAAAATTCTGAAGACAAATACTATTACACCGTACTCTAATTAACATCAGGGTTAGGGTTGATGCATATCGATGTATTTTATTCTGCCATAGAGAGACAAAAAGTATTCACCCGACTCCATAAGCCTTTAAATGATAATCTGTGCATACTTAGTAGGCATCAATTGATATGTGCCGCTTTCAGAAGCGCAGTTTAAACTCTTATGAATATTGGCATAACTTGGACTAATTTACGCCCAGATATATACTCCTTTTTGAGAAACGTGCTCCTTAAATCGTCGATAGATCTTCAGCATCGTAAGAGGCGACTAAATGGGGCGGTCCTTTGGATGAGACCGCAAAAACCGAGGACCCGTGTCACAACAAGTGTGGCACGTTAAAGATCCCTCCCTGCTCAAAGGTCATCAAAGATTAAGAATGAAGCGAGACGAAAGCAAATGGAAAATTGAAATATAATAATGTGACATGGAATTAAGGATGTCATGTAGCAAAATAAAATTTTGAATTAAGAATGGAAATGTTATAAGGTAATATGGAATTAAAAATGTCATGTAGTAAAATCGAAGTTACAAGAAGAATCCATAGAATTATGGCGGTAATTCCCTTACACATTCGTGTGCTACCATTCAATCCCATGTCACGTGTTAAAATAAACGAAGATTGATTAGACAATGATTTGCCACTAAAAAGTTAGTTTCCTATACTTAACGTGTATTGATATATTTTTTTTTAAATTAAAATGCTAACGTGAGATTTTGAAACAACTTTTCTTACGTAAAAGAAATAATGAGACGGAATGGCGACCACCTCATGCTTTACGATGTTGTTGGTGGGTACACTGCGCTTGTACCTTGAATTTGGCAGATATTCCCTCTGGGTAAAGAAATACCCTAGAGTGTGATTTTTTTTTTTCCTCACACATTTTATGAAGTGAAAAAAAAAAAAAATCGTGCAGAATGTCTCAGACATAAATTGACATGCTGCCCGATTTTCACGAGCCGCGCCGGTATTTATATTAATAAATAACTGGTATCAGGGTACCCATCCTCATACAATGTTTTTATTATTATTTCTCTAAGCATTGTTTTTTACAGGCAGAACACTCAATATTTATAGCGCCTATTAATATTTTTGATAATATCTTTATAATTAAGGAGGGGGTGGGGGGGTGGGGTCGATAAACCGCACCTTTGTACATCACATGTGGTACACATACGTGTGTTGGTTACAGTAAATTAAACGCTAGTTTAGTATTTTGATTTTATTTTGATATTGTCGACTATTTAAATGATTTTAATTAAGCTTCAAATTACACCATGTATTTCCCTTAAAGGTGAAGATTTCCGCAGATAATTGATTGATTATATATTGTTTTACGTCCCGCTCGAGAATTTTTTACTCACACGGAGACGTCGCCATTGCCGGTGAAGGGCTGCAAAATTTAAGCCTATGGTCGGCGCTTATGGCCTTTGAGCAGGGAGGGATCTTTAACGTGCCACACCTGCTGTGACACGGGACCTCGGTTTTTGCGGTCTCATCCGATGGACCGCCCCATTTAGTCGCCTCTTACGACAAGCTAGGGGTGCTGAGGATCTATTCTAACAACCCGGTTTCCTCAGATGACTGTTACCTCAAAACTATAGATGCAGAGATTGCAAATATTTATTCTTTGTGTAGAATTCATTATTTCCGTAAAAATATTCAGTGAAAATTACCGCAGATTACCTTTGGTCAACTGTTTTGCTCCATATTACACATCCGAAGTGCGTTTTTTCAACAATTCTCAGCCCCCCCCCCCCCCCCAAAAGAAAAAAAAAAAACAAAAAAACAAAAAAAAACGGGTGTGTATGTATATTATACACAAGGCGTATTATATTAGGCAAAAATAAGGTATTAGATTTTATGTCATTTTTGGGATGAAGTGAATTGATATTACTAAAATACTTATAGTATAATTGAAGAAAGAATATTTGATAAAGAAAATCCAAAATATGTTAGCGTTTATTGGACTTGCACGCTCTGTAAGTTTGTAGGGGGACTGGTTTGAACGGTTGTAGCGCACAAAACGTTTTTGCACGGAACGATTCTTGCACGAAACGGTTTGCACGGAACGATTCTTGCACGAAACGGTTTGCACGGAACGAAATGATTCTTGCACGGAACGAAAGGAACGCTTTGGAGGTGCAGTACAACGTTTCAGGGTTGTACCTTGCACTAAAATTTGTGTAAAAAGTGAACTGTGCAAAGTAACATTTTTTAAAATTATAAATTATACTGACTTCGAGCCCGATCTATAGATTCCCGATCGGATATAGGAAGTTCTACATGTTTTAGTATAATGTTTATTAACATTTTTCCCGCCGATAGTTACTTCATTTAAGCGCGCATCTCTGTTTCATGTTCATACTAAGATATAGTTATCACAACTCCTCGAGTGTCAGAAAGAGGAATGTGTAACACACACACACACACACACACACACACACACACACACACACACACATGGCCTCCTTTTACATTACGCCCCTGGTTATCCACAAATCTGTCGAAGGAACATAAATTGATAAAGTAAACTTCACTCTAGTTAAGTTGCTTTTATTTTGGGATTTGCCCAAACGGTAATCTATGCAGCATTAATAGTGATAGGGAGTTAGTTTAATAGTTAAATCACTTAACTGAAGCAAACAGCAGGGTCATCTAAATGCCTATTAATTGCCAGAGTTGAAAGAAGCCGAGTGTAAATGTCCAGACATGAATTATGAAGGACTGCTGCGAGATGCGGTGAAGGCGTCAGTTCAAATGTCCAGTCGATCCGAATCTCAGCTGAGATTAGAGCTTGTTCTGTATATGATCAGTTTTTAAACCGAGACAGGCTACTGACAACAGAAGGTCATTCTTGAGTTTGCCGTTAACACCTATATTCAATAAAATTTTAAAGTACGAAGCAGATGTGGAAGACTCTGTGGTATCATTTATTTCAAGTCTACCGAGATAGGCACTGGAATGAAGATGCTTTTTGCTGATAGATAAATATACCTAAATGTCGAGTTGAGAGCCATAGCAAAGAATTTTTTTATCTTCTCATGTAGAAGTTTTAAATAAATTCGACCTCATAAAAATATGACAAAATCTGATCACCAAAGACTACAAAGATACTGTCAATGAGGAACTCCAGCATCTTTTTTCATATCAACTTCAGAGTACCTGTGCATACAATTAGAGTGGTAATTACTAGAGAATACACGACGACAGCGGTAAGCACTTGTACCCAACGCTTGAACACGAAAACACATTTTGCGTCTCACTGCGCGAAAGAGTTCGACTAAGAAAATAACTATTGGACAACTCGGAACTTTCGTATTCATTATAAACGTGAAATGTGCACTCAGGATAAACATGAATTTGTTATTCGTTCTAAAAGTGAATTCATTATAAACGAGAATTCGAAATCAGCGTAAATTCATTATAAGTGTGAATTCATTATAATTGTGAATTCATAATATTGATTGATTATATATTGTTTAACGTCCGGCTCGAGAATATTTCACTCATATGGAGACGTCACCATTGTCAGTGAAGGGCTGCAAAATTTAGGCCTGTGCTCGGCGCTTACGGCCTTTGAGCAGGGAGAGATCATTAACGTACCACACCTACTGTGACACGGGGCTTCAGTTTTTGCGGTCTCATCCGAAGGACAGTCCCATTTAGTCGGTTTTTTTTACGACAAGCAAGGGTTACTGAGGATCTATTTTACCAATCCGGATCCCCACGGGGATGAATTCATAATAAGTGTAGATTCATAAACATAAATTCATTATAAATGTAAATTCGATATAAGTATAAATTCATTATAAACATGAATTCATTATAAACATGAATTCATTATCAACATGAATTCGTTATAAACATGAATTTGTTATAAGTGTAAATTCATTATAAACATGAATTCGTAAAAAGTGTAAAGTCATTAGAAAGATGAATTAATTTTAGACCTGAATTCGTTATAAGTGTAAATTCGTAATAAACGTGAATTCACTATAAACATGAATTCATAACCAACATGAATTCGTTATAAACATGAATTTGTTATAAGTGTAAATTCATTATAAGCATGAATTCGTCATAATTGTAAATTCATTAGACACATGAATTCATTATAAACATGAATTCATTATCAATATGAATTCGATATGAACGTTGAACATGAATTTGTTGTAAGTGTAAATTCATTATAAACATTAATTCGTTATAACTGTAAATTCATTAGAAATATGAATTCATTATAAACATGAATTCATTATAAGTGTAAATTCATAATAAACATGAATTTACTATAAACATGAATTAATTATAGACATGAATTCTTTATAAGTGTAAATTCGTAATAAACATGAATTCGTTATCAATATGAATTCATTATAAACATGAATTTATTACCAACATGAATTCGTTATAAAAATGAATTTGTTATAAGTGTAAAGTCATTATAAACAGGAATTCGTTATAAGTGTAAATTCATTAGAAACATGAATTAATTATAAATATGAATTCATTATACGTGTAAAGTCATTATAAACATGAATTAATTATAGTCATGAATTCATTATAAGTGTAAGTTCGTTATAAACATAAATTCATTATAAACATGAATTCATTATCAATATGAATTCGTTATGAACATGAATTCATTATCAATATGAATTCGTTATGAACATGAATTTGTTATCAATATGAATTCATTATAAACATGAATAATTCATTATAAGTGTAAAGTCACTATAAACATGAATTTATTATAAACATGAATTAATTATAGACATGAATTCGTTATCAGTGTAAATTCGTGATAAACATGAATTCGCTATCAACATGAATTCATTATAAACATGAATTTATTACCAACATGAATTCGTTATAAAAATGAATTTGTTATAAGTGTAAAGTCATTATAAACAGGAATTCGTTATAAGTGTAAATTCATTAGAAACATGAATTAATTATAAATATGAATTCATTATACGTGTAAAGTCATTATAAACATGAATTAATTATAGTCATGAATTCATTATAAGTGTAAGTTCGTTATAAACATGAATTCATTATAAACATGAATTCATTATCAATATGAATTCGTTATGAACATGAATTCATTATCAATATGAATTCGTTATGAACATGAATTTGTTATCAATATGAATTCATTATAAACATGAATAATTCATTATAAGTGTAAAGTCATTATAAACATGAATTTATTATAAACATGAATTAATTATAGACATGAATTCGTTATCAGTGTAAATTCGTGATAAACATGAATTCGCTATCAACATGAATTCATTATAAACATGAATTTATTACCAACATGAATTCGTTATAAAAATGAATTTGTTATAAGTGTAAAGTCATTATAAACAGGAATTCGTTATAAGTGTAAATTCATTAGAAACATGAATTAATTATAAATATGAATTCATTATACGTGTAAAGTCATTATAAACATGAATTAATTATAGTCATGAATTCATTATAAGTGTAAGTTCGTTATAAACATGAATTCATTATAAACATGAATTCATTATCAATATGAATTCGTTATGAACATGAATTCATTATCAATATGAATTCGTTATGAACATGAATTTGTTATCAATATGAATTCATTATAAACATGAATAATTCATTATAAGTGTAAAGTCATTATAAACATGAATTTATTATAAACATGAATTAATTATAGACATGAATTCGTTATCAGTGTAAATTCGTGATAAACATGAATTCGCTATCAACATGAATTCATTATAAACATGAATTCATTACCAACATGACTTCGTTATAAAAATGAATTTGTTATAAGTGTAAATTCATTATAAACATGAATTCGTTATCAATAATCTGGATAATCTGCAGCAGTGTGAAAGTGACTGGCTCATGGAGTATCATCCCCTCAAGTGTCAGGTCCTCCACATAACCAACAAGGGAACGCCCATTAGTATCCCCTATACCATCCATGAACACCAACAGGAGTAGGAGCCTCCGTGGCCGAGTGGTTAGAGCATCGATCTCAAAATCACAAGGCCTCTCACCTCCAGTTTACGCGGGTTCGAATCTCGGCCGCGGCGTTATGTGAGCAAGTTTGCCAGTTGCGGAAGGTCGGTGGTCTCTTCCCGGGTACATTGTACCAGGGTTCTCTCCTCCACCAATAAAAACTGGACGCCACCAGATAACTGGAAAATTGTTGAGTGTGGCAGAAAACAACAATCAATCAATCAATCATATTGGTATCAGTGGCGGATCCAAGATTTCCCATTGATTGATTGCATCTTTTTTACGCCCCGCTTGAGAATTTTTCACTCATATAGCGATGTCACCATTGCCGGTGAAGGGCTACAAAATTTAGGTATATCCCCGGCGTTTACGGCCTTTGAGCAGGGAGGGATCTTTATCGTGCTACACCTGCTAGGAAACGGGGCCTCGGATTCTGTGGTCTCATCCGAAGGACAGCCCCATTTAGTCGCCTCTTACGACAAGCTAGAGGTACTGAGTACCTATTCTAGCCCGGATCCCCACGGGGAAACATTTCAGAAAAAAGGGGGGAGCATGTGAAAGTATTTCCAAAAAAGGAGGGGCATATGAAGGTCAAGTATTACCCAAATATTTCAGCCAGTTGGGGTGCCAATTCAAATTATTTTGTAAATTTGTGGCGGAAAAGGAAGGAGGGGGGGGGGGGGGGGCTCTAATTCGAATGGTAAATCATATATCCACAGTCACATCAACCAAGCAAGTGTGAGTGAGGCAGCATTGGGAAAATCACGATCAGGCTTCGTATCTGAAGTTAGCTTTATGCTATATACGGGTATTTATATAAATATTAACCATGCAAGTCTAATGTAAGATTTTCTTGTCTGGTTTTGTTTGTGTATTTAAGCATCCCGATAACCGAGATCAGACTCTGTACCTGCTATTTGTTGCATATCCATAGTTACATTGAATGGGGAAGAACCATTAGATACTTCAGCTCTTTGTCCCACTTTATACTACTCCAACAAGGGGCCTCTGTGGCCGAGTGGTTAGAGCATTGCGCTCAAAATCACAATTCCTCTCACCTCTAGTCGGCGCGGATTCAATTCTCGCTCTTATGAGAAAGTTTGTCAGTTTACTTGCGGAAGGTCGGGGATCTCTTCCCGAGTACAATGTATCTGGGTTTTCTCCTCCACCAATAAAAACTGGACGACACCAGATAACTGAAAAAATGTTGAGTGTGGCAAGAAACAATCAATCTATCAAACCACTCCAAAAAAGTTTAATCTGTCTAAGCAGAATATATCATTCAGGCTCTGTATCTGAAGATAGCACTTCACTTCATATACATAGTTACATCAACCAGGCAAATCTGAATAGGTTAGGACTAGTCGTTACTAGATATGTGATCTGCTCCAAAAACTTTAACCTGTTTTAAAAAAGAAAATGTAAAGATAACGAACAGTGAACAACACCTATAGGGAATACAAAACAAAGACTTGGGCAAACACGGACCGCTGGATGTACCGGAGGTGGCGTCAAGTGTCTTGGAAGAGCCTTATATCTTGGTCAGGTAAAGGGAGCAATCCGTAGTCAAAGTCTGAACGTCCTAACAATTGATATGAAACGTATTAGCCAGCATTTGGACCGGTGACAGACCGTACTGGCAAACCAGATTGTTATAACGATGTTAGAATTTGCGAAATGCTGACTTTAAACGAGAGGTTGAAACCCCTGTAACAACATGTTTGTCGGGGCATGTAAAAATCCTGACTGTCATCTTTTGAATAAATGTTGTGTAAATTAAAAATAAACGGGGAAAAAACTCGTTTGTCAGTAGCTTGCCTCGAGTCAAACACTGATCATGCGCAGAACAAGCTCTTCCGTATGGAATCCGTTGAGAGATGTAAACATCATATGCAGATGATAGTGGAATATTGCTACACAAATATAGGAAGTGAAGGATGGAGAAGCTGAAATCATCCCGTTTGTCATAAATTTAAGTTGTTAGTTTGCCGTTAATATCCATTTTCAATAAAATATCTAAGTACAAAGCAGATGTTGAAGACTCTGTGGTGTCTTTTATTTCTAGGTCACTAGGATATATCGAATCAACATATGAATGAGCATGAACATTATTATATTAGATAAAACGTCGTCATTATATCTAAATGGCGAGTTGAAGGCCACAGCAAGAGATATTTCCTTCTTATGTTGAAGCTTTTAAATGAATTCTGCTTCATAAGAATATGAAAACAGGTCAGCTAACAAAGAAGCACAATTCGTGCTTATGGGAATTCCAATAGACTGTTAGAATACCTGATCACCAAAGACTACGAAGACATTGTCAATGAGGAACTCTAGCATCTTTTTAATTTCAACTTCAGAGTATTCGTTCGTGGAATCAGAGTGGTGTTTAATAAAGTAGTTTTTTGTATAACTGATCATACTATATGACCCATAAAGCCCCATATAACATTAGAAAAAAACAACCCAGGGAACAAGAACTTCACAATTTTGGTAGAGGTTACATTGTTCATTTTAATTTACACTCTTTTTGCATGTTCCATGTTCAATAGTAGAGGATAAGATTTTAGATATCAGTACATGTCCATTATGTGACCAATAACCCCACCCCCATTTCCAACGCCAGAACCCAAAATCTCTTAGTAACAAGACTATTATCTCTATATCACTATATACATGTATTCACTCGTAATGGCTGGTTTTTATGTAGTGCTTTTTCCAGCATATGTTGCTCAACGCACTTCACAATACATTATTACCTCAGTAGACCTTACAACATTCCAGGGCTTTCTCAGTGCAAGCTGCCGTTAGAGCACTAACATTCTAACAATATCCTTCACTGTCTATAGCCAGGTACTCCTTTTTACACTTAGGTGGAGTGAGGAAATTCGTGTAAATTGTCTTTCCCAAGGACACAACGTCGGTTTTGCCGCGACCAGGACTCTAACCCATAACATTTCGTTCGAGAGTCTAACAGCCTAACCACTAGGCCACCGACGCCGCTATAAACTTTATCATATCAAAACTTAATCATTCATACTTTTGATGGCCCTGTTACAATTGTTTTCAAATC
The DNA here is from genome assembly GCA_024699665.1 of Ostrea denselamellosa. NCBI lineage: Eukaryota > Metazoa > Mollusca > Bivalvia > Ostreida > Ostreidae > Ostrea > Ostrea denselamellosa. Next base: position 961,737 of record JAMZEH010000060.1, read on the forward strand.
AATATCTTAAAACTTGATTAATAATGCAGCTGCACATAAAAATTCAAAACAGACACATGTACGTGTTATCTAAATAGTGATAATTAGATAATTATCGCGGTACAACGAGTCAGTGTCTTGTTATAACAAGAAAAGAACTACGGATGGTAACTCGGGTTCCTCGCCTACACGTTTTAACAAGCTTTGCAATTTTGCTAATGATATTTTTTTATGCAAATTATAATTCATTAGTAATTGATTTTTTGATTTAATACCAGAGTTAATTGATTAATTGTTCCTAATCCTTTATAGTTATAGTTTAAGATGCTTATAGATATAAATAAATAAAAATTTCACTTGTCAAATTACATTACATTATTGAGTAAAAGATGGTTAATTTTGATTTTTCATATTTTGATAAATTTGCAAAAGATCTCAGAGTAAACATTTTAGCCGTGTTTCTGTCTATATACATATCCCCCCCCCCCCCCCCCCCCCCCCCTCGGAAACAACAAAAATATTAGGTATCAATCTGCTAAATGACAATTTTTCTGTAAAAAGGAAGTTGCGTTTCACGGGTGGAAAAAAGATATGTTTATCATTGATTTCTATAGTGAAATGCTTAAATTTTAACCTATACGATTGTGCTATTTGTGTTGTTTTATCATTGACAAATGAATCAACTTATATGAAAATTCATATAAATATCTATTGACATTTAAAAAAAATCATTTAAAAATGACAACTTTTAAAAATCCAAATATAAAATGCTCTTGTTCGCAGTCCTCCTTATTTTTTTTTTAAATGCCTTTCTTAATCATTTTTTTAATTTGTTAATTTAAATAGAAATGGTAAATTTCAAGAAATGCCTGGGTTTGTCGCATTTCGGCAAACATGAGATTATTCCTAATCTTTGTGTGATTGGGAGCTCCTTTTGAATAAATATGTTATTAATTGATTGCACTATGTACATTTTTAAATCTTTCCAGAAGAATTTGAAAAATTCAACTGTAAAACCACTTCCTGGAGATTTGCTATTTTTCAAAACATGAAACACCTCCCTTTCATCTATACTTTTTTAAAGATTATCTACTGTATGTTGATCAAGCTTCCGTACTTCACTTGTTTTAATAATGTCTTCAATAGATATCTCTAGTAGCATATGATCTGTACTAGTATAAAGTGTTTGGTAAAAAATTTTGACTTGTCTTAAAATTTCTGGCTGATCATATATAATTTAGTTGTTTTCTAATTCTACTTTTTTTATTGTTTTGTTCAAATAATTACGAGATTCCATATTACAGAAGTACTTTGATGGTTTTTCTCCTTCTTCAATCCATTTTGCCCTTGACCTTATAACATGACCTTGTAGTTTTTTATTTCTTAAGTCTTGAAGGGCATTCTTTTTTTGTTCAATTAAATCTATATTCATTTCTTGTTCAGATTCCATAGCCCCTATTTCTTCAATTAAAGAATTCTCTAGTCTGTCTCTTTCCTTTTTCTTGTATGAAGAGTAAGAAATAGCAGTACCCCCTTATTTCCATCAAAAGAACTTCTAGGAATGTACTATCATCGATAATGTGTGAAGATTGTTTTCACCGCCTTCAGTTTCCAAATATTGTTGTTTGACTTTTTGAATTGTGTCTTTCACCTTTTCTACAAATGTTGGGTCTGTTAATAAGCTATTATTGAATTTCCATAGCCCACGTCCTCTTTCAAATGCGTTAAATTTAAGTTCCAGTAGTACAGTTGAATGATCTGATCTATACCCCGGTTTTATTAAGAATTTTTCGACATTGTTTGATAAGCTTTCTGAAATTAGAATATAATCTAAACGTGCTTGTTTAAAAGGTGTTTATCTTCTCCATGTGAACACTTTTTTATCTGGATTTAAGATCCTGTAATAGTCCAATAACTGTAATTCTTCCATAATTTCCAACAACTTTTCTCTTGCCCTTGGATTGTTTACTGCATTATAGTTATGTGTATCTAATAATTGATTAAGTACAAGATTAAAGTCTCCTAAAACAATAAAGTATTGGTTATCAAATTCTAATAGAGTTTCTCTGACCTGGTCATAAAATTCAGGATTATCTTGATTTGGCCCATATATATTTATAAGGGTTACTCTATTATCTTCTGTCGTTAGATCCAATGCTAAAAAGTTTCCTTCACTATCTTTTATTTCATTATGGATTTTGAATTCAAAGTTATTATTAAATAGTATGCATACTCCTCTAGTATTTGTCTTAAAAGAATTAAAAATGCATTTATATCCCCATTGGGATTCTACAAATGGTTCAGACTCTTTAATAAAATGAGTGTCTTGAAGGCAAATCATAGCATAGCCCTTTGTTTTATAGTAATTTAGCACATCTTGCCTTTTTGAAAAAGTGCCAAGCCCTTGACAGTTTACTGTAACAATTTTGATGTTTTCCACCATAGCAGGAAAGAACAATTATTAGGTACAGGGTTATTTTCAACGAAAAAGTTTATAAAGTACCAAGTACAACTATTGTGATATAAAGTAATTAGACTCTCACACACTCTCTCACTGACTAACAGACATACTTCTAACACACCTGCTAACACATTGAAGGTAAACATACCGCTTATGCTTCGATCTCACCCAAATGATGTGACTACTCCTTTGGTGGGTAATAATGTTTAATACATACTGTGCATAGTTATTCGACCGCAGATGGACTAGGACTCACCAATCTTCCTGGAGTCTCATGTTAATTTTGTCAGTGATGTCAAATTTGTGGCGTTTTCCTTTCATGTCCAATGCAAAAATGTATCCATTGTAAAACCAAGCACGGTCAATTACTTCGCTTTTGGATTTCAGATCTTTTAACAGTTTAGCATTCATTGGTGTTATGTGGTCCAGCATCTGGAATGTTCGTTTGAAAATTTCTCTCTTTGTTATGTTGGACCTGTGAATGTCATTACTTAGGAACTTCACAATCACTGGCCTTGGATGCTTCTTGTCTGCGGATGGAATCCGGTGGATGGCAAGGATATCTCGCTCCTCAAGAGTCAAGCCAGTCTTATCTTTTACAATGGCACACAGCCCCTCTTTCAGATTCTCTCCCGCACGTTCTTGCCAGTTCAGGATCTTGATGTTTGTCTTTTGGGAGTACTGTTGGTTAAAGTTGGCCATGCTGATTGCTCGGTTAGCCAGACAAGATGTATCCTTAAGTTGTTTTTCAAGTGATGAAATTTGTTTTTTTAAGTTTGCAATGTTTCCTCTGCTAGTTTCATCATCCATCACTAGAGCATCAACTTTGTCTGAGATTTGCTGCCTCATTTTTGAGATTTCACTCGTGTGTTCTTTCTTTTGTTTTGCGAGTTCTTGCTAAATGTCCTCTTTCATATCTACTAGCAACTCTTGCTTTACTGTATCCCTCAATCCTTGCTTGATTTCTTCCTTGATCTCCTCTTTAAATTCTACCACTACACTTTTCACTATTTTCCTAATATCCTCTTTTGTCACAAGGTCTTTCAGTTTATCCTGTATAGCAATCAAGGCACTCTTTATGTTCTCTGGATCCTCCAAAACGTCCGTATCCGAGGAGCTGGAAAAAACTCTTCTCTGTTTCTGAGCTACTTTGTTTGAAACACCCAAGCCCTTTACCTCTCTGGATACTGCTGACATATTTAACACAGTCTGATAATATTTGTCATTCTTTGTCAAACTTGATTTGGTTCCTTCTTTTTTAGTTCCTTCAGTATCCCATGTGTCCTTTGTTTGTTTGTTTTTTGTCTGCCATTGTTAGACTGAACAGGTACACATTGCTTTACACACAGGTTGCTTGCTCTACTGAGCTTCACTAAGCACTGAGCACTATTCAGCCTTGTCCAGGTTAGAAATTCAAATCAAATTCCAAATTCCAAATCAAAAAATCTTGTAGAAATAAAGTTACACAGTGGAAGATAATCTCTAGAATTACAATCTTCGCACTTTTTAAAGGTCAGAAATGCATTATAAATGACTTAAAATCCACTTAAACTGGAGAGCCTACAATGCTGCAACTAGTCACTGAGCATGTCCTTGACCTTGAGGCATTTCTTGAAAAACTGGCGTCCAATAACTCTTTTGAATGTCTTATATAAAATTATATCAGGATGCTTAAGCTACAGAATAAAATCTATCTTAGATTACTTAATATCAGATACTGAAACTGGCTTTCTGAAAGGAAGATATATAGGAGAAAATACTCGGTTTATTTACGATTTGATGTCTTTCACAGAAAATAAACATATTCCAGGATTACTAGTACTTCTCGATTTTGAAAAAGCTTTCGATTCAATTTCTTTGTCTTTTCTTTACAAAGTTCTGAAATATTTTGGTTTTGGGAAGTACATGTTAGATTGGATTACGATCTTGAATACAAATTTCAAAGTTTCAGTTCTACAATGTGGTTTCCTATCAGAACAGTTCAATGTTGAAGGTGTTTGCCGACAAGGCGATCCCGTTGCACCATATCTTTTTCTACTCGCTGTAGAAATTCTAGCTATTTTGATCAAACAAAACAATGATATAAAAGGCATTGTGATTAATGATAAAGAACATAAACTATCTCAGTATGCTGATGACACTTCTCTTGCTCTTGATGGTACACCAAAGTCTTTATTTGCTGCCCTTGACACTATTGATTTTTTCTCAAAATTCTCAGGACTTAAAATAAATAGTTCAAAAACTAAAATTATCTGGATTGGATCAAAAAAAATTCTAATGAAGTTTTTCATCATTGTAGATGGAAACTAGACTGGGGATGCACCAATTTTAATTTATTAGGTATACATTTTTCGGTAGAATTAGACAAAATCACCGAAGTCAATTATGGAAGTCTGATACCAAAAATAAAAGCTATGATACAACAGTGGAGAAGGAGGATTCTAACTCCAATAGGTCGGGTAACAGTTGTTAAGACAATACTTATGCCAAAACTGAATCACCTTCTTATTTCTTTACAACACCTAAAAAAGAAACTATTTCATCATTAAATAAAGAGTTTTTTCAATTCATTTGGAATGCTAAGTCGGATAAAGTTAAAAGAACAACTATTACCCAAGACTATTTGATATGGTTGACATCAATAAGTTTATTATGTCTCTGAAATGCTCATGGACAAAAAGGCCAACTACAAGTGACACAAAGCCATGGTTAGATATTTTCATTACTGTCAATGGCCGAGATATTGTAAACAAAATTTTTGATTTTGGAAATATATTTATTTCAGATTATGTGATAAAAGAAAATAATGCCTTTTGGCAAGATGTCTTTAATTCTTGGTTAACAGTAATGAAACTTAGGGATCAGAAAATAAATGAAAACAATTTTTTCTGCACTCCGCTATGGTATAACTCACTTTTCAAGGTCGGAAATAAAGGTTTATTTATAAAAACATGGTATGATAAAGGTATAACAGTTGTTGGTGATCTTTTTGATGACGAAAGCAAAACCGATCACGGTGGCTCAGTGGTAGAGCTCTCGCCTCGTGAACGGAAGGTCGTGAGTTCGAGCCCCGCTCGGGCCGGCCGCGTCAAACCTAAGACGTTAAAATAGGTAGTGATTGCTCCTTCGCCAAGAGCTCGGCATTACGAAGTGAGAGTCACGGGTCTTTCGGATGGGACCTTATAAACGGAGGTCCCGTGTCGCAGCAGGTGTGGCATGTAAAAGAACCCTCACTGCTAAAAGCCATTAGTGCTAAGCATAGGTCTAAATTTGCAGCCCCGTCACCGGTAATAGTGACAGTCGCCGGATAGCTGAAAAATTACTCAGGCGACTATAAATAAAAAACAAACAAACAAACAATCATGACGAAAGCAATTTTCTGTCCATGAATGCTTTTAAACAAAGATATAATTTTGAGTATGTATCATGCAATACAGCAGTGTTGTTAGTGCTATTTCAAATTTTATGAAAACAATGTCTATTAAAAGAAACTGTGTCAAAATAGTATGCAAGCCTTTTATACCTTTTTACTATGAATCAATTGTATCATATGAAAAATGTACAAAAGTCATATATAGGCTTCTGAATGAGAACTATACTGAGCCTAACTCAATTTCTAAGTGGAACTCTGAATTATCACCTCATAGAATACAAAAACTGTTGGTTAAAGATGTTTTTAAGGTTTGATTCAAAATAACAACTGATTCTACAGTTCAGTGGCTACAATATAGAATTCTTCATAGAATCCTTCCTGTTAAAGCAATATAAGCTGTCAAAATTGTTATTTTGGGTCCCTAAAATTTAATCGAAAATTTTGTAAACATCTACCTTCTAATACCTGATTTTATCGATTAAACTTTTGACATGTTGTATTTTTTGCATTAAATGTGAAAATTGTTCGACAGTTGAAATTAAGTCTTCCCGTACCTTAATTTTTCCGACATTATTTCCGCATGCAATGACCTAAAGTTGAACTCATTCGGCAAAATCAAATGCGCAAGCGCAATATTTCCGGTAAGCACGAAAGATGTCTGACACGAAAGGTTCGAAGCGAGGGAGAAAGCCGACTTTCACTGATTCGGGACGAAAAAGACTAACGGAAATAAATGCAAAGAATAATAAGAATAGAATTTACATTGGTACTGAGTATGATCCATATTTTAATGACCCGGATACAACCCGATCCACCCCGATCAGCATCAGAATCATTCGTGTCAACATCGGTTATCTTCGGGATTGTCGCCGACGATTAATGAGCTGCCGTTGTTAGGGTCAAACGGAATGTCGAGGAATATATCTTTCATCACGTAAAGGTGTGTAAACGATGCATAAGAGAGGAAATTCGATGCAGTTCTTTTTTTCAATCATATCAACGTTCATTTAACTTCTTTTAATGCCACTATAAAAAATTGCAATTTTGGCAGCTTATATTGCTTTAATTATTATCTAAAGAAAATTAACATTATAATTTCTGACTCCTGTACTTTTTGTAAACAAGCTGCTGAAACTATACAACATACTTTTATTGATTGTGAAAAAATTATGTCTTTATGGAATAGTTTCAGTCTACATATATTTGTAAAACCAAAGGAAGAGTTGGGTTTAACTTGCAAAATGTGTTATTTGGTGATCTACCACTCACAAACAAAGTGATAAATGTTTTGATCCTTTACACAAAACAGTATATATTTTCTAGCCTGAAACAGAACAAACTACCAAATATATATGGGTTATTATCTCATTTGAAACTCAAATTCAACATTGAAAAGCATATTGCTATCCAAAACAGTGATGTACATAGATTTGAAAAATTATGGTGCTATGCAAAAATATTTTTGATTTTTAACTCTTATTATCTGCTTGTATCATATTTATGCAAATTTAAAATAACGATACCGGTATATAGACTATGCATAAAAGTGTGTGTGTGTGTGTGTGTGTGTGTGTGTGTGTGTGTGTGTGTGTGTGTGTGTGTGTGTGTGTGTGTGTGTGTGTGTGTGTGTGAGAGAGAGAGAGAGAGAGAGAGAGAGAGAGAGAGAGAGAGAGAGAGGAATTATCAAAAACAAAAACCACTATTCTTTGTTATAATTATATTCTGTCTGATTTGTGATATAAAATGTTTTCATTAAAAATGGTAAATTTACTTATTTGTCCCTCTCCTAAAATATTTTAGAACAAGTTCTAACAACTTACTAGTCCCTCTCCTAAAGTACTATAAATACAAAATGCCATGCAAGATAATAATTAACAGGTAAAAATGTGCAATAATTAACTGAATCTACAGGTGTCATCTATAAAATTGTGCATCATGTCAGAGCATTATCAGGTTCCCCTCCTGTACAGGGGAGGAACGAAAAATGATGAAAATTTTCAAAATAGGGGTTGTACCTTTCCCATCAATAAAAAGGGGAGGGGTGTGAATACCCCAAACTGGCAAGAATGACCTTATTTTTTAAATCGACCAAAGGAGGGTGTTGTAACCCTACCATTAGATCCGCCAGCCCACTTCTGTACAAGGACGTATTGATCCTTCTTATTTTTAGAATTTTAATTGCCACAAAAAAAATCCTTAGTAAAATTACAAGGGGTCATTATTATATGGGAGTCATTTTTTTCACGAAAAATTAGTTGATTTTAATGAAATAACATTTTTTTCTACAGGTAAAAGGATCATTTTTCTACGTCAAAAAGTGACCCCTGGTCATTTTTATATGGGGATCATTATTCTTCTTTACCCGGCTTATAAAGAAAGATAACTCTGGCGAAATGAATTAGATAGTTTCATTCAGAGTTATCTCTCTTTAGTTGCCTATACCAATTTTATCCGCCGATGTTGATCAAATTATACAATAGTGGTATAGCTGAAAACAAAATGGAGTGTATTAAAAAAGACAGGACAAGGTCCTGCTGGGGGTCCAGGGGCGAAACCCCCTGAGGTTCTATGACAGAAGTGCAAGCCACACACACACCCACACACACACAGATACACACAGACACACACACAGATACACACACAGAGATACACACACACACATACACACACAGATACATACACACACACAGATACAGACACACACTCAGATACACACATACACACACACACTCAGATACAGACACACACTCAGATACACACAGATACAGACACACACTCAGATACACACAGATACAGACACACACTCAGATACACACATACACACACACACTCAGATACACACACACACAGATACACACACATACAATTATATATATATATATATATATATATATATATATATATATATTAGGAATGTCAAATCTGTCAATTTTTAATAATCGGTTGCTCGGACGATTTTCCGATCGAGTACCTGGGTACTCGGTAATAATGCAAATACCAAATGTGTTCTATTAATACTGGTAACTTCACCCCCATCGATGTATTTTTCAAATGTGCTATACACAGCCACAACTGTCTTGCGCAGAGGTGGACGGCTGAAGGAGACGTATTCTGTGTATAGTACTTTTCCGGAAAGCTAGTGCGTAATGCCGGCAAAAACAAACGAAGCGGAGACGTTTGAAGGAAAAACTCTTTTCCTTTCATTCGTAATGCTATGGTGGATGAAATAAATGACGAACAGTGATCAATCGCATAAATCCCATAAAGAATATGAAAATTATGAGTAGGGAAAACATGGACCCCTAGACACACCAGAGGTGGGATCAATGAAATATCGTATGCAAATCTGAAGCTATAGGGTGTATCACAACTCCATTACATTGAAATAATCATTATATTTTTGTCACCCCCACCCAAACTTGATATTGCAAAGTTTTTATTAAATTGACATACAGGAAGGGGGGGGGGGGGGGGGGGTAAGGTCAGAAAGGGTACGGGTAGTGTTATGATGAAAGCAGGAGGTATACACTGCTTGATTAGATTTGGTGAAAGGAAATATAATGATATTGATAATTAAACACTTAGATTAAATCCAATTGATCAGTAAGTGTCCATGCCAGCACTAATTATGAAATGCACAGGTGCTGCATGTACGTGTGTGTGTGTGTGTGTGTGTGTGTGTGTGTGTGTGTGTGTGTGTGTGTGTGTGTGTGTGTGTGTGTGTGTGTGTGTGTGTGTGTGTGTGTGTGTGGTGTGTGTGTGTGTGTGTGCGTGTGTGTGTGTGTGTGTCAGCAATTTGAATTAACAAATTAAGGTACTAAATACAGTTGTAAAAAATAAATGTCTAGGGTGGGTTTTTTTAATTATGTTAAAGATTTTACCAAGCTCTAAATTTAAAAAGTAAATTTTGTAAAATCCCAGCTTGATAAAGTTGTTTTGGTGGAAGTTTCCTTAAACACGAGGAAGGTACATAAGCTATTTTGGACCCACTATCAAGGATCTACCATATCACATGACATTTGACCTGAAGTTGTTTTTTAAAGGAGATATAATTGTAAGTACACAATGTGCATCACATGCAATTTTAATGATTTGATTTTCCACGAAGGCTGATGATTTTTGAAAACAACTGAAAGACTAACATTAACGTGGACTCAGAAACTGAACAACAAAATAGGTATTTTTACACAATGTGGTGAACAAAGAAATCACATAGTAGGAGATAGTAACTGTCTTTTCCAGTGAATTTGTTTATTTCTTCATTTTCATCAGAAAAAAAAAATCTTCTATAACTCTGAAATATGTCTCTGGAATGGTAATGTAAGTTTGTTTTAAAATCATTTGAACCTTAGATATTAATATACTGGAAATTGTTGGCAGTGATACATGTTACAACCCAATCACTACTTATAGAAATGTGAGAAACCTCAACAAATCATCAATAGTTTGTGGTAACAGAGAGGAATAGGTTATTATGAATCTGTGACAAAGAAAAGATCTTTAGATCTACCCAAATAGATTCAATAGGAATTGAAGGTCAAGGTCATAATGGTAACAGAAAACCACTTCATTTTCAAGGCATGTTGATATGTTAAAAAAAAAATATGAAAAGAATCCTCCAGTAATATCCACACTTTGCTTATATGTGAAATCAGAGGACAGCCTCAATATTCAGACAGGGGGAAACCAGTGTAATTCAGACCAATGGAGTGCAACTCAAATACCCCCCCCCCAAAAAAAACCCCCAAAAAACAAAAACAAAAACCAACAAACAACAACAACAACAACAACAAAAACAAAAAAAAAAACCAATGAAGGGCATTGTCAATTCAGCAGCTTATGTATTGTACAAATCTATCCATGAAGCATGCAATGGGAAGGTGACAGCCAAGTACGTAAAATCCCACTCATTCCATCCAGTGTCACTTGAACAATATAAGAACTTATTTATTTCAAGTATTTTAAAGTCAGAAATTTTAAACAGGTTTTTCCTTTAAAGATTAATTTCAGGAAACAAAGTGATTAAGCCTACTTGAACCTCTTAGATAACGTCGAACTAGAACAGAGAGTCGAGGACATTTGGTGGAGTTTTCCTTCCGTCAGCTGTTCGGATCTTAATTATCACGAGATTCAGGCATGTTTGGTGACACTAAAGATTAAATCATTTTGGGTTTGTCTGATGAGGACAGTGAAACACTCACTAGCTGTGTTAAGTCCTTGTTTCCTCTTAATTGCCTGCTCCGAAAGAAAACTGTAAACAACATGAAATGTATTAAATTAAAAAAAAACAAAAAACTTCAGTGGGTCCAGAACAACGCCCTGCTGGGGGTCCAGGGGCGAAATCAATACTTATTCCCTTTGTTTTATTAAATATTACAAAAAAGTAGCGAGTTTAAATGCTACTCAGTTATATATATATATACATATAAGGGATGTCAAATTGGTCCATTTGGAATAGTCGGTCACTCTCATGGGCGGATCCAGAAATATGGAAAGGGGGGGGGGGGGGGGGGCAAGGTCGGACAATTAACAAGGGTGTCATAAATATTACCGCGGAGTGAGGCGCGAATTTTTTCAAGTGTTTCTAATTAAAATGACGTAAATTTAGATGCCCTTGTCCTAATGGGATACTTTTTTCACTAGGGGAGACCATGTGGTCTTGATATCCAATTGAAATTGCATTATAATTCATTTATTTCATTTTTATACTTCTAGGTGACCTGTCTGTCCAAAAGTGAAATTAATCTAAATCCATTAATCCTTTTATCATATTCCAAGGTATCCTTGCCACGAACCAAATTTTATTTTGGCCAGTTTGACACAAAAATATAAGTGTATATGCCGTACATTCAGGCCTACCTCGAGAACAGCCATGATCTGTTTTAGTTTTTATTGCAAAAAAGTGGGGTCCGTTATTTTCAGAGTAGACTATTCATTCTAAGAGTATTCTAAGAATGATTAGTATTGTGAGTTAAGCCAAAACAAAATGCATATAATGTCATTATTACTATTTATTAATCTTTTATGTCTTTATCTATATTTATTTCTTTAGATTTACAGTACGTTATATACTGACTCTGTGTTAAGAGTAAATCTTAATTAATTTCTATGCCAGATAAAGGTCACTCCAATAAATTGTTGAGAAGTCATTTGACTGGGGGTTCAATTTTTGAGTGTAACACCCTGTACATATATATAGTTGAATTCCAACCAAAACGTAAGTAGATATTTCCAACACAACTGAATAGGTGTAGTCATGTGTAGAGATGGAGTTTTCTTGTGGCACTGCAGGTGATCATGAACTATGATGAATTCATTACGATTTTTGCATTCTTGCAGGTAGAGCACTACAAAATGTGTGACCTGATGATCTAGTGGACTGGGTTCCACGGTTGGGAGAGCATTCGACTCCGGACCTGAGGGTTGTGGGTTCAACTCCTCACCGGGGCTATGCAATTGTCCTTGAGCAAGACATTTGTCCACTGCTCAATTATTGCTACAAGATCACGATTAAGTCTTACAATCTACATATAACCAAATATATGTTGAAAAGGACGTTAGATAAAACAGCAATTAATTCAATTAACTAATAAATTATGAGCTATAATCTAAAACATTATTGTTTATTTATTTGAAATGACCTTAAAATTATGTTATCGAAGATAGAAATCAGTTCCTTGTTGTTTTATGTGAAACATAAGTAAAAAATCAAAAGAGGGGACCCAGGTGACCCCCCTCCTCCTTAGACGTCATTATATTTTCTTTGCCATATAAAAAAAATATAGGTGAATTTCAAAAAGGGGGGGGGGGGGGGGGTTAGGAACCCCTGGAACACCCCCCCCCCCCCCCCTTGGATCCGCTAGTGACTCTGACGTTTTTCCGATCGAGTACTCGGGTACGCGGTGATAATCCAAATACCTATGCGTTATATTGGTGTGGTTAACTTTACTCCCATCGATGTATTTTTTGTCCCGATTAATAATTACCAAAACCTCCAGCCCGATGAAATTGATAGACGTCTTTTTTAAATTCAATTTGTATTTATCAAATAAACATAAAGGACATTTAAACACACATAATTACAAATGATTTACAGAGTTCTTGTTATAAAAAGGTGACTAGATCAATGCTAGAAGGAAACAATCTGTTGCTGGAGTTTAGTTATAATTAGTCCAGCGGAGGAGAATATTCTCTCTGAGGGAAAAGGACGTTGCCGGGATCCGTAGATAACGTCAGACTACAACAGGGAGTGGAGTACATTTGGTGGAGTTTCCCTTTCGTCAGCTGATCGGATCTTGATTATCAATGAACAGATTCCCGCTTGTAGGCTGATACTTCAGATTTCTCGTTTTTGTCGGCGGGAAATCGAGCAGGCGATGAGATGGGGCTTTTGGTTGCAAACTCTCTTCCGTGGATTCCTTAGAACTAGCAGGAATGGAAGCAGGTTTTAG
>JAMZEH010000060.1:977500-1032500 GCA_024699665.1 Ostrea denselamellosa
CGTGGAGGGGGGGGGGGGTTGGAATAGCACAAATTCAGATACTAATTAATGGATGAGATCTTAACCCACCTTAGCTGAAAGGTGAAGTGAGCTGTTCTGATCACCCATTGTCTGTCTGTCTTTCCATCTGTCTGTCTGTCCATCTGTCTGTAAAATTTTCACATCTTTGACTTCTTCTCTAGAATCACTGGTCAATTTCAACCAAACTAGGGAAAAACCATTCTTTGGTGAAGGGGATTCCAATTTATTCAAATGAAGGGACATTCTCCATTCAAAAGGGAAGATAATCACAAAATGAAAACATAGGGAGGGGTCATTTAAAAGTCTTCCTTCTGAAGAACCATTACTCCAGAAAAGTTAAAATTTACATGGCAACTTCCTGACATAGTGCAGGTTCAAGTTTATAAAACCATGGCCCCAGGGGTAGGATGGGGCCATAATAGGGTATCAAAGTTTTCATACAAATATATAAGGACAATCTTTAAAAATCTTCTTGTGAACCACTGGACCATGAAAATTCAAATTCACATGACAGGTTTTTGATATAATGCAGATTAAAGTTTGTTAAAATCATAGCCCCCTGGGGTAAGGTGGAGCTACAATAGGGAATCAAAGTTTTGCACGCAAATACATAGGGAAAATCTTTCAAAATCCTCATCTCAAAAACCAATAGGCCAGAAGAATTCAAATTTACATGTCAGCTGCTTGACATAGTGCAGGTTCAAGTTTTTTTTAAAATCATGACCCCCATGGGTAGGGTGGGGCCACAATAGAGGATCAAGTTTTACATGCAGCTTTTTATAAGAAGATTCTTTACATATACGTCCAGGTGAATCAGGTGAGCGATGTGGCCTGTTGTTTAGGCCATCTGAGTCATTGAAATGACCTACATATATTCCCATTAGTCTTCATCTGTTGTCGTCCAGCGTGTGTTAACAAATGAACAGTTTGAACTTCTTGACCACTACCATTCCAATTGTTTTCATCTTCAATTCAGTTTTTAATTTTTCATTGTCATGAAGCATCTTTGGGATGAGTGGAACATAAATTGTAAATTTCAGGACTCATTCCTGCACCCCCGCAACCTTGGAAGCGGGGCAAAAGCTGCCAAAAGTTGACCGATTTTCAAAAATCTTCTTTTCTATAACTGCACAAGTGTAAGAGAAACTTATTTTGACCATAACTTATTGCTGGATTTTTTTTTAGGGACTTGATGAGATAGAGGAGGAGAGTTTTTGGATAGAAGAATTTTTCTCAGTCTATCATTACCTGGTGGTGGAGGATAAACACTTTGATACATGTCACAGTGGTCTTGCTGAGGTGTAGAAATCAGTGACAGTTTTTCATTCACCTGAAGAAGTGTCAGAGAAGTATTCAATTGTATCATAATTTCAGACAGTCGATTTCGTGTACCTGCCTCTCCAGTAATGCTTTTAGGTCACCTGAGTCGCTCAGGTGACCCTTTGCTATTGGTCTGCATTCGTTGTCGTGTGTCATCTGTTGAGTGTTAACAATTGATCATTTTTTACCTCTTCTTGATAACTGACTTCCCAATTCTTTTCAAATTTGGTATGAAGCACATCTTTCGGACAAGGGGTGGTAGGGCATAAATCATAGATTTCAGGACTCCAACACCTTGGGAACTTGGGGGCAGGGCAAAAACTGCCGAAGATTCACCAGTTTTCAAAAGTTTTATTTTCAGTTTTATTTAGAGCAGGACTGCTGTTACCATGATCCCAGTCCCTTGGGGATCTGGGTTAGAAAAGGTCCTCAGTACCCCTTGCTTGCTGTAAGCGGTGACTAAATGGGGCGGTCCTTTGGATGAGCCTGCAAAAAACGATGCCGATTGTCACAGCATGTGTGGCATGATAAAGATTCCTCCCTGCTCAAAGCCAATATATGCCATGGGTAGGTCCAAATTTTACAGCCCTTCACCAGCAATGATGATGTCTTCATCTGAGTGAAAAATTCTGAAGTGAGACGTTAAACAATATACAACCAATCAACCTGTGGAAGGGGTTCTGACTCCAGGGTGAGGTCAAACTTAGCATAAAGTGTCTATGTGTAAAACATTTAAATAACGCCTTTAATGCAATTGATGTTAAATTAAATGGATGTCTAGAAGGAATATGTAGCCCTTTACCAAAATTGTAAAATTTGATGATTTTGGGGTAGGACTTTTGGTACAAGGGTGGGACCAAAACGATCTTTTTGATGAAGTTCATTTAAGGTCTTCCACACTATTTCAAACATTTTATCTAAAATTATTTTTTCATCTATTTCATCTGAAGAGTTCTTGTATGATTTTGGAAAAGGTTTAGATTTTATATTGTGGTTATATTACCGTGATACCCTGTATATCAGACTGGATGACTCAGTGGTTAGAAACTTAATTAGTAATGCAAGGGTACTGGGTTCGATCTCTGATTGACCCAAAGATATTTTTTTGTTTTGTAGAAGCAAGACAGGATGCAAGTGAATTGTACCTGATATGTCATGAAACATTAGTATGTATTATTGAAAAATTTCACTGTCATGGTGAAATTAACATTTGTAGGTCACCTGAGTCTGTTGTCGTCTGTCGTCCATTAACGATTTTGCATTTTTAACTTCCTCTTAAAAACTATAAGGCCAGTTGTTACTAATTTTGGTGTGAGACATTTCTAGGATAAGAGAAGTATAGATTGTGAAATTTATTACTTTAATGCCCTTGGGGCCTCATGGGCAGGGCCAAATATGCTAATAAAGGCTATAAAAAATCTTCTTCTATACTCCCACACATGTGGAAGAAAAACTAAATACATAGTTATGATGTCCATGAAGCCCTACATCAAGATTTTGAAATTTATGACCCCTGGGTCAGGAATTCAGGCCCTAGGGTGTGGTCAATATTGCCATATGATGAAACAGTATTAAATCTTAGAAAATCTTCTTCTCTACTTTCATATATATTTGAGAAAAACTAAATGCATGATAATAATATCCATGAAGCTCTTTACCTAACTTGTGAAATTCTTGGCTCCTGGACCAAGGGTGTAGGCCTTCAGGCATGGTCAATATGGCCATGTAATGCAAATGTATATGTAATCTCAGAAAATCTTCTTTACTCCCATATAAATTTGAGTAAAGCTAAATATATTATTATGATGTTCTTGAAGCTCTCTACCAGAACTGTGAAATTCATGACTCTCTTGGGTCAGGGGTTCAGACCCTAAGGTGTGGCCAATATTGCCATATAATGAAAAAGTATTAAATTGTAGACAATTTTTTTCAGTACACCCACATATATTTGAGTAAAAATAAATGCATGATTATGATTTTCATGAATCTTTCTACGTAAATTATGAAATTCATGGCTCCTGAGTCAGGGGTTCGGGCCCTTGTGCCTGTAATGTATAAAATAATTAGATAATGTTGAAATGATTTATATGCTTCAAAAGTCCATTTTTCTTTCTTCAGCAATTGAATAGGAATTGTATGTATTTTAAAGATCATAAATATGTGCACAGAAAACGCCATATTAAGGCTTATGTGGAAATACGAGACTACCTGTATGGATTACAATACTCAGGCTAGCATTAAGGTCCATGGGCTTCTTGCTTATTTTTATGATGCTAAGGCCTGTGGGATTCTTATTATCCCCTCACAATTCATTGTGAAGGACCCGTTCATGCATGTAACACTGAGCTTATAGACACTCCACACACAGGGCACCTGTTTTACTCCTTTGATTTCATACTTCACTGGTAGTTTTCTTATCAAGAGTGGAAGAACCCTGTTGATTGTGTGGTCAGAAGGTCAAGGTAGCTATGAGACTTCATAGAAAAAGCCTGTATAAAATCATTACGAAAAGATAGACCTCATCTTGTGGAGTTTTTGTTTAGGAAACAGATAACAAGCTGTCTCACTTGGCAAACTGCTAATGAAAAATTTGACTTGAAGTTTCTAACTTGCACACAATTTCACTGAACTGTTTGCTTTCTGGTCATTCAATGCTCATTGTCACTTTGGTTTTTCAGCTGAGATGGGGACACCCTGACCACAGGATTATTTTGTACTCTTTGAAAGCAGAAAGAGGTTCTCATACCATCTGATCCTGGAGATAGTCGTTTGTATGGAACTGGTAAAGATCTCCTGGTTTGTTTTTTTTTTTATCTCACCTGAGCTTTAACGTGATATGAGCTTTTCTGATTTCCCCATGTCTGTAGTCCATCTCTCTGTCCATTCCTCTGTGAACTTTACACATTTTTAACTTCTTCTCTAGAGCCATAGAACTCAGTTTCAACTTAGAACAGAGCAGCCTTGGATAAAGGGATTCATCAGGCTATAAAAATTAATTCTCTGGTTCTCGGGCCAGTTTTTCCAATATTTGATGAGAGAGGGAGGCATTTGTTTTTTCTTTTTTATTGCAAATAAGAAGGACCTGGGAGGCTATTTTTTTTAACATAATGACAAACATATACCAAGACTTGTGTACATGACATAACAGCTCACTGAAGACCTAGCTCTCATTTCGTAGCTGCTTTATTGATAGCTATATTGTGTTTTCTTTTTGTTGGGGCTGCTGGTAATGGCTTTCTTTATTAAACAAGTTATCATCAGAAACATCACAGATCTGTGGAAAACCTCCATCACTGAAATACAGCAATTCAGTGCCAGACATGCCAGTCACATTTGGTTAAGGTTGAACAGACACCAGAGAAACATTTGCAGCCATCTTGACAACAACTTGAAAACCTCCATCACTGAAACACAGGAATTCAGTGCCAGACTTGCCAGTCACATTTCGATGTAAAAAATCTTGTCTATAAAAAGGAGATCCTCAGCACTCCAGTGATGTCCACAATAGTTAATAATTTGGTACTGTACATGCATCGGAAAATCTGATGGCAATATTCTGCGGAAGAATAATTGTAGAACCAGCCCATGGACAGACACCATACAAATGTTTGCTGTCATCTTGACAAATGTAACTTCAATCTGCATTTCACAAATGTTTAATTATGTGTCGGTCTTGCCTTTCAAACGTTTCTGAGACTGACTATTAGATATTCTAAAATTAGAATCCAGAAAGAGATTTTTTCAGAAAACCACAACGCCACATTGGAAATTGTTTTGAAACAGCAATAAAATTAGCAATGTAGCACCATTTGAATAGATGTGGGCAGGCCCAAGAACCAGATAATTAATTTTAGTGGCCTGATTGTTCATTGTCGCCCCATATAAGTTAAATAATAAATAATGAAGAAAAAAAAAATAAAATAGTGTGAGGGTCATCTTCATTTTTAAAGGCGTTGAGCTTGCTCGAGAGTCTTCTAGCAATCATGCAAAATTTTGCCACTGTGTCGCCTTTCCGATCTCAATGGGCAAAATCAAATAGTGCCTATTGGTATTGAATGTTTCTTACGATTCAAGACTTTGAAAAATTTAATTTAATTGATATTTGAAAGGCACGATACCATTTTTGTTGTTGATGTCGTTGTTTATTATTGTATCTTTGTTCAATAGTTAAATAACGATTGTTTGGCAAGAAAAGTTCATTATTGGCGAATGGATTTACTATGAAACAGATTTTCCCGCGAAATTTGTGTTGCACAATATCATTAAGTAGTTGAAAAAGAACCTGCTCAAATTTGGTCTTCATTTATATCTAGTCTCGTAGTTTCACCAAGAATCCTTATTTCAGATCAGTAGAAACAGATAAATACTAAATTGGATGCGCATTGTCACGGTTTGATTCTTATTCCAAAAACACAAAGACTATTTCCAGATTTGTTTTCGGTAATCCTGATCCTGATTCTCAATTAAACAAAATGAAAGTAGCATATGCATCGCAACAAAAATAACAGGTTGTTTTGCGAACAAACCTAGGCTAGGTAGCATTCATTATGAATTGAATCTTGTTCAGTCTAATAACCTTTCTACATATTACGTTGAACTTTTGAATTGTTAGACATTATTGAAAATAGGGTTAATACCGTATAATTGTTACATCATACATGAACAAAAGAGACAACTTCTATACAAGTAGTCTCACTCAGAAGCAGTTATATTTTTTTCAGCATTTTTTGCCTGCAATTTCAAGTTATTTATTATAGCCTTTGGTAAAGTAACTAGTCTTGAGGTGATATTATCTAGCAAGAGCAGGGTACATGTATGAACTTGTTAGGATAAGTAACTTCAGCTCAAGCTCTCTTCTTTATTTCTAAATAAACATAATTTGCTGACATTTTACAAATAATTGTTCCCTGTGGGGATCCGGGTTGTTAGAATATATCCTCAGTACCCCTTGCTTGTCGTAAGAGGCGACTAAATGGGACGGTCCTTCGGATGAGACCGGAAAAACCGAAGTCCTGTGTCACAGCAGGTGTGGCACATAAAAGATCTGTCCCTGCTCAAAGATCATAAGCGCCGAGCATAGGCCTATATTTGTAGCCCTTCACCAGCAATGGTGACATCTCCATATGAGTTAAAGAATCTCGAGCGGGACGTTAAACATGAGGAAATGTCTCCTGTGGTACTCAAACATTTCTTCTCTTACTTTCTCTAATTTACCTGCCCTCTGAATTTATTGAGAACCCTATAATGTATATGATATTTCACTCGACACCTTTGTGGCCCTTCAGGCCTTTAATGTTCAAAAAGAGTGGGTCCATGATTAGTATGCAATCATCCTCTAGTAGTGCAGATCTGTGTTTGAATCATGGTTCTGGGAGGTGGTGTGTTTGTATAATGGTTCTGGGAGGTGGTGTGTTTGAATCATGGTTCTGGGAGATGGTGTGTTTGAATCATGGTTCTGGGAGGTGGTGTGTTTGTATGATGGTTCTGGGAGGTGGTGTGTTTGTATGATGGTTCTGGGAGGTGGTGTGTTTGAATCATGGTTCTAGGAGGTGGTGTGTTTGTATAATGGTTCTGGGAGGTGGTGTGTTTGAATCATGGTTCTGGGAGGTGGTGTGTTTGTATGATGGTTCTGGGAGGTGGTGTGTTTGTATGATGGTTCTGGGAGGTGGTGTGTTTGTATGATGGTCCTGGGAGGTGGTGTGTTTGTATGATGGTTCTGGGAGGTGGTGTGTTTGTATGATGGTTCTGGGAGGTGGTGTGTTTGTATGATGGTTCTGGGAGGTGGTGTGTTTGAATCATGGTTCTGGGAGGTAGTGTGGGGTCACAATAGGAGATGCAACATTTATAAGGGAATAGAAGTAAAAAAAAAAATTTTTTAAATCTCTCATATTCTTCTCAAAAACTAGTGGACATCATAAGATATCAATATACACCTGTACAGGCATTCCAGTGTAGTGCTGATTGATATCATCAAACTGACTCCCTGTGGGCTAGAATCGGGATTCATAGTATTACATGTCAGAGGATATGTACGAGATCTAACACATTCTTTACAAGAGTAGCAGAGCCACACTAAGTTAAACATTCTTAAATTCTGTGGATACAAGTTTGTTTCTTTTTTTATCTTTTCAACCATATACCAGGGTGTTAAGGTGGGACTAATATCTGAAATTTTACACATCTTTTTTATTGTTTTCTTGTTGACACTGGGAGCATAGTGTTTCACTAATATGTTTTTTTCTAATTTTTTTGTCAAATGTTCTTAAAAATAGTGCAGATTCAGGTTTTTTTACAATCATGGTCCATGGGGTTAGGATGGAGCTACAATAGGGGATCAAAGTTATACATGCAAATATATAAGGAAAATCTTTAATAAAGACCAAGGTGACTCAGGTGAGCAATGTGGCCCATGGGTCTCTTGTTTGTCAATTTTGGATGTTATTCTTAAAATCTGGGTAGAAATTATTGATAAGATGCCATAAAACAGAAACAGCAGAAATAAGCAAGATTGATAACATTTTGTACATTACAATCAAAATTCAGATCCAAATATCCTCACAGTTCCCAGAGTCGTTCACTCCTTTTAGTGCCATTGTTCATAAACTGTACATCTAGTTCACAGTGATAGATCTCACAACACTGAATGTCCTGGACTTGGTCTTCATATGTGTACACTTGTTTGGTCTCATTTTGATACTTTCAGTCTTTAGTAGACAATTGTGTACCAAAAGCATGATATAATGGTGTTAAGAAATCGTTTTGTGGTTATCTAACCCTTAATGAGAGAATAAATTTTGCAGAGTAGCGGTCCCTGGAGATTCCCAGCTGATTGATGACTCTGACATATTGCAGGACTTTTGTAGATCTACTGTTGTTTGTTAATGGAATGACACGTACAATGTTCCATCTCTTTGCTTCCGCCATGGAACGACTGGGGCATATACGTATAGTGTTAATCTCTACCATCATTCCACTCTTCTGTCATTTCATTCTTATGTCATTTTGTCAATATTTAGCTTTTGTTCATTTTTTCTGTTATTGAGGTATGTACAGCATTCCACTGAAATTTGGTATATAGGTTCATCATGAGAATATCAAAATCAAGGTCTTGAATAATTTTGATAGAGTTGTGCCCCTTGGACAAAGGAAATTTAAAATAATTTATGTTTCTGCTCATTATCTCATCATGCATGGACATTTTGAACTCAAATTTGGGATTTAAATGAACAACTGAAGGTAGTGAACAGTGATCAGTCTCATAATTCCTGAAAAAAATGGAAAATCAAAAATAAAATAAAAAAAAGATAAATTTAGGGCAAACACAGACCTCTGGACATAACAAAAGATAGGATCAAGGTTTCTATCATGAGATGACGTAGGTTGAGTAACTTTACAAATAGTTTTGATCAGATGATAGTTCAGCAGTTATGCCCCTTGAGCGTAGCAAATTTTAAACAATTCACAATCTCCACTCATTATCTCAGTAATACAATGATATTTGGGATTGAGAGTTAGGATATACACTGTACATGTATCATAAAAATACTGAGGTCAAGTACTTAAATAGTTACAGTCAGATAACTTTTGACAGATCTATGTCACAGTATTCGCGAAGGTCTAAATTTTTTACAAGACATTTACCAGTCCAGATGACTATTTATTAGAGCAAACAAAATAGACAAATTTAATTGTGAAAACTTTCAACTCTGAATTAATACCAGTTTATTAGAAAATGTATCATTCTCTGTGCATTCAAACGTGAATGCCAAATATTCATTTTCTCTAAATTTATCACTATGTTCATGCATGGGATGGTTGTGCTTTATAACAGCATGTGAATATCAAAACCAGAATACTAGTCTGTCCTTTTCAGAGGTTTGCAACTTGAAATAATATGAAATTTTCTTTTACTTTCGATTGCATTTTGTGTCCAGGACGAGTTATACAGAACAAGGTTTCAGCTCGTGTTAGGCGTTGAACTCCCAACTTCATCAAATCCATGTCATAGGTGTAGATCTGACACTACATTTACAGCATGTGTGGTCTCCATATGAATGCGTTGTTTAATGCAAACATATATAGGGATAGTTTTAAACTGATCAAATCAGCTTAAGTCAGACTGTTACCATAGATATATTATGACATTTATAAAAATTGCGAGTGTGAGGATTGTAATCGTGAAGTGCGCCAACAGATTTTAAACCTTAACTATGCGCTTTTTTTTAGCCTATACATTTAAAATATTGCTGCTGAAGGATTGAGCTAAATGTCTGCTCTCTCTTGACGGATGCGCTTTGAAGCTCAACCAAGGGCCCCTGAGGGTTGGATGGGGCCATAATAGGGGATCAAAGTTTTACATGTGAATATACATGGAAAATCTTTCAATATGAGCCAAGGTGACTCAGGTGAGTGATGTTGGTCCATGGGCATCTTGTTTGTGAGCAACACTGCTCAGCTCACTTGATCAACCACAACAGTCACTCAAACGTTTGAACACCCTGCTATGTTCTATTGGTTTAGGTTAGAACAAGTGAAAGATCAGTTGGAGCCATAACGATCACCACAGACCTAAGAAGCCATGACACTTTTCTCCTCGTATGCAACAATCTCCACCCCCTTTCATTTTGTCGTACACGCTAGACTGTTAGCTTTGTTTTGGTATTCAGGTTACTTTCTTTTGTCAGGGATGATCCCCTCCACGTATTTCTGTAATAACGTTTCAAAACTAGGACTTTATATTTTTATATAGATGCCAAACTCAATCCTTTGTTGAAGTTTGGTGATTGACATATTTTTCTTGCTCCATATTTGTAGTAAAAAATTAAATAAATGCTAAACTTCCGTTTTATATCATTTTGTGCATCAGATTCTTTTCACCATGTTTGTTCTGTTTTATCATTCCTCCACAGTTTCATTGTTTACCGGAAATTTGGTCTGACGTGATTCTAAATTTACCAAACCAAAGCTAATTTTACAGGATATGTTGGATGGTTTGTCAGATATTGGAAATCACTGCTATGACCCAAGACTAAGACATTCATGTGTCTCCAACATATTTACCAGTGGTATTTTTTTTCAAAGAAGCAGCGCGATGTTATCAGGTGATATTTTCTGGCGATATTGTGGGGTGATATTTTCGGATGATATTATCGGGTGATATTTTCGGGTGGTATTATCGGGTGATATTTTCGGGTGATATTATCAAGTGATATTATCGGGTGATATTTTTGGGTGATATTATCGGGTGATATCGGATGATATTATTGGGTGATATTTTCGGATGATATTATTGGGTGATATTATCAGGTGATATTTTTGGAGACAAAACTTGAACTGGGAACAGTAGAAGTTGTAGATGTAAAACAAAATAATGAATAATGAACACAAGAGAGTTGCCAATGTTGTGTCAGTGACTGATCATTTTGGATAATTCTGGATGCATGTTATCTTGATCAATGAATCCTATTCATTTGTCAGGTCATTTATATAGTTATATTTAATATCATGCTATGAAGGATTCAACATAGTATTTTGATTAGTTATGCTCCCCGAAAATTTTTGGGGGGAGTATGTCATCATTGTCTGTCTGTCCATCTGTATGAGATCATTTCTCCTAAACTTTTCATCAGAAATTGATCATAATTCATCACACATATTCCTTGAGACAGAGACTTTTGGTCAAGGTCATTTTGGAAAGGCCAAGGTCACTGAGAACATATACCTTTATA
The DNA here is from genome assembly GCA_024699665.1 of Ostrea denselamellosa. NCBI lineage: Eukaryota > Metazoa > Mollusca > Bivalvia > Ostreida > Ostreidae > Ostrea > Ostrea denselamellosa. Next base: position 988,570 of record JAMZEH010000060.1, read on the forward strand.
TATGAAAAAGGTTCTTTATATCAACAGTTTTTGAACAGGCATTAATCACATATTACACAAATAAGTAGATGGTGTATGGCTTACAGACAAAGGTCACTCAAGGTCATGTTGTATTGGTAAGGCCACTCGGAACATAGTCCTTATATATGAAAAAAAAAAACCTTCAGTTCAACAGGTATTGATCTTTTGGACCAAGATATCTCGAGGTCATTTGGAAATGTCATGGTCACTCAAACTATATACCTTATATCCTATTGATGGCTAGAAATTTGAAGAATGTTCTGCTGAAGAGGGGTGGGTAGTACCAAAAAAAAAAAAAACCCTTGAAAAAATTTGAACCACTTTATCAATACACAGTTTGCATCAAGGAAAAGTTATGTTTAATATCCTACAGAATGAACATTGGGATCAGTCCTCTAGTGTCCCAATACCATGACACAGGGGTACTCTGACAAGATGTGCAAAAGTTTTTTTTGTTTTGTTTTGGTTTTTTTTTTTTTTTTTAGGATGTAAATTGTTTCACATTTCATCCTTCCCTTTTTTTTTGGTTACCTTCTGCTGAGTCTTCCTTTTGATGCCTGGATTGTGTGTGTGCCTATTAAGCAGAACCTATAAAGGTTCAATTTTGAAGGGTGTGAAAATCCAGAAAAATCCTTTCATGATATTACACTGCTTGTTGTATATTTAAGGATCTAAAATTAGAGAGAATAAAAGCAGACCTTTGTAATTTTAACAAATTACCCTTCTGAACTGTATCATGATATGGCATTCTCCCTTGGGACTCAGCACAAGTTTGGGGGAGGGGGGGGTGTCACATCTCAATTTTTTACCATTTTTACGCTATGGCTGTGGAAAGAGTACAAGCGGAAAATTCCTGATTTTCGACAGTATCTTTGCCCTCCAAAATTGAAGATTAGGAGGGGGGGGGGGGGGTATTTAGTTTTTGGTCTGTCTGTCTATTTGTGGCAAGAAACTTCAACCTTAGTCATATCTTCAGCAACATAGGAGGTAGACTTTTCATATTTTTTGGCATGTGTATTCCTTGTGGCAAGACCTTTCCATTGATTTCAGAATCGACTACAATGTCTTACATTTCTATTTTGTTGTAATCCAGGGGCATCTGGGTTTCACTGACACATCTTGTTTGATCAAGCATTGATCATATATCACACAAATAAGTGATAGGTGATTGGCAAAGGTCATTTTTGAAAAGTCAACATCACTCAGCATATACCTTGTACATAAAAAGAAATCATTTCAACAATATTTTAAGTTATTGATCATTATGTGAGTCATTAACCATATGAAGCAGTTGCCGCCCGCGTGGCGCAGTGGTTAGAGCGTCGGGCTCAAAGATCTGATGATCCTTGAGTTGGGGGTTCGAATCCCACTGTGGGACGTGGGTGCCGGTCTTTCGGATGAGACCGTATAAACCGAGGTCCCGTGTCGCAGTAGGTGTGGCACGATAAAGATCCCTCCCTGCTCAAAGGCCCTGAGTGCCAAGCATAGGCCTAAATTTGCAGCCCTGTCACCGGTAATGGTGACAGCCGCCGGATAGCTGAATAATTGCTCAGGCGGCTATAAACAAACAAACAAACAAACAAAAATATGAAGCAGTTCATTGGTTCAATGCATTTCTGAGATCATCCGTCAGTTTTACTGATATTTCTGTTTTCTGCAATATGTATAGACATTTTTTTTTATACATCCTTGGTATTCTTGTAGAAATCAACTGAAGAAGACAACATGAAGTGATAGGTTGTACAGAAATTTCACGTTCTCCCAGATCCTGAGAAACCCAAGGTCAGTCTGCTGGACTTACAGCTGAAGAATGTCCTTACCATCTGGTCAAACACCAACATTGGTGATGGTGGTGGGGGAGTAGTGCGAGTCAGTTCTTTTACTATGATAAATGTGTGGTAAGGCCTACTATATGTCCCACAAGCGGGGGCATTTGTCCCATATGAACTGTATATAGCTATATATTCCATGAACATGTGCAAATATTATTTGCAATGTAACAGGAAATGCAATGGAGCAGATTGGAATTCAAGCCCAGTGTCAGGTGCTCTAACAACTGAACAATATGGAAATCATCCCATCACCAATATCCAAGTGGCCTGTTAATTCCTGATAATAGATCATCAATATGAAATGTAAAATTTCCAACATCAGAAATTTGATGTTCATACTATAAGTGCAGCCTATCAGACAGATTTATTTAGTAAATGTCGCTGTAAGGTTTTTGGTTATGTGAACCTTGTTTGTGTTCTGTCCATTTGAGAATTTTTCTCTCATATTGAAATATCATCAACTGTAGGTGATTTACGACAAATTTAGACCTATGCTTAGCACTCAAGGGGTGTAACTGTGAGGGTTCTTTGATGGGTTTTGTGATTATCACGTCTAAATGCTGAGTGTGTGATGAAGGAACAATCAATATGTCTACACTTTAGGATTCCAGCAGCCATGAAAGAGCAGGGTTCAAACTCAAACCCTCCCCCCAGTTGTGAAGCTTACATTGTAACTCTACCACTGAGCCACTGCTATCAACCTATCCGAGACCCCTGTATTACAAGTCAGGTGTTCTAAACACTGAGCTACTGTGAACAATGTATCTGAGACCCTTGAATTACTAGTCAGGTGCTCTAATCACAGAGCTACTACCACTGGTCTATCCAAGACCCCTGAATTACTAGTCAGGTGCTCTAATCACAGAGCTACTTCGACTGGTCTATCCAAGACCCCTGAATTACTAGTCAGGTGCTCTAATCACAGAGCTACTACCACTGGTCTATCCAAGACCCCTGAATTACTAGTCAGGAGCTCCAACCACTGAGCTGTTCATGAGGCTGATAATCTATGTGAAGTATGGATATCGACCTGAATAGCTAGAACACCTAATAATTCAGGGGTCTGGGATTTGATTCTCGGTCAGCCATATCATGAATACTGACCTGGGTGGCTCAGTGGTTAGAACACCTGACAACTAATATAGAGGTAATGTGAGGTCTAGGGTTTGATTCCCAGTTGAGTTACCTGTTGCATTTATATATATATATATATATATAGAGAGAGAGAGAGAGAGAGAGAGATAAATAGTTATACCACACTGTAATAGACTGGACCTTTTTAAGATAAGTTCTGAAATAGAGAAAATTCTTGACAATACAGTTTGATATGATTACACTTTGTCTGTGTTGATTTTGTAGGACTGCAGTGTTGTGATGTTGCTGATGGTCAACAGAAGACTGCGACCTTGAATCTGAAGATCTGTGATGAAGTCTGGACGTTTGGGTCACTTTTGGTACTTCAAATCTAAGTATGTACTGGGTAATACTGCAACACTGTACTCTATATCATGTTTATCCAATATATTCATTGACACATAAAACACTTATTGAAATATAAGTAAAAACAGAATTGTTCCGTTAGTAGCTACACAGAAGCTAATAGGGCAACAAAGGATTGTATATACATAGATAAATAAATAACCAGCAACACAGTCAAATTAGTCCACAAAAGATTTTATAGGTCAATAACCAGTAACACAGTCAAATTGGTCCACAAAAGATTTTATAGGTCAATAACCAGTAACACAGTCAAATTGGTCCACAAAAGATTTTATAGGTCAATAACCAGTAACACAGTCAAATTAGTCCACAAAAGATTGTATAGATAAATAACTAGTAACACAGTCAAATTAGTCCACAAAACATTGTACAGATAAATAACCAGTAACACAGTCAAATTAGTCCACAAAAGATTGTATATAGAAAAATAACCAGTAACACGGTCAAATTAGTATATTAAGATTAATTATGCTTCATTAAATATAATGATACAGATATTGTCAGATATAAATACTAAACAGCAGTGAGAGACTAATGTTCAATCACACAAAACAAGTACATGTTACACAACACAAACACAGGGCTGTAATTAACACAGCACTGTAATTAACAAGGACTTGTAATTAACAATGTATTGTAATCAATACAAACATGTAAATAACACAGTGTGTAGAGGTGTAATTAACACTGTGTAGAGGTGTAATTAACACTGTGTAGAGGTGTAATTAACACTGTGTAGAGGTGTAATTAACACTGTGTTTAGGTGTAATTAACACTGTGTAGATAGATATTGGATTTTCTTCACTTTAGCAGTGTCACGCTCAGCCACAAAGAGGTTGTCTCTGATGTCCACACATAAACCGTATGGACGACGTAAATCATCAATGTAACGGAGGAACTGTCCGTCCTGATCTAGGATGTGGATACAGCCATTGTCAATGTCTGCTGTCAGGATGTGACTCTGGCTGTCTGTAGTGATGCCGCGTGGATTAAATGATGACTTGGTATTAGAGGGATGACCCGTGTATCTAAATCGGAGTTTTCCTGACGGATTGACCACCACTACTGCACTAGCGTCACAGTCAGCCACACAGATATCCAGGTTCCTGTTCTCACTGATGTATTTAGTGTAACCAGATGAATAGAGAGGACGACGCTGATCATCAAACTGAATGCTTTGTGTCTCTGTGGAGCCAGAGTAACGCACGACTTTGGATTGTTTGCCATCATTACTGATCATGGTAACCAGGAGATCACCAGAGGCGGTACAGCAGACACAGAGAGGTCTCCACCCCTGTAGTGTGATCACGGTCTGTGTCTGTTTATTCTTCACCATGTTTACAGTGTTATTATATTCAGTATAAATAAGATCTCCGTCCCGTGTCACTGCTATGTCCCGTGGTTCGTTCCCTGACTTGGTTTTTATTGATGTCAGTCGTTCACTCTGGAGGTTGAGGAGCTTCATGATTTTGTTATTCCCGCATGTCCAGACTTGTTCTTCACTGAGACAGCTAACACTGCATAGATAGTTATACTCAGTGTTTATGGTGGCGGTGAGGCGCGGTTCATCAAGCAGTGGTTTGACTGGAGGAGACGATACAGCTTCTGCTGACTTCATTGTGTCGCCATGTTCTGTTTTAATGGATAATGGCGACAGACAACCAAACATTTCATGGAGTTGATCTTTGTTTAATTTGCCAGGAGAAAAACTTGGTTCTGTAACGCGGACTTTAGGCGGTAATGTTCTAAACTCGGAATTCCTAGATTGGTAAGTAGAGGTTAAGGAGACGTCATTTGATTCTAGGATTGATTTCAAGTCAGCAATGATCTGTTTGAGTTGCGTAATTTTCTGTGTGATTTCTTCTGTATTTTTATTCAGGGTAGATAGGTGTTTGTTTTTCATCTCCGCAATCTCAGATTTCCGTTGGTTGACAATGGTGGTGATTTCTCGGTGCAAGATTTCTCCTCGATGATCGACAGCGGTGGTCAGTTCTCCGTAATTCGTTTCTAACTCGGCTTTTTCAGTTTGGACATCGGACGCCATGTCTACATACCGGGGATAAATTCTGTTCTCTAATTCTTCTAAATCTTTCTGTAAACTTTGTGTTTTAGCGCCGAGTTTTTCCAGAATATTTGATATATCGTGACCTTTGTGTTTCCCAAATAAAGCGCAGGTAGAACAGACAGGAATATTGCAATTCTCGCAGTAATGTTTACAGAGTTCATCGGCGTGTGTCGGACATTTTGAGTAGTTCGGAGTAGACTTTCTTTGTACATAGGGCACGACATGGTGATCTTTAGAGGAATCTGAGAGATGTTTACCTACACAGTTAACACAGACATTTATATTACAGAGTTCACAGTGACTCTGTAGTGGAACTTTTTCACAGGCGTCACACAGTAGGACGTCCTGGGCACTGCGCCGGGGGTGCAGCATTTCTGGTGTTGGGGTCACACGAGGAGTGTACTGTCAATAAAAAAGGAATCCTAGAAATTTCTACAGGTTAAAATATTTCACACGCTAAACTTGCAACATATATCTAAAAAGAAAAAAAAACTGTGGTCATGAATTTTGAAATTTCAAATGAAAGGAAATATGCACACCAACCCCGGGGCCCTTTAAGATTATATGAAATTATTAAAGTGGTCAGATCTATCTCGTTGAGCACATAAATATCAATATTAATGACACTACAATGTCAGAATGAGTAAATATCATTCTGTCTTACCTTAAAATCCAACTTGGCGTCTCTGTTATATTGACCGTCCGTCTAATCCTGTGATTAAATACGTGTGTGACGTGCCAGTATGTATATACTCAGTTTAAAAGTCTGTTATGACCTAGTTCGTGTTGAGTTGCTATGCCAACATTTACGTCATAAATATTATGTATGCACACTATTTATATCGACTCTGTGAACGAATATTGTGTATCGGAGAGGGGGGGGGGGGTATTTCGGGCCTGATATATCTACACTTGGGCCTTAAGTTTGACCCCGAAAAATAAAATACTGGATCTTATCATATAAGCGTTAGAATAGATCCTCAGTACCCCTTGCTTGTCGTAAGAGGCGACTAAATGGGACGGTCCTTCGAATGAGACCGCAAAAACCGAGGACCCGTGTCACAGTAGGTGTGGCACGTTAAAGATCCCTCCCTGCTCAAAGGCCATAAGCGCCGAGCATAGGCCTAAATTTGCAGCCCTTCACCGGCAATGGTGACGTCTCCACATGAGTGAAAGATTCTCGAGCGGGACGTTAAACAATATTTAATCAATCAATCAACCCACCACTGCCTATATCAAAGCTTTTTGATTTCACGCAGTGCCGGGATTTAAAAATGTGCACGTATAATTTACTTTAAAACATGAACAGTGAAACATCCATCTAGCGACAAGACCAAAAGTCGAATGTTCCACAGAAAATTAGATTTACATAATTTTCATCAACCACCCCCACCCCATTTTAAAAACTCTACAGGTGACGAATGTTGATCGTAGTTATTATCAAGGGCAAATGCTGATATCACTCTATACAACATTTTACTGTTTATAAATTATGAGTGAACATGCAGTCTTTAAATTGGTCAATTTGAATACACATGAAAAAAACTTCATAATTTCGGGGGGATCCACATAAACCCCACCCCCACCCCCAACGCACATCCCCCAAAATTATTTTGATGTAGATTGTTTAAGTTTTATTCATCTATCTTTTGAACTCGCTCCTGATTTTATCTGTCTGTGTTTTTATATACATGTCATTTACTTATATTTTCACTGTTTGGCCTAGCTACGTTTACATGTAATTCTGACGCGTTAATAACAAAACGGATCAGTCTAACATTGAAAATTTCAACAAGGCACGTTGTATTTGATCATGCAGTGTGTTGTAACAATCATCTGTTGTCTATAGGGACCCCACAACCATGTGACATTCTGTATGTTTTTGTTTGTTTTGTTTTTTTGTGTTGTATTTTGTTTGCATTTTAGTATGCATTTCCTTTCTAAATTTTACTTGAAAAACAAAGTGCGGAGACTTTAACTTTCCCGTCAGACAGGTACAATACCCCGTCCTCTCCTCACCAGTAAGGTATCGCACCGGTAATTGTCCAATCAAAATGAACTTGTAGTTCCGTATATTTAAAAGAATATTTTTTTTTTAATGCGTGATTTTTCTCATTTCCCCTTCTTCTTTTTTCCTATTTTTTGTATCCCTGATTACAACATTTTGTGTAATTTGTAGAAATCAATTCTGTACAGTGGAACTATTTGATGTTGGTAGCTGAGGCTACTTCCTGAGGAGCACTCGGCCTGTTTACACACATGTAAAAAAAACCACCTGGATTTGAGGGTAATCTTGTTTGCGGTTAATTTTTTTTTTTTTTTTTTTAGAAAATGCCGTGTAGGGTGTCTTTTTTCTGGTGTCAGCAGACGAGAGAGGTAACATAGAACATTTCCGAGTGCGTTATTTGGTATAGATTTTGTAAACTGATTTTTAATGATTTTTTCCCCTCTATATTAATATAGAATGAAAATTACCACCGGTGTGATACCAGGAGTACCACAGTGTCGGATCTCGTGGGAATTAGTAGGTGGAAGTTTGATAATGTCTTAATCAGCGGGATCCCTAAATATTTTTTAATTTTTAACATAATCTCGCAATGGACAATGATAAAGTAATCTATATACAGACAACAATCGGAATGTAAATACCACAGCGCACCTATGTTCAACAATCGGGACGTCATTCGGCCTTTTCCGTCAAGAATCGGAACATCGCTAGGGTTTCATCTTTCTGATTACTAGGCATATTAATCGTTCTTTTATTTAGGGGCGTGAATCAATGCATCCGGCATGAAAATGAAAACAGGTAACTTGTTTGATGGAGTTTACCTGTCGTTTTGCTGGCAATTAAAGTGTTTTGTTTTATTTTAAATTACAAATCACCATTTTTTCTGTTGTAGATTGAGTTGAGTGGAATAAAGAACTCCAAATATCTATGTACTTTCACAAGTGAATAAATGCATTTCTTCATCTCTCGCACTAGCGAGCATATCCTATCTTGTGTGTTCGAGTTTTCTTTCTTGGGTATTTTATGTTCTGTTCAATTCATACATTAAAAAAAAAAACCGATTAAAAAACTAGTGTATTGCATACAATTGATACACATCATTAATGGACCCCGTGGGGATCCGGGTTGTTGGAATAAATCCCCAGCACCCCTAGCCTGTCGTAAGAGGCGACCACATGGGGCGGTCCTTCGGATGAGACTGCAAAAATGGAAGCCCCGTGTCGCAGCAGGTGTGGCACGTTAAAAGATTCCTCCCTGCTCAAAGGCCATAAGCGCCGACCATAGGCCTTAATTTTACAGCCCTTCACCGGCAATGGTATATATATATATATATATATATTCTATTTTTATTGATATATAGATTGATTATATGTTGTTTAATGTCCCGCTCTCGAGTCTTTCACTCATATGGAGTCGTCACCATTATCGGTGAAGGGCTACAAAATTTAGGCCAATGCTCGGCGCTCTCGGTCTTTGAGCAGGGAGGGGTCTTTATGGTGCCACACCTGTTGTGACACGGGGGCTCGATGTTTGGGATCTCATCCGAAAGATCGCCCCATTTAGTTGCCTCTTATGACAAGCAAGGGGTATTGAGGATCTCTTTTGAACTCGGATCCCCCACGGGGTTTTATATATATATAATCCAGAAATTAGTATAGAAAATCTACATAAGTAGTAGTATAATAAAAATATCGACTAGTTTCTTCGATTCTACAGGAGTATACTCCGAAGCTAGTCAAGTATATACATGTACTCGATAAGCTTTGTGATATTTTTATTATATATATATATATAAATCCAGAAATAAGTATAGAAAATCTACTTTTATTTTATATATATATAAGAAAAATATTTTCACATTGAAAAGACGACAAATTGTGAAATGGTACAAATCAGTCACATAACTGAGACTTGAAGCATCGCTGCATTAGACTGAAAGCTTCCACATTTAAGTCTGTTGTCAGGGAAACAGGAGAAGGACTCTACTTTCTCTTGGAACATTTCAATATAGATGTGTTTCATGAAGTGAACAGTTTATTAGGAGGTCGCTACATTATCCATACGTGTACTTGGATAAGACTGGTTACGTGAAAAGGGAGGCAACTCTTGCTACAGCTAGAAAATATCAACATTGAATCTTGTGAAATGTTGAAAATTTTGCCCTGGGAACCTAAGGATGACTTTTTATTGGCCTTAAGAACATATAAAACAGATACGTATATAGACAAATACTCATTGATGTTAAAGTGTTCGAAATGTACGTAAAGGCAGCTCATTACATAAAAAAATTATTTTACTTTAAATCTAAAAGTCCTGACGTCGCGTAGATACTCTTGGACGGCCGTCCCTGTCATTGGTTGCAATTAAGCGACTTATAAGTCTGATTTTTGTTATAGCTGATACCTAAGGCGGTTTGCAACATCGTCTTGACGAATCCCTGTATGTGCCATCCTAACAGGTCTGTGGTGTTCATCTTGTCTAAGTCGTAATACCATGTAACATCATTGTTTTTGAGTAGTTTAAAACCACGTTTTGATTGCACGTGTGTAACAGGGAGAAAATAAAACGGGCCAGACCGGGATTCGAACCCGGGTCCTCTGAATCTCCAGTCAGGTGGTCTACCAACTGATCTATCCAGCCACCGGCGACTGAACCCGACTGGCCGCTACATTCCACCATCCTTAAATGCCTTCACACCTTGAAGGCATCAACCCAGGATCTTTATCCCCTAGCAGGCATTTTCACCTGTCGGTTCCACCTACTGAGTAAATGACCATCGGCGATCGATTCCAGGTGACCGCTGCACATGTAAACCGGAAATTTAAAGTCCAAGTTAAACTTAAAACCCGACCCTAAGACAGTAGGATTTTGGTTTGGGACCGAATTGGGAAAACCGTCAAATTGACGTCATGTTTAGAAGAAGAACGCTTACTTCATCAATTCTTTGCATAATTTTATCCTGTTTCTATGGGAACATCATTACAAGGACATCTTTTGAATAATGATATTGTGTTTCATTTCTCTTGCTGATAATGTTTACAGAAAGCGCCCCCATTCAAATGGGCGGATCCAATCTTCTTCTTATCAGTAGAGACACCCAGTCAAAATTGACTGTTATGTGCCTATATCGAGATGAGAGGTGTTCAAGACACTGATAAAAAAATGTCCCTGCTGTTTTACAGACAATATGGCTGAAACTTTAATCGTTTATTGGATTGATATTCAGGGTTGATCTTAATTTGAATACCAATCATAAATCTAAATCCGCCATTAAATAAAGATTTTCATCCAGATATTACTAGGGGGTTTGACGTGGACTTCCAAGACAGGCGATTTCTGACCGCCATTGGACTCACGGAGAAACCCTCGAAAGCCGATGGATTCTAAGTATACTGTATCTTAACGTGGAGTTTAACACTTCCCAAAAGATATGAAATGCATTGTTTCGATTTTAAAACTCTGTATATATTTTTCTGCTATTAAAAATTAGTAAAAATTTCATACGTGAAGAAAATGCACGCACTTCTGTTTAAATGTTTCTGTTTTCTCCAGAACACCGAAAATCGGAGGAAAACGAGAAAGGCCGGTTTTTCCTTGAAACAAAATCTATAACGACTTGATCAGTAATTAAAAGTATGGGCGTCAACGAATATTGGATTACTCGTTCGATGAAGTGATATAGTCGTTACAAAAATCAAAGAAAGGTAATTCTGGCGGAATGAATTAGAAAGTTTGATTCAGAGTTATCTTTCTATATTTGTCTGACATCAAGAGAACTTTGTGATCAATAGAGACAAACAAAATGCAATGAATATTTTAAAAAAAAAAGTGGGGGGGGGGGAGAAAAGGTTTTGAAACCAGCGTAAATCCCCAGTGGGTCAAGGGCAACGCCCTGTTGAGACCAAGGGGGCGAAAAAATACAGACCTATAATGTTATAAAGAACACACTTGAATATTGCATTATCTGTTCCCTGTTATACTAAATATTAACAAAATTAACTAGTTTTAATCAGTTTAAAAAAAGATTTCTCGGCAATGTGTAAATAAATAAATAAAAATGCTAGAACACAATCAATGATAATTAACATCTGTGATTGATTCTCAAAACATTGAAAGTGAAAATTAATGACCCTGTTACATCTGAGCAAAATAAATAAACAAATAATTAATTATAATAATAATGATAACAATACACACAGGAAAAGATCACACTTCACTTCACTTTTAATAGCATTCTAATCTCTTTATCAACTGACCTCAAAGGAAACGTAAATCAAATAGATTGTCTCCCTCTTGTCAGTTAATTAGCGGATCATGTTGTTTTATTTTCAAATCCAAGAAATCTCTCTCCTTCAAGATGGAAAAACTCTGATAGTCCGGTTCATGTGAAAATTCTTTGTCTTCACAAATTGAATTTCACTTGCCTTAGAAACTTGCTCGGGTTTTTGTTTTGATGTTTGAAAAATGATTTGACATTGCTTTTAAATTGACATGATGAAGTTTGACATTAAAATTCTAATATTGAACAAGAATAAGCTATATAAAAGATTAAAAAAAAAGAAATAATGACAATTCTGTGTATTCATTTATATTAAAGATAAAATGTAAACAACAATAATTCATTGTAATCATTTGCGTTGTTGCGTAAAGGTCTATACTAATCTGATTAAAATAAGATGATCCTAAGATCCGCTCCCTACATTTACATAAGCTGTAGACATTCGCAGTGAAAACTAAAATGGATGCCGAATGAGCATGATGAGAAAGAAAGTCGATTTAGAAATAGCTGCAGGCACCTAGCGGAAATGACAACGGTTACGTCACTATTACGCATAGGCCGGTCAAAAAGCTCGTTTTATTTAGCTTGTTTTCTGTCTGTTATGTCACTTAATATACATTGATGAGGCTAATCTTTTCTAATCTTACGTACTATTTATTTTTCTGGTTATTTATCGTTTTCTGAGTGGCATGAAAGGAATATCCAGGACAGTTTTATAGGGTCTTGCATTATACATTTGAAGATATGATTTATGTAATGTAGAATCAAGCTTGTATATATACCCTGTCCCCTCACTCATTAGGTCAACATGGCACGTCAGGCATTGGGGTGTCAAGTTTTATATAGGGATATATCTAGAGAAAAACTTTGTTTATGTCGTAATTCAAGCGTGCTCTTGAAGTTTGGAAATCCAATTTGTAGACAGCCAGGATTTGGGTACCCAGGTAACTGAGACCTTCCGAGTGCAAGAAACTCTCTCATGCCACGCAAAAATCAATCGACCAATGAAATCGGCTCGTTTTGGCACCCATTGTTTGTGTCCTTGCAAATTTGTGGTTACCTCCTCCTTAAAGGATACATGGCCTTTCATTTGAACAAATTTGAATTTTCTTCACATAAGGATGCTTTCTGCCACGTTTGGTTGAAATTAGCCCAGTGATTCTGGAGAAGAAGTAGACAATTTGAAAAGTTTACAGACAGATGAACGACAGTTGATCAAATGAGCTAAAAACCAGGACCCAGTTGCACAAAACTTAGTTAACTTTAACCACAGTATGCATCTGTGAGGACAAGAAAGGCGATCACTTACCATGTACAAACACAGTTGCACGTGATGACTGATGAAATTAATATACATTTTAGCTTTTCCTTTATTAAATGAAATTAAACACGTGATCTTCATTTAAAAAGCATTTCCATTAAAATCTACAAATGTCCGCGATATATGTACAACTTTACACACACAGATATATATATATATCTGTTTAGTGGACGCTGTCACACAAAGGTGAGTTCAGTTTAGTGGACGGTTGTTATCTAGTTAACGCAATGGAAAAGTACAAGTTAATGGAAACTTAACTGTTAGTGTAAGTTATTTTGAAATAAATAATAGGAATATATATATATATATATATATATATATATATCCCTATTATTTATTTCAAAATAACTTACACTAACAGTTAAGTTTCCATTAACTTGTACTTTTCCATTGCGTTAACTAGATAACAACCGTCCACTAAACTGAACTCACCTTTGTGTGACAGCGTCCACTAAACTGAACTCACCTTTGTGTGACAGTGTCCTGTTCATTACAATCTGATCAACATGAGGTGATTTGAGTTGCCCATCTAGTGGCTATGATAACTTCTCTGTACTGATCGGACGCGTGTGGATAAAAGTAACTCAGCATTACAACATTTCTCTCTCTCTTTTCATAACTTGGGTACGTCCTTTCGTTGTGCATCACACTTATAACATTTGAGTTTTACTATTTTCCCTGCTTTGAATTGTTTTCTAATTAACAGCTGCGTTCAGTCTTATTGTCTCTCATTCCATTTTGAATTTATTTACCATTTCTTTCTTGGGGGGCATTAACACTCAAAATATGATGTCGTATTTCTTAAATGTACCTACCTGTATATAACTACCTGTATACAACTACCTATATAACTGCCTGAATACTCTACCTACATAACTACCTGCATACAACTACCTGTACAACTACCTATATATATCTACCTGTATACAACTACCTATATATAACTACCTGTATATAACTACCTATATAACTACCTGTATACAACTACCTATATATATCTACCTGTATACAACTACCTATATATAACTACCTGTATATAACTACCTATATATATCTACCTGTATATAACTACCTCTATAACTACCTGTATATAACTACCTGCATACAACTACCTATATAGCTACCTGTATAAAACTACCTATATATAACTACCTGTATATAACTACCTATATATAACTACCTGTATATAACTACCTATATATAACTACCTGTATATAACTACCTGTATAACTACCTGTATACAACTACCTATATAACTACCTGTATATAACTACCTGTATACAACTACCTATATAGCTACCTGTATAAAACTACCTATATATAACTACCTGTATATAACTACCTATATATAACTACCTGTATATAACTACCTATATATAACTACCTGTATATAACTACCTCTATAACTACCTGTATAAAACTACCTTTATATAACTACCTGTATATAACTACCTCTATAACTACCTGTCAATAACTACCTCCTATATATAACTAACTATACACTGTATACAACTACCTTTATAGCTACCTGTATAAAACTACCTGTATACAACTTTCTGTATATAACTACATATATACAATTAGCTATATAACTGCCTGAATATACTACCTATACAACTACCTGTATACAACTACCTATATAATTACCTGTATACACTACCTATATATAGCTACCTGTACACATCTACCTAAATATAACTATCTATATAACTACCTATATACAACTAACCATCTAAGTACCTGTATACAACTACCTATATAAACTACCTGTATATAACTACCTGTATACAACTACCTATATAGCTACCTGTATACAACTACCTATATAAACTACCTGTATATAACTACCTGTATACAACTACCTATATAGCTACCTGTATAAAACTACCTATATATAACTACCTGTATACAACAACCTATATAACTACCTGTATACACTACCTATATAGAACTATCTATATATAACTTCCTGTATATAACTATCTGTAAACAACTACCTATATATAACTATCTGTATATAACTACCTGTATATAACTACCTGTATACAACTACCTATATATAACTATCTGTATATAACTACCTATATAACTACCTGTATACACTACCTATATAACTACCTATATATAACTATCTGTATACAACTACCTATATATAACTATCTGTATACAACTACCTATATATAACTACCTATATATAACTATCTGTATACAACTACCTATATAACTACCTGTATACACTACCTATATAACTACCTATATATAACTATCTGTATACAACTACCTATATATAACTATCTGTATATAACTACCTATATAACTACCTGTATACAACTACCTATATATATCTACCTGTATACAACTACCTATATAACTACCTGTATACAACTACCTATATATAACTATCTGTATATAACTACCTATATATAACTACCTGTATATAACTACCTATATATAACTACCTGTATATAACTACCTATATAATATACGTTTTCCGTCATTTTAACTATTTTTACAGGTATAGACAGTGTTTTGTATTACACGCAGTTTGATCGTCTGGCTGGTTGCCTCCTCTCCGCACTCTTCATGGCAATTAATATCAATAAACAGTAATGAAAAGTGAAAATATAAGTTTGAACTAATGAACTGAAGTCATGCACCGAAGGATCACTTTCCATCCATGATTTAGGATCGTGTACTTTGAACAAAACCTTTTACGTTCATCCTCTCAGAAAATAATAATGAATTTTAAAATAAGTAAAAATCGAAGGATATTACATTTTCATTTTTAAAATTATACACCACTTTACTGAAGTAATACATGCATATGAATTAATAAATAACATAGAAAACGATCCACTTTTGCATTTTGAAAGTCCGTCAGTATAGTTATGACATTAATATGATCGGCATATTCGTGATTATTAAATATCAATTTATCAAAAATATGTTACAAACCAAAAAGATGATTAATGCTTACCCCAAGCTTTAAAAAGATTATAAATTTGGTGGTGGTGGTTGTTGTTGTTGGTTGGGGGGGGGGGGGTCCGTCCGCCTGTTTACTATATGCGATCTTATTAGATGAAATTCTTACCTCCTTGTATATGTTCATCCCCAATAAAACTTTCGAAGTTAACTATATGGGTTCAATCCATTCTACATACAACAATCAAACTAGTGGAAGACAGACCCGCTGATACATCTTACTCGCCATGTAAAAACTTTACATGTAAAAATAACTAACTTTGCATACATTTTAAAAATGCTTGAACGTTTGTCGAAAGAGTTAGAGGCAGCTATACCAACTCATATCTAAATATTGAATGCAACGCATTTCCGATTTAGTTATGCAATATGCCTTTGTTTTAAGGCTGTCACGTGTACACGTGTAACCGGTAACGTTTCGTATTTGGGCTGTAAACGTTTACAAAATCCCTAAACGTTTAAACGATGTCTTATATATGTGGCACAAATCTTGCAGGGTTCAAATTACAATCTAAATTATTTGAATAATTATTTCAAGTGAATAAACTTATTAAACAAATTGCGAGGGGAAGTAATGAATTTATAAAAGTTTGACTATAGTCTATAGGAACGGTGAACAATTTTTTCCCGTCATATTTAATTAGTAAACTGAAAGGGTCTCAGAATCTCTTACTATATGTTTCTGGCTTGTATTGCATTACTGTGCTGCTCTTTGATCATCTTGCAAAATGTGCTTTATTGTTTTTAATAAACATTTATTAACGGTTTTGACGGCAATTATAGCCCCCCGCCCCCTTCCAGAAAATTCCTAATAAGATATCTAAATGTATGGATACAAATCTGGAAAAACGTTCAAATTTAAAATCTGTATGAATATTTACGTGTCACTTGCATGGCATCTTTGGCATGTGCCATTTTTTTTTCATTGAAGAAAGTTGCTGAATGAAATTAAGTGAATGGATGAGATTCAATACGTCATAAAATTGTCGATTGCTTTCAAACAGGTATTCTTAAACTTTATTTGTATTAACATCTGTCGCAAGACTCGCAACTCTCAAAATTAGAATGGCCGAAAAACAGAAACGTTCTGGTGTATGGAATTATTTTACGGAGTTGGAAGTAGCGGGAAAGAAAAAAGTGAAATGCAATTTATGTGCTACGGAACTTACTTATGCCGGAGGGAGTACAGAGACAATGACCAATCACATCAAGTTCAAACACAAGTCTAGAAGTATTGATGCATCTGATAACAGTCACAAGCCGGGGTCTTCCGCAACATTGACGCAAACAGCAATTACAGCTTATAGAACGCCGGTATTTTCAAGAGAAAAATATCAAAAGTGTACCCAGAAATTAGCACTGATGTGCGCGCGTGATTTACGACCACTAAGTATTGTTAGTGGCGAGGGATTCAAAGATTTCTGTAATGAACTCAATCCGCATTATAAAATCCCTGTAAAAGCAACTATTTCAAACTACGTATCTTTACTATATGACGAGGAGGTACAGAAACTGAAAGAAAATTTAAAAAACGTGTCTGCCGTAGCGCTGACATCAGATCACTGGACAAGCCTTGCCACTGAGGCATACATTACAGAAACTGCCCATTTTATTGATGATGACTGGAACTTTCAAAATACAGTTTCGGCCACCAGAAAAGTCACCGACAGACATACCGGTGAGAACACAGCTAACGAAATAAAAGCAATAACACAGGAATTTGGCATTACTGACGAGAAAGTTATAGGAATCGTTACTGATAACGCGTCCAACATGGTCTCGTGTGTTGAGCACCTGAAATGGAAACACATTCGTTGTTTTGCGCACACTTTACAACTTTCGATTAGAGGTGCGTTTGATTCTGTAAATTCTGTTTCGCGAATAATAGGGGCTGCAAAAAAATTAGTTGCACACTTCAGAAAATCAGTGCTAGCTACAAATGAACTACATACAAGACAAAAACAGATGAATCCTCCTGAAAACAATTTGATCATTGATGTGGCCACTCGGTGGAACAGCACGTTCGACATGTTTGAGAGACTCAAACAACAAACGCTGGCTATTTAACAAAACCCAATGATGCGCGTACATTAGATCTGAATGACGATCACTGGCGAGTACTGAAGGCATGATACCTGTTCTGAAGCCTTTGTACATGGCTACTCGTGTCATGTGCAGCGAGGAGTATCCGACCGTCAGTGGCGTCTACCCAATTTTATATAGCTTAGTAAATCACCATCTTACTTCAAACGACAGTGACTGTGTTGCAGTCGCAACATTCAAACAGAAGGTGCAAACCGATTTGCGCAAAAGGTTCAATATGGACAAACCAGAAATGTGTCAGAGTATTCCAATGCTCTGCACATTCTTGGATCCGCGTTACCGCTCACTTGCGTTCCTCAATGACGAGCAACGCAATGTTGTTCGAGCTACGATAAATAAAATCTTAAAACAAAAAGACGATGGACAGAAAATTGATGCATGTAATGTTAATAACGAAAACAAAACACAAGAAGCAGACATCAAGGAAGGCGAGAATGAGCCCGAATGCAAGAGAAGTAAACTTTCTCAGGATGATATATCCTTCCTGTTAGGATCATATTTTGACACCGGAGATTGCAAAATAATTACCCCTTCCACTTCAGATGAAGAGATCGAATTATATCTATCTGAAAAAAGTGCGCCGACAAATGCCAACCCATTCACTTGGTGGAAAACCAGTCGTATTAATTTTCCAAAATTAGCAAGTCTCGCAAAGGATTTGCTATGCACACCGGCAACGTCCGTTGCCTCTGAGCTGAGAACGTGGACAAACTGATCATTTTGAACAAAAGATTAAAACATAAAGTGAATTGCGCTACTCCGCCTGCACGTGAAGTCCATGTTAAAACCGAACCGACGGAAGAAGCCGCGGCACCAGCTCTGCCCTCTCTGGACAATCTAATGTGAAATCACTGAAATGAAAATTTGAAAAATGAAGTTTCTTGTGAATTTGTGATCTGTATTGTGCAAATGTTGTACAGTGTGAATAAAATTGAATTCAATTTAAATGCTATCCGGATATTTTATGTTCGTGTATTTTATTCTGTCTTATATTTATACTCCGGAACGTCCGGTGACAATCTCTGCATCGTCCATAGAACGATGAAAACTGAAACACAAACATAATGGTCATTAATGGGTCTTAAAATTCTGTGCGTATTTTATTTTATTAAGTTATACAACACTTCGTTTAAACGGTAACGTTTCGTTTACAATGCTTCGTTTAAACGTTTACAAAATTTTGTAAACGTGACAGCCTTACTTTGTTTTATTAATCTTCTTTAATTTTACAAAATTTATTACCGATTGAAAAAAATAGATCCAAACTATTTGAATTAAAAATGTATTTTATTTTTGTTAATTTTACGTCAAATACACACAAGTAAGAGGTTGCATTTACATTTTACTACAGATCAAGAATCGTTTGTTGAATCCGCTCCTCACTAGTGACGTATTTTACTTCCTTGATGTAATGTATGAACAGACGAAATGCGATAAATATTTCCGGAAATAAAAAAAAATAGCAAAATAAAATGTTAGTTATTAAACTGGCTAAATATTCTAAACACTGTAACGGGTGCACGCATCCGTAGTTTGATCATCAAACTGATGGTGAACATGTGCTCAAAATTGCGGCGCTATATATATATATATATATATATATATATATATATATATATATACTCTGCAAAAAAAGAAACGCATAGCCCTTTTGAAATTTTAAAAATGCAAATTATGTATTTTACCAGGTAAACTGAAATGGTCAATTGAGTAATTGATTTTTTACAGGTAAGTATGAAACTTTAAAAGTCTGTTCATTTGATTTGGCTCTCTGCCAAATTAGCTCGGCGACTCTCTAAAATTGCACATCACCTCTATCGCCATGGAATTTGGCTTACGTTTTCACGAGAACTTTGTGCTTAATTCCACCACTACATTAAAGCGTATAAAAGGACGAAGTTTGAAGCTTGAATTCATCATAACGTTAAAATGCTGCCATGCCAAGGTTGGACCCTGCTACTCGAAATATCGTCATTGGCCGTCTCCAGGCCGGAGTATCCCAAAGTGAGATTGCACGAACTGAAAACGTAAATCAGAGCACAATTTCTCGGCTGTGGAACAGATTCCAGCAGACTGGCTCTACTAATGACCGACCGAGGAGTGGGCGACCTCGCATTACGACTCCTGCAATCGGAATACCTGGATTGAGAAGAATCAGCTCGCAGACAGTCCGCAACCGACTACGACAATATGGCATTAGACCCAGAAGACCGTATTTTGGAGCAGTTTTGACACCGTTACACAGACGAGAAAGAGTCCGATGGTGCAACAGATTGAGGGGCTGGACATTCCGCAACTGGCGTAGAATCTGGTTCAGCGATGAGTCCCGTTTTCTGCTACAGAAACGTGATGGAAGAATCCGTGTATACCGGCGCAGGAATGAACGTTTCTCTTCCTCGTGTGTCCAAGAAGTGGATAGCTTCGGTGGAGGTAGCGTCATGATGTGGGCGGCGATCTCTAATGACCGTAAAACAGAACTGGTACATGTCCCGGGCAATTTAACGGCTCAAAGGTACAGAGACGGAATTCTCCAACCTCACCTTATGCGCGTAATTGACCGACAGAGGGAGTTATTCCAACATGACAATGCTAGGCCTCACACAGCCCGCTTAACAATTGACTACCTTCAGCAGAACAACATTAATGTGCTACCATGGCCTTCCAAATCACCGGATTTGAATCCGATTGAACACTTATGGGACCAACTGGATAAACGTGTGCGCCTGCGCCTGCGCCAACCTCCGCCTCAGACCCTCGATCAGCTCCGTCAAATGTTACAACAGGAATGGCGAACAATTCCACGCAATAACGTAAGAACATTGATTGACTCTATGCCAAGGAGATGCAGAACTGTGTTGGCAGCTCGAGGTGGTCATACACGGTACTAACTTAAACGTGACAGGAAGTGTTCTTAACTGTGATGATCTGACTTTTTTTTCACCAATATCTAAGGTTTGGACTGTAATTTTTTTCAATTGAAACAATTCTAGTGAATATCTACATTCTTTATTGTAAAATCATAATCCAAAATACATCTACTAAAATCTTAAAAAATCCATTATGCGTTTCTTTTTTTGCAGAGTATATATATATTGTACTTTTCACGATATATTAGAAAATCTGGTCGATTCATCTAGGTTTTAAATTTAAAATGTTCTCAAACAATATTACATGTATTACACATGATGTTCTAAAAGAACTGTGACTCATAATGTGTGTCATACATGTAATCTATGTAGAGAGAGGGCAAAATAAGTTTTCAGACCGAGTGCCCAATGTCATTGCATACCATTGATACTAAAATATATGTTACAATCAAATCACCTATTTGCATACATGAATGCAAATTACATGCTTTGTATTGATTACTGAGTTAATTGATCACATATCAATTGTTTCCTACCGGCATCTTTTACCTACATATTTAAATATGTGTATGTACATTTGCACACCTTACTGCATAAGTGTTCGAAATCTTAATTTTCAATATGCAGTATTCATTGTTTTAAAATTGTGAAAATAAACTATATAACTATAAAATCTACATCCTTAGTAATGAACATGCAATGTATAAAATATAAAAATGTCCTAGTCGAAGTTTTATGATCAATTCATATTTTGCGCGATTGATTTGCGACAATGCTGGATCGTATTCACCGTGAGCACCTTGTGTATTTCGCTCTATTGTTCCCATGAATGAGAAAAACCCTGCAATTAACATGGAACTAACAAAAAATATATACACAAAAGGATTAACTGGGACGGTATACACCGTCATGCTACCTTATCACAGGTAACAACACGCGCAGTATGCTTTACCGTATGTTTTCTGTTATCTCATTTCATTTCAGTTTTGTTAAAACCCAGTTAATTCTAATTATGATAGAAAAAGCGCTTAATATTCTTTTCTCAATTAACTTTCATAATTTTTTTTTTTCAAATTCATATTTGAATATATTATATTATTAACTTAAAAAAAACTCCGAACTTGAGTTCACTTTCAGCACTGCAGAAATCATTAGGAATCACAGTCTATAGTTTCCGCAGACTGAAACTTGACGGAAACCATATAAACGTTTACGTCCTGCGGACACCATACAGGAAACCCAAACGTCAGGTTTACGCAGACCGAAACGTGACGCAAACTTGCGGAAACGATATAATCGTTTACACTCTGCGGAAACCACACAGGAAACCTCAACGTCAGGTTTCCGCAGGGTTTCCTTATCGTTTCAGTTTTACGGACACTAGCGTTTTCATCCAGTGAAAGATAGTTCAATTTAAATGAAATTTGAATAAATAGCATATAACGGATAGTTCAGTTTATGTGATTGCAATATACCAAAAGTTTAGTAGAAGTGACCTCAGTATAACAGACAGTTAAATATAAGTGACATTAATATTACAGAGAGTTCGATTTTAAGTGACTTCTATAAAACCGATTGCTCAGATTACATGACCACCATATAACAGATTGTTCAACTTAAGTGATTTTAATCAGACAAATAGTTCAAAATAAGTGAAACCAGTTTAACAAATGGATCAATATTACTGACTTTTCCCAGATACTTCGACTTTTGTGACTTAAATGTCTTAAATAGAAAGGATAGTTCAGTTTATGTGATTTCAGTATAAGAGATAGTTCAACATCAGTTTAACATATAGTTCAAAATTAGTGACTTTAATATCACAGATACTTCGATTTTTGTGGACTTCAATATAATAGATAATTTAATATTAACGATTTGAACGTAACACATAGTTCGGTTTAAGAACCTTCTATATAACATAAAGTTCAAAATAACTAACATCAGTTTAACGAATAGTTCAATATAAGTGACTTTAATATCACAGATATTTCGATTTTAGTGATTCCAATATAATACATAGTTCAATTTAAATGACTTAAATATAACAGATAGTTCCGTTTACGTGATTCTATGTAAGAAACAGTTCAATATAAGTGACATTAATATCACAGAGAGCTCGATTGATGTGACTTCTATATAACAGATTTGTCAGTTTAAGTGACCTCAGTATAACGTATAATTCACCTTAAGTGACTTTAACCTAATAAACAATTCAATATAAGTGAAATTGGTTTGACAGATAGTTCAATATAAGTGACATTAATATCAGAGATAGTTCGACTTACGTGATTTCGATATCATAGATAATTCAATTTAAATGATTTGAATATAACATATAGTTCAGTTTAAATGACTGCTATATAATGAATATTTAAAAATAACTAACATCAGTTTAACAAATAGTTCAATATTGGTGAACTTAATATCACAGATACTTCGAATGTTTTGACTTCACTATAATAGATTCGATACGCAAGAGCTTGTTCTGCTTATGATCAGTTTTTAAATCGAGGGGGGCTACTGACAAAGAAGTTGATGTTACAAGGGTTTGTACAGTCTCGTCTAAAATCAGCATTCCGCAAATGTTATGGTCGTTATAACGATATAGTTTGCCAGTACAAGTTACCATTAAGTCAACTGCTGTCTGATGTCTTTCATACCAATTGTTAGGGCGTCTTTGGCACACTGATTCTGACTACGGATTGCTCCGTTTACCTGATCGGAAAATAGGGCTCATGACGGGTGTGACCGGTCGACAGGGGATGCTTACTCCTCCTAGGCACTTGATCCCACCTCTGGTATGACCAGCGTTCCGTGTTTGCCCATCCCTCTAATTTGTATTTTCTATAGGAATTACGAGATTAAATACTGTTAGTTATCTTAGCCTTTTTATAGTTCAATTTAAATGATTTGAATATAACAAATAGTTCAGTTTAAGTGACTTCTATGTAATAAATTGTTCAATGTAACTAACATTAGTTTAAGGAATAGTTCAATATAAGTGATTTTAATATCACAGATACTCTGATATTTGTGAGTTCAATATAATACATAGTTCAAATTAAGTGACTCGAATATAACGGATAGTTCAATATAACGGATTTTTCAGTTTATGTGACTTCAATCTATTTCAATTTATTTAAATAGTTCAATATAAGTGATATCAGTTTCACAAATAGTTCAATATAAGTGACATCAGTTTAACAAATAGTTCAATATAAGTGACATTGATATCATAGAGAGTTCGATTTTTGTGACTTAAATATAAGATATAGTTCAATTTAAATGACTTGAATACAACAGACAGTTCAGTTTAAGTGATTGAATATAAATGAGATCTATTTAACAAATAGTTCAATATAAGTGACATTAATATCACAGATAGTTCGATTTATCTGTATAATATATAATTCAATTGAAATGACTTGAATGTAAAAGATAGTTATGTCGGAAATTTGACTAGTCCACTAGGAAATAACTTGAATGTGATGAGATTGATTGATTGTTGTTTTCCGCCACACTTAACAATTTTTCAATTATCTGGTGGCGTCCAGTTTTTATTGGTGGAGGAGAGAACCCAGATACAATGTACCCGGGAAGAGACCACCGACCTTACGAAAGTAAACTGGCAAAATTATCACATATGTCGGCGTGAGCGAGAATCGAACCCGCGCCGACTGGAGGCGAGAGGCCTTGTGATTTTGAGCGTGATGCTCTAACCACGGAGGCCCCGTGATGAGACCTTTTCCAACTAAACATAGGCGCAAACGCAGCCATGGAGATCGTTAAAATAAAAGACCTAGTATACACGATATCACACTTGACTCGCTTTTACCTTACGTCAACAGAGAATTAGGTCCACATCATATTCGCAAAAAACTTTACTCTGTTCGATTGAGAGTTTTGAATAAGTTATTTGAAGAAGCCAAAACTAGCCCATATGTGGATTTTTGCACACCAGAATATAGACTGAATTCTATGATTATGGATGTTGTCCATCACAGGCTCTTTAAACCACCGCGGGTTTTAGATGATATTACTTCCTAAACTTGCCGCCAGTTTCTTAAACTCACATTTACTAATATATCGAATGATGGAGTTAACAATGTGTTAATCGTAATCATTAATCCCAAAGACATATACAGCAACATGGACCTCCGACAAAGCGAAGGTAGGATCAGGTGCCAAGGAGGAGTAAGCATCCTCTGCTGACCGGTCACACCCGCCGTGAGCCCTTAGTCGAAATTATGCAAACGGGATTACTCGTAGTCAAAGTTAGTATGAAAAATGACAGCCTAACAAAGGGTATGAAACAAAGCATTCAACATATGTCCCAGAGACACTTTGTAATCGCAAACAAGGTCATTATTGCGACCGTAAAATTTCCGAAATGATGACTTCGAACGAAATTCATTATAACCCTGCAACATCAACTTTTTTGTCAGTAGTTGACCTCGCTTAAAAAAATTCTCATACGCATGGCAAGCTCTCGCGTATCGAATCAACAGCCGAAAGTGGTATATTACTACATAGAAATGGAAAGTTGATGATTGCAAAGTTGAAGTCATCACGCTTGTCATATAATGTAGTCTGCCATTAGAGTCAATATTAAGTAAAATATCCAAATATAAAGCAGACACGTCAGATTCTGTGGTGTCCTTTATTTCGAGTTCATCGGTATATATCAAATGGACATAATTTTGAAAATTATGATTGTTGATTGATAAGACGTCATCGATATATCTATATTTATGGTTGAAGGACATGGCAAGTTTTTTTTATCCTGTAATAGTTTCCGCTTCATATGAATATAAAAATAAGTCTGCCAATAAAGGAGCACAATTAATGCCCATGGGAATGCCAATGGATTGTTGGATTGATTGATTGATTGTTGTTTTCCGCCACACTCAACAATTTTTCAGTTATTGTTGCAAGACTTTGTCTCAAAACACTACGTAAATATTATCTACAAGAAAGTCAAGCATACTCTTAATGTCTGTTTCAGAGTACTTGTGCGGGCTATCGGAGTGGTGTCTAACAAAATATGTACCTTGTTTTCCAATCACTAGAAATTTGTATTTTCGAGTGCTGTTTTTGTTCAAAAAGCAATTATCTATTATCTGAAAATGTCTAGATTTTACTTTATCGTGAGGAATTTTTGTATAAAGTGTGGAGAAATCATACGTTTTGATGCTGTCAATTTTAGAAAAATCCCGAGACTTTAGATTTTCCAAAAGTTCCTTAGAGTTTTTGAGAATCCACATCTGGTTGACACCACTTCTGGAATATGTAGTGGAACAGTATCTTTGAAGTGATTCTTTAATAGCTGTTAGCAGTTTAGTTAGTAATAAAGATAAAGGCTTAGTAGAGCACTTATGGAACCAGCAATGTATCTTTGTTTGTAAGGATTTTTTAAATGTAGTTTCGGAATCCAATAAAGGTATGGTAATTCAAACTGATCCTGATTCTTAGGAATGTCGAAAGTATTTAAAACTGAAAGATGATTATGAAGAATTTCATCCTTTGTAAGATTGCTTCGAGTATAAGTAGGATTCCCAGATGTTGATGTAAATCCCTGTTCATTTAAAAGACATTTATAATAGTAACTTTTACAAACAAAGACAATGTTGTTACTTGCTTTATCCGCTGGTACTAGCACAAAGTTTTCATGTAGTCTACGTAACTCATTCGTCACTTCTGCTTTCTTAAAAACAGAAGGATAAATAGTGCGCATTTCCCCCATCAAATGGTGAATGCGGGATTTTAACAATTTTCGAATACTTTTGATCCACTCAGACAAAGTGTCAAGTTCCTCTCCCTCAGATTTCATCCAACGTCTGGCATATTCTTTCACAGAATTCATGATAGCCATGGAAATATATCGCCATCTAAATGAGCGAGGTTCTCGGAATTTAGGACCTTTTAAAATCAGGGACGTAAGGTCCTCTTTTTGTACAATATTTATGTCCCCTGTAATGATATGACAAGCGGGACTGTAATTAAATGGGGCAGAACATGAACACCTTGGAGGACTTCGTTGTAATTGTTCAATATCAAGGCACTGCAACGTCTGTTTATGATTAAATTACTTGGATGCAATAGTGAAAGTATATCTATATGAACCACAAGATCTTGATTTCATCTTAAAGTAAGGCGGAATACAGGACTGCACTTTTTTATGGTAAAGGATGTTGTTACTGTTGACAGCATCAATTCCTTTGTTGTCAAATTTAAGATGAAGGAATCGTTGAGTTTTCTTGAGTTCACTCTCAACAATAATACGTGGTGGACCAAAGAGTCTGTGATGGACAATATCCCAAATCATATATTGAAGTCTGTAGTCCGGTTTAGAGGAATCCAAGCAGGACTTAGCGTTAGCTTTTTGTTGTAATTCATACGAACTTTTCAAAGGGACAGAGTAGAGTTTGGTGCGAATGTGATGAGGACCCAATGGTCTATTCACAAAAGGTAAAAGGAAGTCAAAAGATATCCATGACTACGTTTATGTCTAGGTGTATTGTTAAAAAGTCCCATTACATTTATATTGTTACACTGTGGGCTGGAAATATTTCCTATGCTTCCAATACGGTCTTTGGACCCATATGGAAAGGCAGTGCCTAATTTCCTAATCCAGTATTCTTCTCGTTGTCTACGGAAATGTGTACTTAATGTAGGGCTGTTAGTGTGATGATAATTATTTTTCTATAATTCGCAATTTCATTCATAAGATAGAATGGTCGGGGGAATTAAAATGTTTGTAAAGCAGTTTTTGGCCTCCGTTATTAATCTCAAATCTATGGCACGACATGCGTTTATTTAAGGACCCTTTTGTTTCTCCGATATATATTCAATATATATATTCAATTCCGTAGACAACATTGGAAGTGTTGCATGTCAGATTTTCTCCAGACTTGGTATAAAGCTTTTTGTTGGTTAAATTACTTTTAAAATCATTTCTAGTGATAAGAATATCACCTGTTTTGCAATTCTTGGCACCACATTTAGAAATGGAACACATGAGGTCCGTAAATGAATCATCGAAAATATTTTTCAAGGACACTTGACATTTTTAAATTTGATTAAAGTTACTTGAATTTTTATACCAAAACTGGTTATCTGACGATTGTATGTATGACATATATTTTATCTCCCGTAGGACAATCACTGGCTGATCTGTTTGAGCCTGTGCCCGTAGACTCAACAGAGTGGCACCTTTTTATACTGGGCGATGTATCTCTTTGTTATCCTTCGGTATACTCACAATAGAATATATACCGAACGACAAAGGAAATGATGCCGCCAACATAAGCAGTATTCTTCGTCATGAAAAGTTAAGTTTTGTATTCCAGGGTATTTCAAGTTCAAATCTCCACCTTGAATTTCCTACATATATACTTCTACTATTGCATCCAAACTTTTTAATTACAAACAATATTTGCAGTGCCTAGATATAGACCATCTTATACTCAATCCACCTTCGTGTTCTTGTTCTTCGTCTTCTTTTAACTATAGGTCAGCTGGACATGTCATTAATGGTAATGTTGATATAGTTAAAAATGAAAATCGAAACTCACTTTTGTTTAAAAGGTCTTAAATTCAGAGAATCACGGTCTTTCAATTGGCGACAGAACGTCATCTCTATTATGAATTCTTTCGAAGATTATGCCAGACGATGGGCTAAATCTGAAATAAAGAAAACTTGATACCTTGTCAGAATGGACAAAAAGTATAAGAGATATATTAAAATCCCGTATCAGACATATTAAACCAACAATGCATACCATTTTTCCTTCTGTGTTTAGTAAATCAGAAGAAAGAGTTAGATAGGTTATATGAGGAATATGTTTTGGTTCCAGCTGACAAAGCTGGCAACAACATTGTATTTGTTTGTTAGTCTCATTATTACAACTGCATTCTAAACGAACTGGGAATTAATTTCACAGTTATTAATCGCACGTATACTCCAACTGCCTATCAAAAGATGAAATTCTTCGAAATCATGCCTCCGTTTTAAATACATTTAACATCCCAGTCAATGAAGCGGATGAATATGAGTTACCGTACCTATACTGGATCCCAAACACCACAAAAATCCTTACAAACAAAGATACATTGCTGGATCTGTAATGATATCTATTATAATCCGTTTGTATCTAATCCGTTTTTATCCGTTTGTTTATATTTAAACTTGTAAATGACTAGGGATTTCTGGGTAATAAAACACATGCAGCACGACTTGAATGTTGTGGTTTTGGAACTGAAGTCCAAATTATGAATTAGGATTTTACATGGTGTCAGAATGGAGCATATTCGACCACCGCCAGAGTTCGATTTCTCCACAGCAGACGGCAGTATACCTGAAAGATGGAGAAAATGGGAACAGACGATGAAATTATATCTGACCATAGCAATGGCGGAGCGAGACGAAAAAGACCAGTGTAGTGCTTTTCTGTATATTATTGGACAGGAAGGAAGAGAAATATTTAATACGATGACGATCCCGGAAGGGGATGCAAACAAAATTGAGGTACTTTTTCAAAAATTCAAAGATTATTGTGCGCCTAGGGAAAATATTACGGTTTGGAGACATAGATTCCATACTAGAATTCAGGGGAAGACTGAAACAATTGACCAATACGTAACAGACTTGAGGATAATTTCTAAGAACTGTAAGTTTGGTACTTTAGAAGAAGAAATGTTAAGAGACAGAATAGTGTGTGGTGTTTTTTCGGAAAAGGTGAAGGAGAGGTTATTGAGAGACAATGAACTAACTTTTCAAAAAGCAATTGGTGTGTGTCGTGCAAATGAAGAATCTCAAAGCCGACTCAAAGATTTGCAACATGAGGAACATGTAAATGCTGTGAAAGTTAAACAAACTGTGAAGCCGTTTTCAGGAAGCAAACATACAGCTCATCCTAAAAGCCAAACTGGAAAACAGAGTACGCCAAAACCAAGTAACAAAACCGACGCATACACATGTCACAAATGCGGGAACAAACATGGTAGAGGAAACTGTCCTGCGTTCGGGAAGAAGTGTAACCGATGTCACAAAATAGGACACTTTGCATCAAAATGCAGAACCAAATCTGTGTTTACATGTTACAAGGAGAATGAGGATCCATCTTTGGACTATGAGACAAATCAAGCTGAAACTAGTGAGAAATTCTTCATTGGAACAGTAAATGGTGGAAATCGCAAAGATGAAATCTACAAAATACTTGAAATCAACAACACACAGATCAAGTTCAAACTCGATACTGGTTCACAGGTGAATATTATCAGTGAGAAAATATGCAACAAGTTGAAAATTCGCAAATTGTCCAAAACTAGTGCTGAACTTACCAGCTACTCAGGTGATAACATTCCTTTATTAGGAAAGTGCATTGTTCCATACAAGGATCATCGACTGGAATTTTTTGTTACTTCAGCCGACAAACCATCTATATTGGGTTATGAATCCTGTTGTGAACTTGGATTAATCAAAGTAACACTCGCTGTAGAGAATAAAAGTCAGGATTTTTCACCATTGAAAGAGTTTCCTAGTGTATTCGAATGATTGGGATGCTTGGAAGATCCTTACACTATACATGTAGACAGTCCTGTGACTCCTGTTATCCACAACCCAAGACAAGTACCTGTCGCATTTCGTGAGGAACTGAAACAAAAACACTCACAGAGATGGAGAAAGAAGGAGTAATCAGAAAAGTGGATCAACCAACAGACTGGGTGAATTCTCTGGTAATTGCCGAGAAACCAAAAACTGGAAAACTTCGTATCTGTTTGGATCCCCGTGATTTAAACAAAGCGATAAAACGTGAACATTTTCAGTTACCAACCATTGAGGATATTACGACAAGACTTTCAGGAGCTACACTGTTCAGCAAACTAGATGCGAATAGTGGCTACTGGCAGATCACTTTGGATCAAAGCAGTCAATTGCTAACGACCTTTCAAACACCGTTTGGGAGATACTGTTTTTGTCGTATGCCCTTTGGTATAAAGAGCGCCCAGGAAGTATTCCAGAAGAAAATTGCGCAACATTTTGACAATATGGCAGGTGTAGAGGTTGACATCGATGATATTCTCGTCTGGGGAAAAAATCAGGAAGAACACAATGAAAGACTTAGATCTGTTCTTCAGAAGTGCAAGGAAATTAACCTCACTCTTAACAAAGAAAAATGTTTGTTCAACAAATCAGAAATTGTTTACATTGGACATGTTATCTTAAGGGATGGAGTGAAGCCAGATAGAGAGAAAGTAGAAGCGATCATGAACATGCCACCCCAACAGACAAAAAAGGTGTAGAACGTTTGTTAGGAACTGTGAATTATTTGGCAAAGTTTATACCTAATATGTCTGTGATCAATGAAGCGATCAGAAGTCTAATAAGAAGCGATGCAGTGTTCACATGGGACAAACCGCAGGAGGATGCATTCACGGCAGTGAAGGAAATTCTGTCCAAAAAACCTGTTCTTAGGTTCTTTGATGTGAGAAAACCAGTGTGTGTTAGTGTAGATGCTTCTAAATGTGGTATAGGTGCAGTGCTCACTCAGGACAAAAAACCAATAGCATATGCGTCGAGAGCGTTAACCGAGACTGAGAAGCGTTACGCACAAATAGAAAAAGAACTATTAGCCGTTACTTTCGGTCTGGAGCGATTTCATCAATACATTTTTGGAATGGATGAAGTCACAGTGGAAAATGATCACAAACCTCTGGAGAGCATCTTGAAAAAAACATTATTTCAGTCGCCGCCTAGACTACAGAGACTCTTATTGCGTCTTCAGAAATATACATTTGAATTCAAGTATGTTCCCGGAAAGGATCTCATAATTGCAGACACATTGTCTCGTGCGTATTTGCCAAACACAAAAAAGCAAAACAAAGAAATCTGTGAGGAACTTGAAACATATGTACATGCAGTATTTCTTCAGGGATTACCCATTGCAAAAGACATTTTGAGTGACATTAAGCAGAAAACTGCTAATGATTCACTTCTGAGTGAAGTGGTAGAACTTGTGAGAAATGGTTGGCCGGAAAACAAGAACCAGTTACGTAAACCGTTACAGGATTACTGGAAAATGAAGTCCCAACTCACTTGCATTGATGACATTCTTATGATGGATGAAAGAATCGTCATTCCAGAAACACTGCAACCAGAGATTCTAGCGAACTTGCATTCAGGACATTTTGGTGTGGAGAAAACCAAAGCTCGCGCTAGAACAGTTCTGTATTGGATCGGGATGAACAGGGACATTACAGAGATGATATCGAGATGCAATACGTGCATGGATTTCAGGAACAAGAATCCTAATGAACCGCTCAGACCAACACCTACACCAGATGGACCTTGGCAAACAGTGGGTTCAGACCTGTTCATGTGGAACAACGATGATTATCTTGTGATTGTGGACTATTATTCAAAATTTTTTGAAGTAGCCAAATTAGAAAACACTAGGAGCAAAACGATTATCATGCACATGAAATCTGCATTTGCTCGACATGGGATACCTTATGAGGTGAAATCGGATAATGGACCTCAATATACATCTAAGGAAGTCAGTGAATTCGCAAGGAATTGGTGTTTCAAACATTCTACTTCAAGTCCTTACAACCCACAAGGAAATGGACTCGCTGAAAAAACAGTCCAGACTGTGAAACGTATACTTGAAAAGTCTCAGATTGACGGGAAGGATCCGTATATCGGTCTACTGGAATATCGCAATACTCCAACAGATGTAGACTCACCCGCACAATTGTTGATGAGCAGACAACTACGATCCATTCTACCTGTCATGAAGAAACAACTTGAGCCGAAAGTTGTATCATCATCGAAAACTAAGGAAAAACGAAAATTGACTCAGAGTAGACAGAAGTATTACTACAAGAGCAAACAAGGAGACTTATCACATTTAACTTCAGGACAAAAAGTGCGTTTCCAACACAGAGGACAGTGGACACCCGGATTCGTTAGAAGTCAAATCCACGATAGATCATACAATATTGAAAATCTTCATGGTGATCTGTACCGTAGGAACCGGAAAGACATTATTAAATCCGCTGAGGAAAACTTCCGAAAACCAGAAACAGAAACTGATGACATTGAAGAGGATTTCATTCCTGATAGTGTCGCGAATGAAAATAACACGCATATTGATCCGCAAACAGCAGATGTTAGCAACACACGAGCAGAAATGGTACCTTATAGAACTAGGTCAGGTCGTGAAGTACGTCCACCCAAACGTTATTCGGATATGTGATAGTGATGGGGCATAATAATCCCCCAAAACAAGTGAAATGTGTAAACCGGTATTGATGATTGATGAACATTTATAATTGATGTAAATATGTTTTTCACCTATCTTCTTTATAATTGGTTAAATTTCTCTCTTTAAATTGTAAACATTTATTGTATAAAGTTAATTTTGAAAGGGGAAAGATGTAATGATATCTATTATAATCCGTTTGTATCTAATCCGTTTTTATCCGTTTGTTTATATTTAAACTTGTAAATGACTAGGGATTTCTGGGTAATAAAAAACATGCAGCACGACTTGAATGTTGTGGTTTTGGAACTGAAGTCCAAATTATGAATTAGGATTTTACAGGATCCAATAAATGTTCTCCCAAGCCCCTATCTGTGCTCCTTACAAAAATATTAACTGCTGTGAAACTTCAAACTTAATGTGCCACTGCATATGGAAGAAGTGGTGTAAATCAAATGTGGATTCTTAAAAATTCTAAAGAACTTTTAATGAATTTGAAATCACAAAACTTTTCTCAAATTCACACCATTAAAAGGTATGATTTTAAAACACTTTACACGACCATACCTCACGATAACTTAAAGACTAGACTTTTTGACATCATAGACAGTTGCTTCGTCAACAAAAATGATAAAAGGAAATATTCATATTTAAAATTGAAATTATTATTTTGTTAGACACCACTCCGACTCCACGTACAGGTACTCTGAAATTGATATTAAAAACATGCTAGAATTCCTCATTGACGATATCTTTGTAGTCTTTGGTGATCAGGTCTTCCAACATCTGTTGGAATTCTCATGGGCACGAATTGTGCTCCTTTTTAGATGACCTATGTTTATATTCTTATGAAGAAGCATAATTCATTCAAAAGTTTCTACATGGGAAGAAAAAATCTCTTGCTGTGGCCTTCAATTCGACATTTAGATATATCGGCGATGTTTTGCCTAATGATCATACCAGAGGTGGGATCAGGTGCCTAGGAGGAGTAAGCATCCCCTGTCGACCGGTCACACCCGTCATGAGCCCTATATTCCAATCAGGTAAACGGAGCAATCCGTAGTCAGAATCAGTGTGCCAAGAACGGCCTAACAATTGGTATGAAAGACATCAGACAGCATTTAGCTTAATGGTAAGTTGTACTGGCAAACTAGACCGTTATAACGACCATAAAATTTGAGAAATGCTGACCTTAGACGAGACTGTAGAAATCCCTGTAACATCAACTTCTTTGCCAGTAACCCGCCTCGATTCAAAAACAGATCATATGCAGAATAAACCTCTTGCGTATCGAGTCAGTTGGGATATATAAACACCATATGCAGGTGATGATGAAATAATGCCACATAAATAAGGGAAATTAACGATGGAGAAATTGAAATCATCCCGTTTGTCATAAAGTTGAGCTGTTAGTTTGCCGCCGGCATCTATTTCAGTACAATATCTAAATACGAAGCAGACGTGGAAGACTCTGTGGTGTATTTTGCTTCAAGTTCACTGGGATATATCGAATCGATATATGAATGAAAACGATCATTGTTAATAGACAAAACGTCGTCGATATATCTAAATGTCTTCATCAAAACCGTCTGTATTTAGAAGTAAACTACTCAAGGAAGATATTCGCGTCAGGAAGCCAAATAAACAAACCGTTTGAACAAAATAGTGACAGTGCAGATTTGTTCCTTATATCACAGGATGTGTTGTAAATTTTACATTACCAGTAAGTAAATCGGCACTGTTGATTTACGTAAAGTATTATAATTCTATCATTCTTTTTCTTTGAATAAAGTGATGACATTTGTTAAATTCAATTGATTTAATTTCTCTGTTTCTTCAGATTCTTCAACATAATAAAACTATTATAGACTGTTCCTCGGGAGACATCACAAATTATCAGGAATATACGCACCCGGGTGATAACCCTACTCAGACCTGATAATTTGTGATGTCTCCCTCCAAAACAGTCCATAATTGTATATTGTTCAATATAAGTGACTTCAGATTAAGAAATAGTTTAATATAAGTAACTTCAATACAACAGAACCCCGTGGGGATCCGGGTTGTTAGAATAGATCCTCAGCACCCCTATCTTATCGTAAAAGGCGACTAAATGGGGCGGTCCTTCGGATGAGACCGCAAAATCCGAGGTCCCGTGTCACAGCAGGTGTGGCACGTTAAAGATCCCCCCTGCTCAAAGGTCATAAGCGCCGAGCATAGGTCTAAATTTTGCAGCCCTTCACCGGCAATGGTGACGTCTCTATATGAATGAAAAATTCTCGAGCGGGACGTTAAACAATATATAATCAATCAATCAATATAACAGATAGTTCAATGAAAGTGACTCCGTTTGAAAAATAGTTCAATATAAGTGACTTCAGTATAACAGATAGTTCAATACAAGTGACTTCAGTATAACAGATAGTTCAATACAAGTGACTTCAATATAACAGATAGTTCAATATAAGTGACTTCAATATAACAGATAGTTCAATATAAGTGATTTCAATATAACAGACAGTTCGATTGATGTGGCGTCAATATAACAGATATTTCAATATAATCGACATCAGTTCAAGATGCGTGACTTCTATGTAACAGTTCCATTTAAGTGACTTTAATATGACAGATAGTTCAATATAAGTGACTTCAACAGAATGTATAGTTCAATATAAGTGCACTCAGTTTAACAAATACTGGGGGGGGGGGGGGGGGGGGATTGTGGTGGTGGGGTGATTGTTTCAATATATGTACAAAAGGTCATGGCGAGACCATCATGTGGATGGGTGATGGGAAAATAAGGGAACAAATGAATATTTGGATATAATCTGGCCCGTTGTTTCTATTCCATCTGTCTTGTACGACTGAGGGCGCCAATTTGTCTGTGGTACAATGTTAAATATGGGTTGGTGACTCGCTAGCCTCAGTTTGTTTCTCTCTCAACCTCAATAAACGGAAAGGGGCGGTATCTGGAGTGCCTCGGGCACTACATGTAAGTACCGACACTATTACTCAGCATTCCCCCGGAGGAACCGGAACATCAGATAGACTCTAAACCATTCCAAGCCTCCACATGCACGTCATCCACATGAACTTCTGATACCACGGGGTCACAGGTTTGCCCGTTTTACATTTTGTATGTCCGAATCTCATTATCTTCCCTGTTTCTGATTTGCAATGGGGCCATACCATCCACTCTCCCTACCAGACACTTAGACTTCTGTATGCGATGGTGTGTGGTATTTCGTGTGAACTTGTGATGTGCTATAAAACGTATATAGTTTGTAAATAACATTTAGTTATCGGAACTTGTTTTCATTGTACAAATAAATGTAATCCACGGAGTAAACCATTAAATAATTTCTGCACCCTATACAATTTGCGCTATTTATATATATACTCTGCAAAAAAAGAAACGCATAATGGATTTTTTAAGATTTTAGTAGATGTATTTTGGATTATGATTTTACAATAAAGAATGTAGATATTCACTAGAATTGTTTCAATTGAAAAAAATTACAGTCCAAACCTTAGATATTGGTGGATAAAAAGTCAGACCATCACAGTTAAGAACACTTCCTGTCACGTTTAAGTTAGTACCGTGTATGACCACCTCGAGCTGCCAACACAGTTCTGCATCTCCTTGGCATAGAGTCAATCAATGTTCTTACGTTATTGCGTGGAATTGTTCGCCATTCCTGTTGTAACATTTGACGGAGCTGATCGAGGGTCTGAGGCGGCAGGTTGGCGCAGGCGCACACGTTTATCCAGTTGGTCCCATAAGTGTTCAATCGGATTCAAATCCGGTGATTTGGAAGGCCATGGTAGCACATTAATGTTGTTCTGCTGAAGGTAGTCAATTGTTAAGCGGGCTGTGTGAGGCCTAGCATTGTCATGTTGGAATAACTCCCTCTGTCGGTCAATTACGCGCATAAGGTGAGGTTGGAGAATTCCGTCTCTGTACCTTTGAGCCGTTAAATTGCCCGGGACATGTACCAGTTCTGTTTTACGGTCATTAGAGATCGCCGCCCACATCATGACGCTACCTCCACCGAAGCTATCCACTTCTTGGACACACGAGGAAGAGAAACGTTCATTCCTGCGCCGGTATACACGGATTCTTCCATCACGTTTCTGTAGCAGAAAACGGGACTCATCGCTGAACCAGATTCTACGCCAGTTGCGGAATGTCCAGCCCCTCAATCTGTTGCACCATCGGACTCTTTCTCGTCTGTGTAACGGTGTCAAAACTGCTCCAAAATACGGTCTTCTGGGTCTAATGCCATATTGTCGAAGTCGGTTGCGGACTGTCTGCGAGCTGATTCTTCTCAATCCAGGTATTCCGACTGCAGTAGCTATTGCAGCAACGGTTCGATTCCGTAGATGAAAGACCCGGATGTATTGATCTTGT
This sequence comes from Ostrea denselamellosa, assembly GCA_024699665.1. Classification (NCBI taxonomy): domain Eukaryota; kingdom Metazoa; phylum Mollusca; class Bivalvia; order Ostreida; family Ostreidae; genus Ostrea; species Ostrea denselamellosa. The sequence continues at coordinate 1,026,228 of JAMZEH010000060.1, forward strand.
CCAGGAGTCGTAATGTGAGGTCGCCCATTCCTCGGTCGGTCATTAGTAGAGCCAGTCTGCTGGAATCTGTTCCACAGCCGAGAAATTGTGCTCTGATTTACGTTTTCAATTCGTGCAATCTCACTTTGGGATACTCCGGCCTGGTGACGGCCAATGACGATATTTCGAGTAGCAGGGTCCAACCTTGGCATGGCAGCATTTTAATGTTATGATGAATTCAAGCTTCAAACTTCGTCCTTTTATACGCTTTAATGTAGTGGTGGAATTAAGCACAAAGTTCTCGTGAAAAACGTAAGCCAAATTCCATGGCGATAGAGGTGATGTGCAATTTTAGAGAGTCGCCGAGCTAATTTGGCAGAGAGCCAAATCAAATGAACAGACCTTTAAAGTTTCATACTTACCTGTAAAAAATCAATTACTCAATTGACCATTTCAGTTTACCTGGTAAAATACATAATTTGCATTTTTAAAATTTCAAAAGGGCTATGCGTTTCTTTTTTTGCAGAGTATATATAGAGACCACTTCAAGCAACTAATGGACAACATGTTCCACACCATGCATTGTAGTGGCAAGTCAATTTCTGTTGAATTAATAGAATTTTCAAGTACATATGCTGCAATATAATATTTCAGTTTTTAAACTCCATCCAACCATGATTGATAACGCTGTTTGCTCCCTGTGTCTATCATCTTTTTAATAGACAGATTTAGGTGAAGTCCGAATTATTATTATTATTATTATTATTATTTTGCTTGGTGTTCTCTTAAGTTTTCTATATGCATGTCGTAGTGCTTACGTGCAAAATCTGTCGCTGATCTCAAAATGATTTATTTTTAGTTTTCTGCAGTTTTACACGGACGTATCCAATACGGAGATATTTCATTCATACTGAAAATTCTAAAGTGTTTTTACATAATGACAGGACATGTATTAATGTTTTTCAAATTAACTTATTTATTGAATTTCACACTACAATTTCCCTGTATTTCTTTGAAACTAGTTTAAAATATTTAAACTTACTTTTTATCATAATTACTTTGGATTTTCCTGATGACAAGCACGTTTCTTCCCCAAACGTTCTTGATTTTTAATTCGTAAATTGAGCATAGTATTGTCATTCTTTTCAAATTGTATTTGATTTATTGATTAAATATTGTTTAACGTCCCACTCAAGAATTTTTCACTCATATGGAGACGCCACCATTGTAATGTACTTCTATATAAGTTTGTTGTACGACTTATCTAATAACGGAAATAGAGTTATCGGCCCCTATCAGCTCTGTATTTTACCGCCATGTCTGAATGTCACTATCTGGAATAAATTCGGTTTAATAACCCAACGGTGTCCGTTCGCATCTTGAGTAACCAAAACATTACAACCATTGCCGGTGAAGGGCTGCAAATTTAGGCCTATGCTCGACGCTTCATGGCCTTTGAGCGGGGAGGGATCTTTTACGTGCCACATCTGCTGTGACACGGGACCTCGGTTTTTGCAGTCTCATCCGAAGGACCGCCCCATTTAGTCGCCTCTTACAACAAGCAAGGGGTACTGAAGATCTAGCGACCCGGATCCCCGCGGGGAAATTATATGTGAATTGTAATCTTAAGATGCAGCATTGAGTACCGTTCCGCATAAAAATCAGGCAGAGGATGATAAGTCGACCGTCAGGGATTGGGCTAATACTTATATGAATATTAACATTGTTTATAAGAACTCATTCTGTGAAAATATCTTTTTTTTTTACATATGACCCACCTTCACAGAGCTGTGTTATCAAAAATAGAACAGCCATGTTTTGACAAAAAATGACTCATAAAAATGCTATATATTCTTAAAGATTTTTTCAAATGACAAGATCACACATTTTCAAAATGCTTACATAAAATGAAAACGAAAGTTACTATCTACCCCTTTCTGTCGTCATAATGAGTATTTATGATATGTTACCATGGTAACTGATGCTGTAGTTATTCAACATATTTTTAATAGAAAAACATTCCAACTTTCAGACCATTTTTTTCGAAACAGCAAACACGTTCAAAAAAGTTTCATAATTAAATAAATAAAGGACATGCTGTTGAATGATTTTCATTATTTTATTTTTTATTGAAAGTTTTGATTGTGCCAGAAAAATTTCATTGAAGATTGTGAAAAATGGCGGGGAAATAATACATTTTCTTGTTTTAAAGTTTTCTTTTACTTGCAAACTATTCGAAAAAACAAAGTTTTCTGTCAATTTCTATTATATATAATATCTATTTATATCTAACATTATGTGTTTACGTCCCAAATGCATCTATGTCAATACAAGAAATTTTTAAGAACAGAAATTTGGGTCGGGATCGAAGACTAATTATTATTAACCCATTTAATTCAGATGTCCTCAGGTCACAGGTGTAAACAACTTTTAACAAGTATTAGGGCCTATGTTTTACTCTTAGTGGCGAGTTTAACTTACAGGTATTTTTGGCTGGATAGTTTGAAGTGGGTAGGTAATTTATACATTTAAGGGAAAATGCTTTGTGGAATATTTTTACATTTTCATACTCACGGTGAACACAACACAACGTGTGTTGCAGCAATGTAGGTCCCTCAAGTGACAAGAGATTGAATTTACAGTCCCGAGCATAAAGAGAATGAATGTCCGTGCACCTTTCAAGCGTATTTCAAGCGTAGGGGCCTCCGTGGCCGAGTGGTTAGAGCATCGGGCTCAAAATCACAAAGCTTCTCACCTCTGTCGGCACGTGTTCGAATTTCGACCGCGGCGTTATGTGAGCAAGTTTGCCAGTTTACTTGTGGAAGGTCGGTGGTCTCTTCCCAGGTACAGTGTATCTGGGTTCTCTCCTCCACCAACAAAGACTGGACGCCACCAGATAACTGAAAAATTGTTGAGTGTGGCGGAAAGCAATAAATAATCAATCAATCAATCAAGCGTATTTCATCAGGAATACAAAATTGTGAATGCGTTCAAAGAAATTTATATGATAAAAAAAGGGATAGATAATGCATGTCTACATATATAGTACAAACTATAATTCATATAATTTATAGTGTGTCATTGATAGCGTAGTCCCATAGTCAGCTTAATTTTGTGTTTTATACTATATATATATATATATATATATATATATATATATATTGAAAGAGGTCATTTTGAACTCATTGTTTGCTCCGATATAATATCTAAATCATTTTTTTACAAAACATCAGGACATTTATGATTTTTAAAGATCTGGCCGAAAATTTCAGAAATATGATGACTCAAACTTCAATATCAACTTATACCACTCGATTTTCATATATTATCCTTTGTTAAAGTGGAACAAAATTCTTGAGTGTGATATTTTTACAGTTGTGTATGTATGGCTGTTAAGGAAATAAAAAAAATAAGACATCGAATACAGAAACTGCAGGCATTTGTGTTGTTAATGGTGTAAAAGTTGCAATAAAGTGACCCTAGATAATTTTGTGAAAATACTGTAGATGAATGAACATTTGCAGTAGTCCTTATTCGTTGATGGTTGGTGGTAACTGTTGTCATGTGTTTTCCTTGTCCGTCGCTTTGGTCTTAATAGACGTCTCTCCTTGCTGATGGCAACCTTATCGTGCTCGATCTTGTAGAGCAGTGTGAGTCGGACATCTCTCCGTCTCTTTTCTAGTGACCTCCATTCCAGATGTTGTAACATGCTCCTTACGCTGGATCTATTTCCAAATCTGTTAGTGACACGTCTTGCTCCTCGTTGCTGTACCATCTCTACCCTGTCTATTTCTGTTTTGTGATATGGGTCCCACACTGGGCTTGCATACTCCACAATAGGTCCAACAAGGGATTTGTATGCGTTGGTTTTGACCTTTGACCGATGTCGCGCTGATGTTAAGGTTATGCTTCAGGAATCCCAGGGTTCTCTTGGCTTTATCACATGTTACTGACATGTTGGTTCCACTGTAGGTCAGAGGTGAAAGGGCATGTAAATACTAGTTTATGTAAATGTTAATTGAAAATGAATCCTTAAATATTTCATCATATAAAGTCCATAATCTGTAAGATATTTTATTAACAGTTGAAACTAAACCTCTATAAAGTATATATTTACACAGAATTAGTGATATAAATTGAAAACAAACTTGAAAATTTTATTTTAAAATTATATATTTAAAAGACAGCAAACAAGGCATAAAGGAACAAATGGTCAAATACACTTGTAACAAACATATTTATGAAGCAGAATTAGAAAAATTTCAAGGGTTCAGACCCAAGTTTGTACCTTTTCCACCCAGAAACGTGTGGGTGAAGAGCCTAAAACTGTAAGAAATAGACCACTATTTGATCTATCCTACGATATGTTACATAATAAAATTTACATGTATTTTTGCATGTGAATACAACTTCATATCTTTTCTTTTCATAAGTTGTTTCCCTTTTGAATTTAAGTACATGGGAACTTCCAGTTGAAGTAACTTGAAAATACATCATATAAGAATGCTTTCATGTTTAATTGTCATAATTTATTTCTTCATAGATTTTCTATATAATGTTCAGATTAATTTTCAGACTGTCTTGATGTTCAATAATGAATCTGTGGGCTCCTTTGCTTTCCTTTTGTAATATCATCTCATACTTTCACTTAATTTAATAGAGTTGTGTTGAGCTGGCCAATTTCCCACCTGTCACCAATTTCAGTGTGTCCTTGGGTTTTTGAAAATTGTCTATCCAATTTGATGTATGCAAGGGTGCTACCTCAGAGTCCTATAACAGAATAAGATGGACATCATTTTTTAAGGCCTCAACAAAATCACTTTATCTCTCTCCCCTTGATATATACATTTCTTTAGTATTTCAGATAGAATATGCATTTTTTATTATAAAACTTAATTACAGTACACCCTTCAGAGCATAGTATTCATATTACATATCAATATTTAAATGATAGTGAGAGAGAATAAAATACTAAAACAGCATAGGAAACAATTGAAAACGAGAAATGTTTAAAAGAAACCTATATGATATTGAGTATGTATTTCAAGGTATTTGGAATCAGTGACAGGTAGGTTTAGATACAAGTTGGGGAAACGACTGTATCAGGTTTTGTGTTGGGGTTTCTGAATATGAGTGACCATTGTTTTCCTATAAAGGGGGGTTTTGACTGTGGCCTCATCAGAAGGGGTCATGTAGTACTACATATTTACCAAAGAGGTTTCCAATGCAATCTTTTGTGTAATGATGTTATGACATTTCGTGATGCTAGTTTGAAAACTTAAGAGGAATATACATTAGTTAAATATGATATACAAAAATATATTGATTACAAAAATGTACACTCAAGGGCCCAAACAAAGAAAATAACTGAAATGAAACAGAAACGGTTTTAGTCTTATCGAATATGGAGATGATAATTAACGTTGGTTAATACTAATCGTTTCACAGCAAAATAGCAAAACAGAATTCTGTTAAAAAATACAGACCCTAAGTATATATATATATTTTTAATATGACTGTAAGTAAATATATCTTAAATTATGATTTGTCAAGAGCTGGGTGTAGTTATCACAACAACAAATAATATTCTGTGTATATGAAATAATTATAAACTAAAACAAACAACAAAAATACAAAACAAAACAAAATTCCAGGTATGTGGAACAATTTTGAAACAAAAATAAAATAAAAAACAAACCACCAGTCTCTTCAGCGTTAGTGTGAGGGTCGGGGTGCATCACCACTACGCTATCCGTGGTTTTAGAACGTTATAAGATGATACTGTATATAATGTTGCATGCCACACCAATTCATTCTACTGAAAATGACATGTAATACCTACATTCCTGTGAGGTGAAATCCTACGTTAGGCCAAATCTACATTTTTTTTCTGGGACAGGAAGTGGACAATGCTAGATTTATAATGATTATGCCACAATTTAAAAAAAAAGGGGGGGGGGACTAAAAAAAACATTCGTTATAACTTGTTTGATTTTTTCATGCTGTATAGTAATTCTAAATATGGCGACTTTTGTCTTAATATCTAAATAATTGCATTCAAAATTACCGAAATGTGCCGATTCAGTGGCTTGCATACGTATGGTATGTTGCTCAATCATCGTTGTCGGCTGCTCCACCCACGGCCCGGTCTGTCTGTCCTCTATCTTCAGTGACGCCAGATGCATTGTCAATGTCTTTCTGACACTCCCTGTTGGTAATTAGGTTCAATTCACTTAGATAGGCTAGAAGGTAAATCGCACTGTGCCGGTGTAACGACGAAAAATGACCCCAGTA